>CM022303.1:363154013-363543086 GCA_011799875.1 Thinopyrum elongatum
AAACTTAGGCGAGGACTGGCCGCGGCTAAGATCCGAGAGTGGCGAGTGTCTGCTCCACGCGGAGTAAGCAGTTGTTGAACGTAGGCGAAAACGGGTTCGGCAAGCACCCAATCGGGGGAGAGTAAGCTTCAACTCGAGGAACGTAGTTTGGGTTTAACTTATAGCGAAGACAAAGGACTGTTCAGGCGGCTATCCCCCGAGCTGGGAGGATGCTCCAGCTACGGGTAGTTTTTAACTTAGAGCGGAGGACTGCTCATCCGGGATAAGACCCCCGAGTGAGGGGATAGATTGCTCCACTCACGGAGGTATACTTTTAATAAAGGCTTAGGCGAAAGCGGCTCGTGCCAGTGCTAACCCCGAGGGAGGTGATGCTCTCACTCGGAGTAGTTTTTAAATTAGGCGAAAAGAGGGTATCGCAGGCTAAGCACCCGGGTGGAGGAAGGTGCCTCAATCGGATCGTTTTATATAACATTAGGAGGAGGACTGTCTCGCGCTAGCCCCGGGTGGGAGGGAATGACTCATCTCGGAGAGTTTGTTAACACAAAAGCATGGGATTGTGGCTAAGCCCCCGAGTGGGAGGATATGCCTATCGACTCGAGTAGTTTAACTTATCTAGGGAAACCAGGGTCCCGGACGGACTGAAGCCCCCCCGTGTGGGGAGGGGACGGCTCTCACTCGAGAGTAGTTTAATTAACTTAAGACGAGAAACGGCTTTCGCAGCCTAACCTCCTGCAGGGCGGAGGGTCTGTCCTCACTCGGAGTTAGTTCTACAAAGAGGCAGGGGACTGGCTCGCGGCTAAGCCCCCCCGAGGGAGAGAGGGATGCTCCACTCGAGAAGTAGTTTTATCTAGGCGACAACAACGTGGGGTTTGCGGCTAACTAAGCCCACAGAGGTGGGAGAATGTAAAAACGGGTTCGCGGCTAAGCCTCCGAGTGGGAGGGATGCTCTCACTCGGAGTAGTTTTTAACTTAGGCGAGGACTGTCTCGCGGCTAAGCCCCCGAGTGGGAGGGATGCTCTCACTCGGAGTAGTTTTTAACGTAGGCGAGGACTGGCTCACGGCTAAGCCCCCGAGTGGGAGGGATGCTCTCACTCGGAGTAGTTTTTAACTTAGGCGAAAGCGGGTTCGCGGCTAAGCCCCCGAGTGGGAGGAATGCTCTCACTCAGAGTAGTTTTTAACTTAGGCGAAAACGGGTTCGCGGCTAACCCTCCGAGTGGGAGGGATGCTCTCACTCGAAGTAGTTTTTAACTTAGGCGAGGACTGGCTCGCGGCTACGCCCCCGAGTGGGAGGGATGCTCTCACTCGGAGTAGTTTTTAACTTAGGCGAGGACTGGCTCGCGGCTAAGCCTCTGAGTGGGAAGGATGCTCTCACTCGGAGTAGTTTTTAACTTAGGCGAAAACGGGTACGCGGCTAAGCCCCCGAGTGGAGGGATGCTCTCACTTGAAGTAGTTTTTAACTTAGGCGGGGACTGGCTCGCGGCTAAGGCCCCGAGTTGGAGGGATGGTCTCAGTTGGAGTAGTTTTGAACTTAGGTGAAAACTAGTTCGCGGCTAAGCCCCCGAGTGGGAGGAATGCTCTCACTCGGAGTAGTTTTTAACTTAGGATAAAACGGGTTCGCGGCTAAGCCTCCGAGTGGTAGGGATGCTCTCACTCGATGTAGTTTTTAACTTAGGCGAGGACTGTCTCGCGGCTAAGCCCCTGAGTGGGAGGGATGCTCTCACTCGGAGTAGTTTTTAACGTAGGCGGGGACTGGCTCGCGGCTAAGCCCCCGAGTGGGAGGGATGCTCTCACTCGGAGTAGTTTTTAACTTAGGCAAAAACGGGTTCGCGGCTAAGCCCCCGAGTGGGAGGAATGCTCTCACTCAGAGTAGTTTTTCACTTACGCGAAAATGGGTTCGCGGCTAACCCTCCGAGTGGGAGGGATGCTCTCACTCGAAGTAGTTTTTAACTTAGGCGTGGACTTGCTCACCGCTAAGCCCCGAGTGGGAGGGATGCTCTCACTCGGAGTAGTTTTTAACTTAGGCGAGGACTGGCTCGCGGCTAGGCCTCTGAGTGGGAGGGATGCTCTCACTCGGAGTAGTTTTTAACTTAGGCGAGGACTGGCTCGCTGCTAAGCCCCCGAGCGGGAGGGATGCTCTCACTCGGAGTAGTTTTTAACTTAGGCGAAAACGGGTACGCGGCTAAGCCCCCGAGTGGGAGGGATGCTCTCACTTGAAGTAGTTTTTAACTTAGGCGGGGACTGGCTCGCGGCTAAGGCCCCAAGTGGGAGGGATGCTCTCACTCGGAGTAGTTTTTAACTTAGGTGGAAACTGGTTCGCGGCTAAGCCCCCGAGTGGGAAGAATGCTCTCACTCGGAGTAGTTTTTAACTTAGGCGAAAACGGGTTCGCGGCTAAGCCCCCGTGTGGGAGGGATGCTCTCACTCGGAGTAGTTTTTAACTTAGGCGAGGACTGGCTCGCGGCTAAGCCCCCGAGTGGGAGGGATGCTCTCACTCGGAGTAGTTTTTAACTTTGGCGGGGACTGGCTCATGGCGAAGCCCACGAGTGGGAGGGATGCTCTCACTCGGTGTACTTTTTAACTTAGGCGAAAATGGGTTCGCGGCTAAGCCCCTGAGTTGGAGGAATGCTCTCACTCGGAGTAGTTTTTAACTTAGGCGAAAATGGGTTCGCGGCTAAGCCTCCGTGTGGGAGGGATGCTCTCACTCAGAGTAGTTTTTAACTTAGGCGAGGACTGGCTCGCGGCTAAGCCCCCGAGTGGGAGGGATGCTCTCACTCGGAGAAGTTTTTAACAAAGGCGGGGACTGGCTCGCGGCTAAGCCCCCGAGTGGGAGGGATGCTCTCACTCGGAGTAGTTTTTAGCTTAGGCGAAAACAGGTTCGTGGCTAAGCCCCCGAGTGGGAGGAATGCTCTCACTCAGAGTAGTTTTTAACTTAGTCGAAAACAGGTTCACAGCTAACCCTCCGAGTGGGAGGGATGCTCTCACTCGGAGTAGTTTTTAAGTTAGGCGAGGACTGGCTCTTGGCTAAGCCCCCGAGTGGAGGGATGCTCTCACTCAGAGTAGTTTTTAACTTAGGCGAGGACTGGCTCGCGGCTAAGCCTCCGAGTGGGAGGGATGCTCTCACTCAGAGTAGTTTTTAACTTAGGCGAAAACGGGTTCGCGGCTAAGCCCCTGAGTCGAAGGAATGCTCTCACTCATAGTATTTTTTAACTTAGGCAAAAACGGGTTCGCAGCTAAGCCTCCGAGTTGGAGGGATGCTCTCACTCGGAGTAGTTTTTAACTTAGGCGAGGACTGTCTCGTGGCTAAGCCCCCGAGTGGGAGGGATGCTCTCACTCGGAGAAGTTTTTATTGTAGGCGGCGACTGGCTCGCGGCTAAACCCCCGAGTGGGAGGGATGCTCTCACTCGGAGTAGTTTTTAACTTAGGCGAAAACGGGTTCGCGGCTAAGCCCCCGAGCTGGAGGAATGCTCTCACTCAGAGTAGTTTTTAAGTTAGGCGAAAACGGGTTCGCGGCTAACCCTCCGAGTGGGAGGGATGCTCTCACTCGGAGTAGTTTTTAACCTAGGCGAGGACTGGCTCGCGGCTAAGCCCCCGAGTGGGACGGATGCTCTCACTCGGAGTAGTTTTTAACTTAGGCAAGGAATTGCTCGCGGCTAAGCCTCTAAGTGGGAGGGATGCTCTCACTCAGAGTAGTTTTTAACTTAGGTAAGGACTGGCTCGCGGCTAAGCCCCCGAGTGGGAGGGATGCTCTCATTCAGAGTAGTTTTTAACTTAGGCGAAAACGGGTACGCGGCTAAGCCCCCGAGTGGGAGGGATGGTCTCACTTGAAATAGTTTTTAACTTAGTCAGGGACTGGCTCGCGGCTAAGGCCCCGAGTGGGAGGGATGCTCTCACTCGGAGTAGTTTTTCACTTAGGTGAAAACTGGTTCGCGCCTAAGACCCCGAGTGGGAGGAATTCTCTCACCCGGAGTAGTTTTTAACTTAGGCGAAAACGGGTTTGCGGCTAAGCCTCCGAGTGCGAGGGATGCTCTCACTCGAAGTAGTTTTTAACTTGGGCGAGGACTGGCTCGCGGCTAAGCCCCCGAGTGGGAGGGATGCTCTCACTCGGAGTAGTTTTTAACGTAGGCGGGGACTGGCTCGCGGCTAAGCCCCCGAGTGGGAGGGATGTTCTCACTCGGAGTAGTTTTTAACTTAGGCAAAAACGGGTTTGCGGCTAAGCCCCCGAGTGGGAGGAATGCTCTCACTCAGAGTAGTTTTTAACTTAGGCGAAAACGGGTTCGCGGCTAACCCTCCGAGTGGGAGGGATGCTTTCACTCGGAGTAGTTTTTAACTTAGGCGAGGACTGGCTCACGGCTATGCCCCCAAGTGGGAGGGATGCTCTCACTCGGAGTAGTTTTTAACTTAGGTGAGGACTGGCTCGCGGCTAAGCCTCTGAGTGGGATGGATGCTCTCACTCGGAGTAGTTTTTAACTTAGGCGAGGACTCGCTCGCGGCTAAGCCCCCGAGTGGGAGGGATGCTCTCACTCGGAGTAGTTTTAAACTTAGGCGAAAACGGGTACGCGGCTAAGCCCCCGAGTGGGAGGGATGCTCTCACTTGAAGTAGTTTTTTACTTAGGCAGGGACTGGCTCGTGGCTAAGGCCCCAAGTGGGAGGGATGCTCTCACTCGGAGTAGTTTTTAACTTAGGTGAAAACTAGTTCGCGGCTAAGCCCCCAAGTGAGAGGAATGCTCTCACTCGGAGTAGTTTTTAACTTAGGTGAAAACGGGTTCGCGGCTAAACCTCCGAGTGGGAGGGATGCTCTCACTCGGAGTAGTTTTTAACTTAGGCAAAAATGGGTTCGCGGCTAAGCCCCCGAGTGGGAGGAATCCTCACACTCGGAGTAGTTTTTAACTTAGGCGAGGACTGTCTCGCGGCTAAGCCCCCGAGTGGGAGGGATGCTGTCACTCGGAGTAGTTTTTAACTTAGGCGAAAACGGGTTCGCGGCTAACCCTCCGAGTGGGAGGGATGCTCTCACTCGGAGTAGTTTTTAACTTAGGCGAGGACTGGCTCGCGGCTAAGCCCCCGAGTGGGAGGGATGCTCTCACTCGGAGTAGTTTTTAACTTAGGCGGGGACTGGCTCATGGCTAAGCCCACGAGTGGGAGGGATGCTCTCACTCAGAGTAGTTTTTAACTTATGCGAAAATGGGTTCGCGGCTAAGCCCCCGAGTGGGAGGAATGCTCGCACTCTGAGTAGTTTTTAACTTAGGCGAAAACGGGTTCGGGGCTAACCCTCCGAATGGGAGGGATGCTCTCACTCAGAGTAGTTTTTAACTTAGGCGAGGACTGGCTCGCAGCTAAGCCCCCGAGTGGGAGGGATGCTCTCACTCAAAGCAGTTTTTAACTTAGGCGAGGACTGGCTCGTGGCTAAGCCTCCGAGTGGGAGGGATGCTCTCACTCGGAGTAGTTTTTAACTTAGGCGAGGACTGGCTCACGGCTAAGACCCCGAGTGGGAGGGATGCTCTCACTCGGAGTAGTTTTTAACTTAGGCAAAAACAGGTTCGCGGCTAAGCCCCTTAGTGGGAGGAATGCTCTCACTCGGAGTAGTTTTTAACTTAGGCGAGGACTGGCTCGCGTCTAAGCTCCCGAGTGGGACGGATGCTCTCACTCAGAGTAGTTTTTGACTTTGGCAAAAATTGGTTCGCGGCTAATCCCTCGAGTGGGAGGAATGCTCTCACTCGGAGTAGTTTTTAACTTAGGCGAAAACGGGTTGGCGGCTAAGCCTCCGAGTGGGAGGGATGCTCTCACTCGGAGTAGTTTTTAACTTAGGCGAAAACTGGTTCGTGGCTAAGCCCCCTAGAGGGAGGGATGCTCCCACTCGGAATAGTTTTTAACTTAGGCGAGGACTGGCTCGCGGCTAAATCACCCACTGGGGGTTTTGAACAGACATTTGTGCGAGAGAAATCATAATGGGACTGCAGGAGTCATGTCTTGACAAACAATATAAAAGTGCTCTTATTACATCTCAAAAATCCGAGTTCTAGGCATATAATCGACGAAGGAGATCCGCATTCCAGGCGCGCGGTTCGTCGATCTTCTTGGCGAGGTTGTAGAGGTGGTAGGCCCCATTGTGTGGCACCTTGGTGACGACGAAGGGGCCTTCCCATGCGGGGGCAAGTTTGTGCGGCCGCTGCTGATCCACTCGGAGTACGAGGTCTCCTTCTTGGAACGCTCGACCTCTAACATTCCTGGCGTGGAATCGACGGAGATCTTGCTGATAGACAGTCGACCGAATCAGGGCCATCTCGCGCTCCTCTTCCAAGAGATCAACGGCGTCCTGCCGTGCCTGCTCTGCCTCAGCTTCCGAATAAAGTTCCACTCGGGGTGAATTGTGGAAGAGATCACTCGGCAGCACGGCTTCGGCCCCATACACCATGAACAAAGGAGTGCGGTCAGTGGATCGGTTCGGAGTCGTCCTTAAACCCCATAGAACAGATGGCAGTTCATTCACCCAGGCTCCAGCTACATGCTCAAGGTCGCGCATGAGTCGAGGTTTCAACCCTTGGAGGATGAGGCCATTTGCTCTTTCTGCTTGCCCATTCGACTACGGATGTGCGAGGTATGCATAATCCACCCGAGTGCCTTGGGAAGCGCAAAACTCTCTGAATTCTTCTGAATCAAAGTTTGATCCATTATCAATGATAATACTGTGTGGAACTCCGTATCTGAATATCAATTCTTTCAAGAACCTAATGGTTGTTGTCGGTGTACTAGAATAGGGGTACCCTAGTACCCCGTACTTGTGCACGGGCAGTAGTAGCATCCCGCGGCCAGGCTTGCGGGAGGACAGCCAGAGAGAAGCTCAAGATCATTAAGCCATTCAAGAACAAAGTATACAAAGCAAGAGTTAAGGCCCCGGCAAGAGGAGCTTGCCGGGAGGGACAGCTGAGGCCCAGCCTGGGCATTGCTGAAGCAGAATACTTGCCGCGGCAAGGTACTTGCCCCGGCAAGTACTTGGCTGCGGCAAGGTATTGGCTGCGGCAAGATAGCGGTTGCGGCAAGGTACTTGCCCCGGCAAGTTACCTTGCCGGCAAACTATGGGTTGCGCCAAGCTGTCAGGTGCGGCAAGGTCTTGCCGCGGCAAGCGTTACTGTACCACTGTGCTACTGTGCTGCTGCTCCAGTGCCTCTACCAGCGTGGCGCTCTGGGTCCTTCCAAGCGTGTGTGGCAGGGCACTGTGTAGACGACGGTACACTGTAGCTAGCGGTGCAGGAGCAGGTGGGATAGGCTTTTCCCACGTCCAAGACGTCCGGGTACATGTATGTGGACAGCAAAGGCATGGGTCGCTCGACCACCAACACCGTGTTGATCGACCACGAGGTGGCGGCGATGTATAGCAACAGCGGATCCTTGTCGGCTGGCGCGGCCAGGACGGGTGCAGTGGAGAGCATGTACTTGAGATCCCAGAATGCTTCATCCGCCTGGTCGTTCCACTTGAACCGCGACGTCTTCTTCATCAGCTGATACAGGGGCAGAGCCCTCTTGCCCAGCCGGCTGAGAAACCGACTGACCGAGGCCAGGCAGCTAGTGAACTTCTGGACATCACGCAGCCGGGTTGGCTTGCGCATGCACTCAATGGCCTTGATCTTCTCCAGGTTTGCCTCAATGCCGCATTCCAAGACGAGGAAGCCGAGCAGCTTTTCGGCCGGGACGCTGAATACGCACTTCTCCGGGTTAAGATTGATCTGGTACTGGCGCAGATTGGCAAAGGTTTCCTTCAGGTCGTCAAGGAGCATGAGGTGCGGCATGGCCTTCACCATGATGTCATTGACGTAGACGTGGATGTTGCGGACGAGTTGCGTCAGCAAGCATTTTTGCATGCAGCGCTGGAAGGTGGCGCCGGCATTCTTCAAGCCGAACGACATGGTGATGTAGCAGTACGCCCCGAAGGGCGTGATGAAGGACGTCTTCAGGGCGTTGGCCGGGTCCAACTGCATCAGATGATAGCCGAAGTAAGCATCCAGGAAGGACAGGAGCTCACAGCCGGCCATGGAGTCGATCACTTGATCTATCCACGGGAGAGCAAAAGGATCCTTGGGGTAGGCCTTGTTCAGGCTAGTGTAGTCTATGCACATGCGCCAGGTGTTGTTCTTCTTTAGGACGAGGACCGGGTTGGCCAGCCACTCGGGGTGAAATACTTCCATGATGAAGCCGGCTGCGAGCAGCCATGCGACTTCTTCACCAATGGTTCTTCTCTTTTCTTCTGAAAAGCGACGTAGGGGTTGACGGACAGGCTTGGCGTCCTTGCGGACATTGACGGCGTTCTAGGAACCAGGGTACCCAGAATTGCCTACCTGCGGCCCATGGCGTGGCTTCATCGACGGCCTGGTATGGCCCATCTACAAAGGCTATCAAGACAAGACCCTCGCAAGGTGCCAAGCCTCGCGAGGCAGATGACGCCAAGACCTCCTGAGGGAGTGGCCTCTCCAGGCTGCCTCCTGAGGAGCGGAGATTCCAATGCAGGTGCCCAACCTCATGAGGTTGCGGTGACGCAAGCCATGACGACCAAGGCCAGGCGGGCGTAGAGAAGACAGTTTCCCCTTTGGTGCAAAGGAGGCAAGCACAGGCGTGGGTTCCTAAGGAATCAGGCAAAGGTTTCCATTCCAGTGCAACTAGACCAGGACCACCAGGACGGCAAGAAGGATGTCATCACCGAGGCCACCGCGGCTTCATGACCAGAAGCTTTGCAGGCGAAGACCACCTTTCATCAGGATAAGATGTACTATTTGTCCCCTTTCAAATTGGCCACTCTGGAATCCCTTCCCGCCAACGTTTTTGGGGAAGAGAACCAAGGTCACTATATATATAGGTTAGCCACCACCATAGAGGAGATCCGATCCCTTCCACCCTCACCAGAACAGACCTCGTGAGGTTGTTCATCCCTTGTACTTGTTCATCCTCAGCCCCTCGTGAGGCAAATCCACCACAAAGCAGGAGTAGGGTCTTACACCGCAAGGTGGCCCGAACCTGGGTAAACTGCCATGTTCATCTTCTTCCTTTTTCTTTGAACTAGGCTGTTGGGCGACGAGTTGGTTGGCTGGATAGGTTGAGTTCTTCGCACGCACCCCAAAGTTTGAACCTTCCTTGCGTCTATGGAGTCCTGAATCTGACATTTGGTGCTCCAGGTAGGGGCGTGTCGAAGCTCTGCTTCTCTCATCAGCCACACGATGCTCGCACTGTGCGCCTCCCATGGCAGGCGCCGCTCCACCCGCTGAGCCGCTGGGCGCACTCGAAGCAGTCGTGGGCCACCGGGCCTTCTCCCCCACTCTACGGCAGGTGCGGTGGCCGCCGAAGTTTAGGCCGACGCTGCCTCCGCGGTACGACAGCACGGGGAACCCTGCGGAGTTCCTTCGCAAGTACGAGCTAAGCATCGAGGCGGCAAACGGCGATGAGAAGGTCATGGTGAACTGGCTCTCCATGGCTCTCGTGGGCGTGCCGCGCTCCTGGATGCTTAGCCTACCGGAGTCTTCGGTGGCCTCCTGGGAGGAGCTGCGCAATCAGTTCATCGCGCGCTTCGCGGCACCGGCGCCCCATGCCGTTGCGGCCATCCTCGGTGGGTCATAGTTGCCGGCCTCAAGCCGCCACATCAAGCAGCTCTTCCGACAGATGGGGGCCACCCAGCCATGGCGGGGAGCTCCTTCAGGCCGGGCGGCGCCTGAGACCGACATCACCTTCGACTCCAGGGATCACCCCAAGACAACGGTCGGCACCGGTGTGCTCCCCTTGCTGTGCACGCCCACCATCAGCGGTGTCGCGGTCACCAGAACCCTCATCGACGGCGGCGCTCGCCTCAATGTCCTCTCCGTGGAAGCCTTCGACCAGCTCCAGGTGCCTTACAACTGGCTCGCCCCCACCAGACCCTTTTCAGGGGTGCTTGATGGCTCCATCGTTCCCTTGGCGAAGATCTGCCTCCCCGTCACCTTCGGCACGCGCAACAACTACCACACTGAGCTCATCGACTTCGACGTCGCCCGCGTTGCCCTCCCGTACAACGCCATCCTTGGGTATCCAACCCTTGCCAAGTTCATTCCTGGGAGCAGCGGCATCCTCACGGTGATGGGGGACACCAAGGATGCACTCCTGGCCCTCAAGCTCGCTTTCAAGGCTGCGTCGGCCACGAGGCCAGACGAGGAGGGTGCTCGGGAAATTCCGGAGGCCGTGCCCGCGAAGAAGAATCAACTGTTCTCTCAGGACCGGACCGAGACGAAGCAAGTGCCGGTCGACGACGGGGGCTCAGGCCCCACCTTCACCACAGGTGCCGGCCTCCCCCTAGACTAAGAAGAGGCACTGGTCGGTTTCCTCTGTGCGAACAAAGGTGTGTTTGCTTGGGAGGCGACGGACCTGGTTGGCATCCCGCGAGACGTGATTGAGCACCATTTGATGGTGTGCCCCGGCGCGCGCCCGGTGAAACAAAAGGCGTGGCGACAAGCCCCGGAGAAGCAATCGTTCATCGTCCAAGAAGTCCACAAGCTGGAAGAAGCCGGTGTCATCCGGAAAGTACGGCACCCCGATTGGTTGGCCAACCCAGTCATCGTCCCCAAAATGGGGGGAAAGGAGCGCATGTGCGTTGACTTCACGAGCCTCAACAAAGCTTGCCCTCAGGACCCTTTCCCTCTTCCGCGCATCGACCAAATCATTGACTCCACCGCCTAGTGCAACTTGCAGTGCTTCCTGGATGCCTTCTTGGGCTACCACCAGATCAAGATGGCGGTGTAGGACGTCGAGAAAACAGCCTTCCTTTCCCTGTGCGGGGTGTACTGCTACACCTGCATGCCGTTCGGGCTGCGCAACGCCGGCGCGACCGTCCAGCGATTGATGCACATCGCCCTGGGCTGGCAGCTCGGGAGGAATGTCGAGGCATACATTGACAACATAGTGGTCAAGTCGCGGGAAGCAAGAACCCTTGTCGAAGATCTGGAGGAAATTTTTGCCAACCTGCGCAAGGTGAGCCTAAGGCTCAATCCAGAAAAGTGCATGTTCGGCGTCCCGTCCAGCAAGCTGCTGGGCTTCCTAGTGTCGCACAGAGGGATCAAGGCTAACCCAGAGAAGATCAAGGCAATAGAAAGAATGAGCCCACCGCAGACCCTCAAGGAAATGCAGAAGCTCGCGGGCTGCGTGACTTCGTTGGGACGCTTCATCTCCAAGCTCGACGAGTGCGCCCTCCCGTTTTTCAAGTTGATGAAGAAGAAGGGCATGTTCGAATGGACTCCGGAGGCTGAGGCGGCCTTTCAAGACCTCAAGAGGTATCTCACCAGCCCTCCGGTGATGGTGGCATCTCGACCTCTTGAGCCCCTGGTGCTTTACCTGGCCGCCACACCCCACTCGGCTAGTGCGGCACTCATGGTGGTCCGGGAAGAGCGCACAGGCGTAGGCGCGTGGCACAGCACCCTGCCTACAGCAACGCCATCGCCACCTCAGGACGGCGCTCCTGAGGCCTCGATTACACCATCAGACGGCAAGGCTCCTGAAGCCCCCATGCCTCAGGCAGGGCTGGACGCCATCGATGCCTCTTCCCTCGTCGAGCACCCCGTGTACTTCGTCAGCACGATGCTGCGTGACGCACGCGCACGCTACCCCATGTTGCAGAAGCTCCTGCTCATGCTCCTCGTCGCCTCTAGGAAACTGCGACACTACTTCCAAGGCCACCCCATCAAGGTCATCTCCGCACACCCCCTGGAGAAGGAGCTCCACAGCCCCAACTCCGCGGGGAGGGTTGCCAAGTGGAACATCGAGCTGCAGGCATTCCAGCTGGAGTTCAGCACCACCAGGGTCATCAAGGGCGCGGCCCTCGCTGACTTTGTGGCGGAATGGACTGACGCCCCTGACCGAGGGGTGGGTGAAGACCGCTCCCTCGCGCCCAGAGATGAGGCGCCGGATGGCTGGGTCATGTACTTTGATGGCGCCTTAGCACGCTGGGGCGCAGGGGTTGGAGCCGTACTCATCTCGCCTACCCAGGACAAGCTCTACTATGCCGTGCAGCTCTGCTTCCAGCATGGCGAGAAGGTCTCCAACAACATCACGGGATAAGAAGGCCTGATCGCCGGCCTCAGGGCTGCGGCAGCCCTAGGGGTCAAGTGTCTCACGATCAAGGGCGATTCTCAGCTCCTCGTCAACTTCTCGAACAAGGAGTACACACCCAAGGACGAGCACATGGAGACATACCTGGAGGAGGTACGCAAAATTGAAAAACAGTTCTTGGGTTTGGAGTTGCAGCACGTCCCACGTGGCATGAACAAGGAGGTGGACGACATCGCCAAGAGAGCGTCACGGCGTGAGCCCCAGAAGCCCGGTGTCTTCGGGGAATGGCTTTTCAAGCCATCGGCGGCCCCCTCCATTGCGGGCCTGGCGTTTCTACGGGAGGAACTGCCCCTGGCCCCCTCCTCAGGCGCTCCAGCCTGTGGTCCAATCTCCAGAGCCCGCCTGCTCCTGGTGCTCGAACCTCATGAGGGGTGCTGGACCGAAGCGTTCAGGGCGTATCTGCTCCAAGGCACCTTGCCAGAGAAGGAGGAAGATGCAGAACGCGTGACCCGTCAGGCCACCGCTTACTGCTTGCAGGATGGTGAACTCTACCGAAGGCGCCCAAATGACGTTTTGCTGTGGTGCATCTCCAAGGAGCAGTGGTGCGAGCTATTGCCCGACATCCATAGAGGGGATTGTGGGCATCACTCTTAATCGCGCACCCTCATGGGCATGGCGTTCCACAGCGGTTTCTACTGGCCCACGGTGCTCAGCGATGCCACTGAGCTGGTGAGATCCTCTAAAGCCTATCAATTCCATGCCAAGCAGATCCACCAGCCCGCTCAGGGCCTCCAGACCATTCCGCTCTCGTGGCCGTTCGCAGTCTGGGGGCTGGATATCCTGGGCCCGTTTCCCCGAGCGGTCGGGGGCTACCTCTACCTCTACATCACTATCGACAAGTTCACCAAGTGGGCGGAGGTGGAGCCCGTGCGCACCATCCCAGCAGGCTCTGCCGTCAAGTTCATCAAGGGCCTCGTGAGCTGCTTTGGGATCCCCAACCATATCATCACTGACAATGGCTCTCAGTTCAAATGCAACCTCTTCAAAACATATTGTGCTAACCTTGGAACACGGATAAGCTACGCTTCGGTGGCACACCCGCGGAGCAACAGCCAAGCTGAACGCGCCAACGCAGAGGTCCTGAGGGGCCTCAAGGTGAGGAGCTTCAAGAAGAAACTCGAGGCCTGCGGCAGGGGTTGGCTCGATGAGCTTTAGTCCGTGCTGTGGTCCATCCACACCACCGCAACTAAGCCCACCAGCGAGACCCCGTTCTTCCTCATTTACAGGGCTGAGGCGGTCCTCCCGCATGAGGTCAAACATCGCTCCCCGTGGGTCTTGGCGTTTGACAAGGAACGCCAGGATGCCTCACGGGGGATGGACCTCATGCTCGGGGAGGAGGGCCGCCGCCAAGCCTCGCTCCGTGCCGCGAGGTACCAGCAGGCGCTGGGGCGGTATCACTGTCGTAGCGTCCGCTCCAGGACCCTTGAGGTGGGTGACCTTGTCCTGAGACGGGTGCTCTCCAGGGAGGGGCTTCCCAAGCTCTCGCCTATATGGGAGGGCCCGTTCAGGATCGCCCGTGTCTCCAGGCTTGGCACCGCATGCCTGGAGACATAGGACGGGGTCCCCATCCAGAATGCCTGGAACATCCAGCACCTTCGGAATTTCTATCCATGACCAGCAAGCGCCATGCGCCTCTCAACTCTCCGCCCGTGACACTCTCACGTAATAATGAGTGGGGATGTACACGCCTCGGAGTCTCCTGAGTGCCGCCCCTGGGCCTCATGGGGGCTCCCACCCACGTCCTAATGGAGGCCCCATGCTCCATGCTGGCGGGAAGACCAGAAGACTAGTCTAGGTGCTGGACGCGGCTGTTCTTTTTGCTTGCTTTTTGTAGTTGATTTGCCACTTCTTGGAATGAAATTTGAAGTTCTCATGTCCTTATTTGAAATGGTTGGGAATTTTTCTCCTCGCAGCACTCGCTCTTTCAGGTCTCGTTTTAGGGAGAGTGATAGTTGCCCGTCGGTCTTCCTCGCGCGTCTCGTGCGTGGGGGCTGGGCACGGTGTGTATGCTTGGGCCCGCCCATGAACGCACCTCGCCAAAGCCTTGGCGTCCTGGCCTTTGGCGTCTTAATCCTCCTGAGTCCGTGCCTTCAGGCATCATGATGCAGCGTACCAACAGCCCATGCTCGGGGGCTCGCACGGGGCACGGCACCTCCAGAGGTCCCATCACCCTGAAGCCATCGGCTGCCTCCCGAGGCCTGAGGACCGTCGAATCCTCAAAAAGAAAACCCCTGGCAAGACCTCTTTGGAACGAGGGGCGCGCAGGAGGCTCCAGAGAAGCACGCTCCCACGGCATGGGAATCTACCGCAAGCACACTAAGCTAAGTCATCCCAATCACGATCAGCAAGAACCCGTTAATTAGCAGCCACACGGATGTCAGGACGCTATATAAAAACAATAATATAATGGCGCTGCACCACGGTTCATTACATGCCCCGGCAGGGCTTTCTACCTTTTTGATGCAGGCAAAAGAAAGAAGCAAAAGAGGCCGCACGACCACCGCGGCTCCCGAGACCCGGCTCCAGAAACGCCTGCACTCAGTCGGAGTCCTCCTCCTGCTTCACTGGGACACGGCAGCGAGGCGGCTCGTTGCCCTCCCAGGTCCGAGCTCAGCGGTGTGGCGGCTAGTCGTAGTCGTTGTTGCACGTGCACTTCCCAGAGGAGGAGCTGCCGCTGCTGGAGGCATCGCGACCGTCGCCAAGGACAAGTTCACTGCCAGAGATGCCACCGCCCCTCCGGCCGTCGTCGTTGGAGGGATGGACGTCGTCGTCGTCACTGTCACTCTCTGGGCAGCACCCCAGGCGCCTGCCGTCCTCCCCGAAGACCCTGACATAGAGGGTCGCAGCACCGTCGTGCCTGAAGTGGAGGGTACACCTCCCCTGCAGGCCGCGAGCACGGGCGAACGGCTGCCACCCGCGGTTCAGGAACACGTTGCCGGCGGGGGTGACCTCGACCTCCACCCAAGAGGCCTTGCTACAGCAACCATCGGCCTGCAGCTAGTGGCCGCCAGGTCCCCTGACCTGCAGCGCTCACGCAAAGAAGCGCGGGAGCTGAAACCAGATGCCTGCGGGCCTCTTCGCCCACACCACGAACTCTGAGGATACATCAGCCGAATGCGATCGCGGGAGCGGTGGCCGAATGGCTGCCACATGCCTCCCTCCTTGGCTGCGGCCACCCCGGCCGCAGGAGCCCCCCTCGTGGGAGGGAGTGCCCCAACGATTGCCGGGGGCGGGGCCTGACTTCGAGGGGGTGCGCCCACGCCCTCGGGGAGCCACCGCTGGCGTCGCAGTGTGCTTGCGGGGACGGCCACTGCCCCTCTTGGGCGGCGGTGAGCCTGGTCCCTCCATGGGGGCCTTTCCTTTATCGGCGGCTGAGAACCTCCTCACTGCCACCATGGATGCTCTGGCAAGATGGTGGTGGGATGAAGAAGAATAAAGGCAGGCGGCGAGAAGATGAAGATGAGCTGGGGGCTCCGCGCCCTCCCCCATTTATAGGCGAAGGGAGGCTAACCGGCGGCCTCCCACGCGCCAAGCAATGATGGCCTATCTGCTTGCATCGGAGAGTTGTCAAGTCACGCAGTTGCCAAGGTGGCGTGGTGATGTGGAGACGCACACGTCCCACCAAGAGCCACGCGTCGGCTTGGTCCGCAGGCGATTGGGGCCCGCGGCGCTTCGCCCTTACCCTTTGGTTTCGCCTCGAAGCCAAGTCCGAGCGCGCCTTGGGCCTGGGGTACTGTTGGTGTTCTGGGAACCAGGGTACCCAGACTTGCCTGCCTGCGGCCCATGGCGTGGCTTCATCGACGGCCTAGTACAGCCCATCTACAAAGGCTATCAAGACAAGACCCACGCGAGGGGCCAAGCCTCGCGAGGCAGACGACGCCAAGACCTCCTGAGGGAGCGGGCTCCTCAGGCTGCCTCCTGAGGAGCGGAGATTCCAATGCAGGTGCCCAACCTCATGAGGTTGTGGTGATGCAAGCCATGACAAGCAAGGCCAGGCGGGCACCATCGGGCGCAAAGAAGACAGTTTCCCCTTTGGTGCAAAGGAGGCAAGCGCAGGCATGGGTTCCCGAGGAATCAGTCAAAGGTTTCCATTCTAGTGCAACAAGACCAGGACTGCCAGGACGGCAAGAAGGATGTCATCGCAGAGCCCACCGCGGCATCACGACCAGAAGCTTTGCAGGTGAAGACCACCTTTCGTCAGGATAAGATGGACTACTTGTCCCATTTCAAATTGGCCACTATGGAATCCCTTCCGACCTACGTTTTGGGGGAAGAGGACCGAGGTCACTATATACATATAGGTTAGCCACCACCATAGTGGAGATCTGATCCCTTCCACCCTCACCAGAACAGACCTCGTGAGGTTGTTCATCTCTTGTACTTGTTCATCCTCAGCCCCTCGTGAGGAAAATCCACCACAAAGCAGGAGTAGGGTCTTACACCGCAAGGTGGCCCGAACCTGGGTAAACTGCCGTATTCATCTTCTTCCTTGTTCCTCGAACTAGGCTATAAGGCGACTAGTTGGTTGGTTGGATAGGTTGAGTTCTTCACACACGCCCCAGAGTTCGAACCTTCCTTGCATCTGCGGAGCCCTAAATCCGACAGACGTGTAGTTTGTGCTCGACGTACTCCCTCGGAACTCCTAGCATGTCCTTTGGGGACCATGCAAAGATATCCCTATTCTCAAGAAGGAAGTCGACGAGCTCGCCTTCCTATTTGCTGTCGAGGCGGGTGCCCATGACAATGTACTTGCTGCAGTTGGGGTCTTCCAGGTTCAGCTTGACCTTCTTGGTGTCCTTGGACGGCTGGAATGAGGCCTCGCCGGCCGGCTTCTCGCCGGCCAGCGCGATGATCAGGTCAAGTTGGCGCCGCTCCTCGGCTGTGACCAGCGACTCGGCCAACTTTGTTGCCTGCTTGGGTGCACTCCAGGGACTTTCTGTAGTCGCCGGCAATGGTGATGAGGCCCTTGGGACCCGGCATCTTCATCTTCAAGTAGGTGTAATGGGGGACCGCCATGAACTTGGCGAGCGCAGGCTGGCCCAGCAGCGCGTGGTACACGCTGGACAGGTCCACCACCTCGAACCAGATAGGCTCGCGCCAGAAATGATCGCTCGTGCCGAATAGGACGTCAAGCCGGATCCAGCCAATGGGGGAGCAGGAGAGATGCGGCACGATGCCGTGGACCACCGTCCGGGATTGCTCCAGGTGCTTGGCCTCGATGCCGAGCTTGGTCATGGTGTCGCGGTAGAGGATGTTGATGCTGCTGCGACCATCAATGAGCACCCACGAGAACTTGAAAGTGCGCTTGGCAGCGACAATGGTGGGGTCGAGGACGAGGGTGTAGCCACACGGGTTCGGCATGATGACCGAGTGGTCTTCCCGGGTCCAGCTGATCAGGCGCTCCGACTAGTGCATATATTCCGGCACGGCCGGGATGACAGTGTTTACCTCCTGCCGGAGCAGGCGCTTGCTACGCTTATCGTCACCAAGGCTGGTGAAGACGATGTAGTTCGCGTTCTGGTTGGGGTAGACTTCATCGCGCATCGCACCATTTGTCGGGGGCGGGGGAGGAGGCGGAGGCGGCTGCCTTGTGCCCGGAGCCGGAGCCGGAGGCGGCGTGATGTCGCCCTTCATGATGTGCTTCATGATGGCGCACTGCCGAAGCGTGTGCGTGGACGGCCTTGCGCCGCTGTGGTGCTTGCAGGGGGCGTCGAGCATCTCCTCGAAGCTCATGGCGGGTTGCCATGCCGTCTTATCGGTTCGCGGGCGCTTGCCGGCCAGCTCAGCTGCGGGCGCTTGCCGGCCAGCTCAGTCGCGGGCGCCTGCTCGGCGGCCACGATGAGGCTGTTGTCGTAGCGAGGGGCCTGCTGGCCGGCCTTGCGCTTTGTTGTTCTGCTGGTTGTTCTGCTGGCGGCTGCTCTCGCCTGCCGGCTTGGTGGGTGGTGCTGGCAACGCTTTGCCGGCTTCGTCCAGCACCACTTGGATCTTCATGGTGGAGTCGGCCATGGCGTACTTGTCCGCCGTGACCATGAGCGCGGCCATGGTGGTTGGCTTAGAGTGCAAGAGCTTGTGCTTGAGGAGGGTGCCATCCCGGCAACCACTCACAAATTACTGGATGGCCTGGACTTCATGGACCCACTCGCAGCTGTTCCGGAGCTCGGTCCAGCATGCGAGGTACTCGCAGCCGGTTTCGGTCGGCCCCTACACGCACATGGCAAGCTGACTGGGATGGCCGGGACGCTTGTAGGTGCCGGTGAAGTTGCACAGAAAGCTTGCTCGAAGTGAACCCAAGCGTTGATGATGCCAGCGGGCAAGCTGTTCAACCATGTTCAGGCCGAACCTTGGAGCATCAGCGGGGCGTAGTGCACGGTAAGGCGGCGATTGCCGCCCGCGATGCCGATGGCGGTGGTGTAGTCGATGAGCCAGTCCTCTGGTTTGGCGGTCCCGTTGTACTTGGGGGTGTCTCGGGGCAGCGTGAACCCTTTGTGGAAGGGCTCATCCCGGATGCGCGGACCGAAACAAGCCGGCCCGACAGCGTAGTCTTCCTCGAGCTCGAGGGAGAGGGCGAGCTGCTCGATGCGGTGACAGGTGTCGGTGTCGTCGATGGCACGCGAGCCCAGCCGGCTTGCGACCGGGCCGCGGGGAGCCGGGTCGGCTGAAGCCGGACGGCCACGCTAGCCGGATTGCGGGGGAGGGTCTTGCCGGCGCCGGTCTTCTGGAGCCGGCTCGTTGCCCAGGTCACCTCCGGCCGTCAGGGCGTGATTGTGCCGGGTTCGGGTAATGCCGGAATGAGCTTCGCTGGGGGTGGCAAGGACGCCGTGTTTGGCTGGTCGGGGTCTTTGGTGCAACGCGAGACAGATCCAGCGGGATGGTCAAGGCGGTCCTGTTGCGCGTTCGTAGCGATGAGAAGCTCGGTCATGCACTGCAAGTGCTCCTGCAGCTGCTCCATCCCCACAGTGGCCGCCTGCGCGGCGCGCATGTTCTTGACGGGGGTGTCGTAGATGGGTGGGATCGCGCCCAGCGCGCGGCCGATGGTGGCACCACGGTTCCGCACCTCAGCAACCCGGCTGGGTTCTACAGCAGCCGGCATGAGGCTGTTCGCGGCGTTGCGCTCCCGCTGAACGGACTCCAACCGGCGTTGCGTAGCAGCAAGTGTCTTGGCCTTGTCCAGCAGGCGCTTGTGCTCCTCCTTGAGATGGGCCTGGGCCTGGGCGGCGTTGGTGGCCTTGATGTCGGTGGCGATGGGAATGTTGAGGTTCTGCATTGTGGCATGCAGTGGGTCGACCATGCTGGCGCGCTTCACTGCGGCCTTGGCGGCAGCGGCCTTCTTCGCGGCGTTAGACGAAGTGGAGGTGGAGTCGGTGACAAGCACTTCTACCTAGACGCAGAGATCCGCCACATCGGCGGAGATGTCACCGCCGAGGGGGGCGGGTGAATCGGCGACGTCAAGCACCCCGCTAGGGTACTCGTCAGGGGCGCACAGCGCGCCGAAGGGAGCGTCGGACGTAGCAGCGAAACCGGCCAGCATCGCGCCAGGCACAGGGACTAGGCCGTGCATGCTGAGCTCGCCAAAGTCGATGAAGGGCTCCGTCTGGATCGTGAGTCCAGCCGGCACCTCAAGCTGCCCCACGGTGGGTGCCAACTATCGTGGTTGGCGCACGGTAGATGCCACGGGGTGGCTAAAGAGATGGATAGGCAAGAGGCAACCGGTGAGCTCCAGAAGCGGGGTTGGTACGAGCGAGTGCGAGACACAAGACGTACCCAGGTTCGGGGCTCTCCGGAGAGATAATACCCCTAGTCCTGCCGAGTGTGGTTTATATGTAGATGGTACAATCTTGCTCCTAAAGCTATTTTGGGGAGGAAGGAAGGCAGGCCAGTGCATAGGCTACTCCTTCTCCGTGTGGTGGGGATGAGTGTATGTGTGTAGTTCTCTTCTGATCGCCCCGTGCATGGAGGCCTCCTAGGGGGGTTTTATAGACCAACCCCCTAGGGTTACAATGGTAAAGTTACATGGGCATGGGGCCGGGTTGTTAGTGACTTGGAGCCGGCAGCAAGGCGCCGGGTTCGCTGGGTTCGCCGGGCGCGGGTACGGCGGGCTGCTAGGTACTGTAGGCACACCGTGCGGTCGTCATGGGGCGGCTACACCGTCTTGCTACAGGGTCGCGCCTCCAAGACGCTGCCCGCCCCAGGCGGGGGCTTGGTCGGCACGGCAGCCGCGCCCACCGGGGCCGGCGTAAAGGGGGGGCGCACTGTAGCCATGCTGGTTTGTCGATGAAGGTTTGACTTGTGGGAACTAGCCGGCATGCGCCAGTCGGGCTCGTCGGGTTGCGGAACTTGGCTGGGTTGCACTGGGAAGCCGGCCAAGGGCAACATGAATTGAGGGGCGTTGCTAGCCCCGATGTTTTTGAAAGGGAACCGGGTTCCGTTGCCTACCCGGGGTCCATCCTCCTGACATCATCTGTCGCGTTGTTTTTGGTAGCGGCGGCGTTGTGCCCACTAGGGTCCCCGTTGGCACCTCTCACGCGCTTTCATCGACGTCTTGACGGGTTCTTAGGAGTATCTACCATGTATACATCATAAGTAGATGTTGCAGTCCACTTGACACGTTGACCAATGGCGTAGTGATTTCTGGAGGGTGATACGTCAATTTTGCATCATGTTTTCCTACTATTATTTGTAATGTTTTTATGCATAATAATGCTTTATGGAGTAATTCTAATGCCTTTTCTCTCATAATATGCAAGGTTTACACAAAGAGGGAGAATGCCGGCAGCTGGAATTCTGGGCCTGAAAAAGCTATGTCAGAGTTGCCTATTCTGCACATTTCTAAATGAGCTAAAAATATACGGAGAATTATTTTGGAATATATAAAAAATACTGGAGCAAATAACTACTGGAGGGGGCCACCTGGTGAGCACAAGACACCAAGGCACGAAGGCCCCCCAGGCGTGCCCTGGTGGGTTGTGCTCAGCCCAGCCCACCTCCGGTGCCCATCTTCTGGTATATAGGTCATTTTTACCTAAAAAATCAGGAGGGGACTTTCGAGACGAAGCGCCGCTGTCTCGAGGTAGAACTTGGGCAGGAGCACTTTTGCCCTTCGGTGGTGCGATTCCGTCGGGGGAACTTCCCTCCCGAGGGGGAAATCGAAGCGATCGTCATCACCAACAACCCTCTCATCTTTGGGAGGGCAATCTCCATCAAAATCTTCAATGGCACCATCTCCTCTCAAACCCTAGTTCATCTCTTGTGTTCAATCTTTGTACCGGAACCTCAGATTGGTACCTGTGGGTGACTAGTAGTGTTGATTACATCTTGTAGTTGATTACTATATGGTTTATTTGGTGGAAGATTATATATTCAGATCCATTATGCTATTTAATACCCCTCTGATCTTGAGCATGATTATCATTTGTGAGTAGTTACTTTTGTTCTTGAGGTCACGGGAGAAGTCATGTTGCAAGTAATCATGTGAACTTGATATGTGTTCGATATTTTGATGATATGTATGTTGTGATTCCCTTAGTGTTGTCATGTGAACCTCGACTACATGGCACTTCACCATATTTGGGCCTAAGGGAATGCATTGTGGAGTAGTTATTAGATGATGGGTTGCTAGAGTGACAGAAGCTTAAACCCTAGTTTATGCGCTACTTCGTAAAGGACTGATTTGGATCCAAAACTTTAATGCTATGGTTAGATTTTATCTTAATACTTTTCTCATAGTTGCGGATGCTTGCGAGGGGGTTAATCATAAGTAGGAGGTTTGTTCAAGTAAGAACAGCACCTAAGCACCAGTCCACCCACATATCAAATTATCAAAGTAGCGAACACGAATCAAACCAACATGATGAAAGTGACATGGTGAAATTCCCTTGTACTCTCGAGAACGCTTTGCTTATCATAAGAGACTGTTTTGGCCTGTCCTTTGCCACAGAAGGATTGGGCTACCTTGCTGCACTTTATTTACCATTACTATTACTTGTCTGTTACAAACTATCTTGCTGTCAAACTACTTGTTACCGACTATTTCAGTGCTTGCAGAAAATACCTTGCTGAAAACCACTTGTCATTTCCTTCTGCTCCTCGTTTGGTTCGACACTCTTACTTATCGAAAGGACTACGATTGATACCATATACTTGTGGGTCATCAAGACTCTTTTCTGGCACCATTGCCGGGGAGTGAAGCGCTCTTGGTAAGTTGAAATTGGTAAGGAAAAATTATTACTACGTGCTGTAATTTATTGTCACTTGTTACTATCGAGAACCATCCTTTGAGGGGTTTGTTTGGGGTATCTTCACCTCGAACGGAAGCACAATTAGTTGCCCCTCATCCTACTGCACCTACTGAAAATATTGGTTATGAAATTCCTTCGGGTATGATGGAAAAACTGCTAGCTAATCCTTATGCAAGAGATGGAACTGAACATCCTGATATGCACTTGATATATGTGGATGAAATTTGTGGATTATTTAAGGTTGCAAGTTTATCCGGAGATGAAGATAATAAGAAGGTTTCCCCTTTATCTTTGAAGGGAAAAGCATTGACATGGTATAGGCTATGCGATGATATTGGAGCTTGGAACTGGAATCGATTGAAATTGGAATTTCACCAAAAAATTTATCCTATGCATTTAGTTCATCGTGATCGGAATTATATATATAATTTTTGGCCTCGTGAAGGATAAAGTATCACTCTAGCTTGGGGGAGGCTTAAGCCAATTTTATATTCTTGCCCCAATCATGAGCTCTCTAGAGAAATTATTATTCAGATTTTTTATGCTTGGCTTTCTCATGATGATCGATCCATGCTCGATACTTCTTGTACTGGTTCTTTTATGAAGAAGACTATTGAATTCATGTGGGACCTTTTAGCAAGAATTAAACGCAACTCTGAAGATTGGGAACTCGACGAAGGTAAAGAGTCTGGTATTAATCTTGAATTTGATTGTGTTAAATCTTTTATGAATACCGATGCTTTTCACAAGTTTAGCACTAAATATGGACTTGACTCTGAGATAGTAGCCTCTTTTTGTGAATCTTTTGCTACTCATGTTGATCTCCCTAAGGAGAAGTGGTTTAAATATCATCCCCCTATTAAAGAAGAAATTAAAGAACCGGTCATAGTTAAAGATGAAACTATTAATTACAATGTTGATCCAGTTGTGCCTACTGCTTATATTGAAAAACCACCTTTCCCTGTTAGGATAAAGGAACATGCTAAGGTTTCAACTGTGGTTCGTAAAAGTAAATTAGAGCACCTAAACCTGCTGAACAAATTAAAGTAGAACCTAGTGTTGCTATGGTTAAAGATCTCCTGGTAGAAAATGTTGATGGGCATGTTATTTACTTCTGCGGTGAAGCTGCTAGAATTGCTAAACCTGATGAAAAAGATAAACATAGACCTGTTGTTGGCATGCCTATTGTCTCAGTTAAAATACGAGATCACTATTATCATGGTATATGTGACTTAGGTGCTAGCGTGAGTGCTATTCCTTTTACCTTATACCAAGAAATTATGAATGACATAGCACCCATTGAAATAGAAGACATAGATGTCACTATTAAACTTGCTAATAGATACACCATCACACCACTTGGGATTGTTAGAGATGTTGAAGTCTTGTGTGGGAAAATAAAATACCCTACTGATTTTCTTGTTCTTGGTTCCCCACAAGACGATTTTTGTCCCATTATCTTTGGTAGACCTTTCTTGAACACTGTGAATGCTAAAATAGATTGTGAGAAACAAACTATCGGTGTTAGCTTTGGTGATGAGTCTCATGAGTTTAATTTCTCCAAGTTTAGTAGACAACCTCAGAAGAAAGAATTACCTAGTAAGGTTGAAATAATTGGTCTTGCTTCTATTGCCGTGCCTCCTACTGATCCACTAGAACAATATTTGCTAGACCATGAAAATGATATGCATATGCATGAAAGAAATTAAATAGATAAAATTTTCTTTGAACAACGACCTCTGCTCAAACACAATTTGCCTAGTGAAACTCTAGGAGGTCCTCCTCCAACTAAAGGTGATCATGTGTTTGAATTAAAACAATTGCCTGACACTTTGAAATATGCTTATCTCGATGAGAAAAAGATATATCCTGTTATTATTACTGGTAACCTTTCAGAACATGAAAAAGAAAGATTATTGAAAATTCTGAAGAAGCACCGTGCAGCCATTGGATATACTCTTGATGATCTTAAGGGCATTAGTCCCACTCTCTATCAGCACATGATTAATATGGAACCTGATGCTAAACCCGTTGTTGATCATCAATGACGTTTGAATCCTAAGATGAAAGAAGTGGGAAGAACTGAAATATTAAAGCTTCTGGAAGCAGGTATAATCTGTCCCATAGCTGATAGTAGATAGGCATGTCCCGTTACTTGTGTTCCTAAGAAAGGAGGTATTACTGTTGTTCCTAACGATAAAAATGAACTTATTCCACAAAGAATTGTTACTGGCTATAGAATGGTAATTGATTTTAGAAAATAAAATAAAGCAACTAGAAAATATCATTACCCTCTGCCTTTTATTGATCAAATGTTGTAAAGATTATCTAACCACACACACTTTTGCTTTCTTGATGGATATTCTGGTTTTTCTCAAATACCTATTTCACAACCTGATCAAGAGAAAACCACATTTACTTGCCCATTTGGAACTTATGCTTATAGACGTATGCCTTTTGGTTTATGCAATGCACCTTCTACCTTTCAAAGATGTATGACTGCTATATTCTCTGATTTTTGTGAAAAGATTGTTGAGGTTTTCATGGATGATTTTTTTTGTTTATGGAACTTCTTTTGATGATTGCTTGAGCAACCTTGATCGAGTTTTGCAGAGATGTGAGCAAACTAATCTTGTCTTGAACTGGGAGAAGTGCCACTTTATGGTTAATGAAGGTATTGTCTTGGGGCATAAAATTTCTGAACGAGGTATTGAGGTGGATAAAGCTAAAGTTGATGCAATTGAGAAAATGCCATGTCCTAAAGATATTAAAGGTATTTGTAGTTTCCTTGGTCATGTTGGTTTCTATAGGAGGTTTATTAAAGACTTCACTAAAACTTCTAGGCCTCTTACAAATCTTTTACAAACGGATGTTCCATTTGTTTTTTATGATGATTGTGTAGAAGCCTTTGAAACACTTAAGAAAGCCTTAACTTCTGCACCTATTGTTCAACCACCTGATTGGAACTTCCCTTTTGAAATTATGTGTGATGCTAGTGATTATGCTTTTGGTGTTGTTCTATGACAAAGAGTTGATAAGAAATTAAATGTTATTCATTATGCTAGCAAAACTCTAGATAGTGCCCAAAGAAATTATGCTACTACTGAAAAAGAATTTTTAGCAGTTGTGTTTGCTTGTGACAAATTCAGATCTTATATTGTTGATTCCAAAGTAATTGTTCACACTGATCATGCTGCTATTAAATATCTTATGGAAAAGAAAGATGCTAAACCTAGACTCATTAGGTGGGTTCTTTTGCTACAAGAATTAGATTTACATATTACTGATAGAAAAGGAGCTAAGAACCGTGTAGCTGATAACTTGTCTAGGTTAGAGAATATTCTTGATAACCCACTACCTATTGATGATAGCTTTCCTGATGAACAACTAGCTGCAATAAATGTCTCTCATAATACTCCTTGGTATGCTGACTATGCTAATTATATTGTTGCTAAATCCATACCACCTAGTTTCACATACCAACAAAAGAAAAAATTCTTCTATGATTTAAGACATTACTTTTGGGATGACCCACATCTTTATAAAGAAGGAGCAGATGGTATTATTAGACGTTGTGTACCTGAGCATGAACAGGAACAAATCCTACGGAAATGTCACTCCGAAGCTTATGGAGGGCATCATGTGGGAGATAGAACTGCTCAGAAGGTATTGCAATCTGGTTTCTATTGGCCTACTCTCTTCAAGGATGCCCGTAAGTTTGTTTTATCTTGTCTTGAATGTCAAAGAATTGGTAATAATGGTAAGTGTCAAGAAATGCCTATGAATTATTCACTTGCTGTTGAACCATTTGATGTTGGGTTTTGATTATTTGGGACCTTTTCCTTCCTCTAATGGGTATACACATATTTTGGTTACTGTTAATTATGTTACTATGTGGGTAGAAGCTATTCCAACTAGTAGTGCTGATCATAACACTACCATTAAAATGCTTAAAGAAGTCATTTTCCCAAGGTTTGGAGTCTCTAGATATTTAATGACTGATGGTGGTTCACACTTTATTCATGGTGTTTTCCGTAAAATGCTTGCTAAATATGATGTTAACCATAGAATTGCATCACCCTATCATCCTCAACCTAGTGGTCAAGTTGAACTTAGCAATAGAGAAATAAAAATAATATTACAAAAAACTGTTAATAGGTCATGAAAGAATTTGTCTTAGAATTGGATGATGCACTTTGGGCCTACAGAACAGCATATAATAATCCTATGGGTATGTCTCCTTATAAAATGGTTTATGGAAAAGCTTGTCATTTGCCTCTAGAATTAGAACATAAAGCTTATTGGGCAATTAAAGAACTCAACTATGATTTCAAACTTGCTGGTGAAAAGAGGTTATTTGATATTACCACATTGGACGAATGGAGAACCCAAGCTTATGAAAATGCCAAATTATATAAATAAAAAGTTAAACGATGGCATGATAAAAGAATCCAAAAGCGGGAATTCAAAGTTGGAGAATAAGTTCTTTTGTACAACTCTCGTTTTAGATTCTTTGCAGGAAAACTTCTCTCTAAATGGGAAGGACCATATATTATCGAGGAGGTTTACCGCTCTGGAGCTATCAAGATTAATAATGCCAAAGGTACTAACCCGAAGGTGGTCAATCGGCAAAGAATTAAACACTATATCTCAGGTACGCCTATTAATGTTGAAAGCAATATTATCCAAACCATGACACCGGAGGAACACATAAAAGAAACCTTCTGGAACACTCCAAAATCCTGAAAAGGAGTAGGTATGTGATACGGTAAGTAAACGGACTCCTAAAAATCTGCAAAAATATTATTTGTCAGTTTTGGAATATTAAAAAAATTTGGCAAATAAGAGACTAGGAAGGCAATCGAGGAGGGCGCAAGACACCCGGGCGTGCCTAGCTTGCCAGGCGCACCCAGGTGGGTTGTGCCCACCTCGGGAACCTTCCCGACTCCGTTTTCCTCTCGTTTGCTTGTTTCCCAAGATAAAAAATCTTTATATACCCCCCGAACGTATTGACCACCGTATCATGGAGAAATCTTCTGTTCTTCTTTCTTGCTGTTTTCTGACAGATCTAGATTGCCATGGCCGCTTCGAGCTCCT
Source organism: Thinopyrum elongatum (assembly GCA_011799875.1). NCBI lineage: Eukaryota > Viridiplantae > Streptophyta > Magnoliopsida > Poales > Poaceae > Thinopyrum > Thinopyrum elongatum. The sequence continues at coordinate 363,181,455 of CM022303.1, forward strand.
CTAAGGACAAGTTCTTCGAGAATGTCATCAACCCGTATTTGCGGGAGGTGATGCAGCACCGTCAAGCCATTGAGATGCGTGAGGGGGTGCTCCACATCCGGGATGTCCAGGGGCCCAAGAGGACGGGAACCATGGAGGCTAGGCTCAAAGCCATGGAGCAGGAGGTCTTCAAGTGCAAGGGGATGGTGGAACGTGGGCTCAGTGCCAATCACCTTATGATTACGGAGTTCACCCGTGATCACAAGGTGGATGGCCGGTCCATGAAGGACATCGTCTTCACCCTCAACGAGCAAATCAATTTTCTGCAAAGCCAAATCTATGATCTCCAAAATCAAGTCTTTGAATATGAGGCAAGATTTAAAGGTATGAGTTTAGCTGCCAGTTGCAGGACTCGGGAGACTCGCGCTTCTTATGATGGTGAACCGCTGCCATGGAAGCTGGAGGATAAGCTAACTACCACCTCGTCACCACCACCATCATCATCTTCCCCAACAAAGGAGACTTGAGTTCATGGTATGGGCACTCCCCTTGTCCTGTGTGGAGCTTGGGGGACGTGCCTCGGTATCATATCACCACCACTATCTTTGCCTTTATCTATCTTAGTTCGATCTTTAGTTATCCTATGATTTAGTTGAATAAAAGTTTAGTTCGATCTATTTTCGAGTGCTTGCTTAGAGATCTATCTATGTAATCGTGTGTGAGATATATAATAAAGAGTAGTTTGAGTTTTGTTTCTTTACTCTTATGCTTCAATAAAAAGAAAGGAAAATAAATGAAAAAGATCATATGCTAATCTTATGGTAAGTAATGTCATCATATAAGGAAAAGTATAAGTGGTAAAATTTGTTGGAGATTGACAAACATAGCATTGGTCAATGATGCAATTCATGAAAGAATTAATAAGGGAAGAGAAGATTCACATGCAAATACACTATCTTGGACATCTTTCACGATTGTGAGCCCCCATTAAATAGTATATGTCAAAATTGTTGACGTTGGACAAGGAAGACAACGTAATGATCTGTGTTTGTTCATATTCACACAAAGTTATAATGTCATAGATCCTTCAACATGTGGTGCTTGCTCAATATCTTTGCTAGACAAAAACTCCGCACTAAGTAAAGATACTACTTGTGCATCCAAAAACCCTTAAACCCAAAATCTTATTTTGAGAGTCCACCATACCTACCTATGGATTGAGTAAGATCCTTCAAGTAAGTTGTCATCAGTGCAATAAGGCAATAAAAATTGCTTCTAAATGTGTTGGATCATTTAGTGTAAGGGAAAATTGAGCGTTGTACGAACTTGTGATGGCAAAATAATAAAAGCGACTGCATAATAAAGGTTGCTATCATAAGGGGCAATACAACATGACGTTCTTTTGCATTAAGGGATTTGGCATACAAACAAAAAGCGCATGGCAACCTCTGCTTCCCTCTGCGAAGGGCCTATCTTTTACTTTTATGTATTTACTTTTATGCAAGAGTCAAAGTATTCTTCCCTATTCCTTTTTATTTTCTCTTTTTGCAAGCATCATGTGGTGAGGAAAGATCTAGGCACATATATCCAGTTGGATATGAGTGAGCATGAGTTATTATTGTTGACATCACCCTTGAGGTGAATACGTTGGGAGGCGAAACTATAAGCCCCTATCTTTCTTTGTGTCCAGTTGAAACATTTTGTTCATGGGTATGCTGTGAGTGTTAGCAATCATAGAAGGTTAAATGATGGTTGAGTATGTGGACTTGCCAAAAGGCTCCAATACGTGAACCTTCCTGAAAATATGATGAATTGTAGTTGCAAAGTTGACTGAGAACATAGTTTGTTGGTTTTCAATAAGGTTTATGCTTTATACTTGAATATTGTGATGAATTGTTACTTGTTCATGAGAAGTTATATGATAAAAGTTGTCTGATAAAGTTTTATGTTAAAGTTCTTTGCTGTTATAATAATAAGAATGATGCTTCTATGTCCGTATTTTGTTTTTATCAGCACCTCTCTCTCTCTCTCTAAGCATGTGGGCATGTTTTTCGATTTCAGTTTTTCGCTTGAGGACAAGCGAGGTCTAAGCTTGGGGGAGTTGATACGTCCATTTTGCATCATGTTTTCCTACTGTTATTTATAATGTTTTTATGCATAATAATGCTTTATGGAGTAATTCTAATGTCTTTTCTCTCATAATATGCAAGGTTTACACAAAGAGGGAGAATGCCGGCAGCTGGAATTCTGGGCCTGAAAAAGCTACGTCAGAGTTACCTATTCTGCACATCTGCAAGTGAGCTGAAAATTTACGAAGAATTATTTTGGAATATATAAAAAATACTGGAGCAAATAACTAACGGAGGGGGGCCACCTGGTGAGCACAAGACACCAGGGCACGCCAGGCCCCCTAGCCGTGCCTTGGTGGGTTGTGCTCAGCCCAGCCCACCTCCGGTGCCCATCTTCTGGTATACAGGTCATTTTGACCAAAAAAAAATCAGGAGGGGACTTTCGGGACGAAGCACCGCCATCTCGAGTCGGAACTTGGGTAGGAGCACTTTTGCCCTCCGGTGGAGCGATTCCGCAGGGGGAACTTCCCTCCCGGAGGGGGAAATTGAAGCCATTGTCATCACCAACAACCCTCTCATCTTTGTGAGGGCAATCTCCATCAACATCTTCAACAGCACCATCTCCTCTCAAACCATAGTTCATCTCTTGTGTTCAATCTTTGTACCGGAACCTCAGATTGGTACCTGTGGGTGACTAGTAGTGTTGATTACATCTTGTAGTTGATTACTATATGGTTTATTTGGTGGAAGATTATATTTTCAGATCCATTATGCTATTTAATACCCCTCTGATCTTGAGCATGATTATCATTTATGAGTAGTTACTTTTGTTCTTGAGGTCACGGGAGAAGTCATGTTGCAAGTAATCATGTGAACTTGATATGTGTTCGATATTTTGCTGATATTTATGTTGTGATTCCCTTAGTGGTGTCATGTGAACATCGATTACATGGCACTTCACCATATTTGGGCCTAAGGGAATGCTTTGTGGAGTAGTTATTAGATGATGGGTTGCTAGAGTGAGAGAAGCTTAAACCCTAGTTTATGCGCTACTTTGTAAGGGGCCGATTTGGATCCAAAAGTTTAATGCTATGGTTAGATTTTATCTTAATACTTTTCTTGTAGTTGTGGATGCTTGTGAGGGGGTTAATCATTAGTAGGAGGTTTGTTCAAGTAAGAACAACATCTAAGCACCGGTCCACCCTCGTATCAAATTATCAAAGTAGCGAGCACGAATCAATCCAACATGATGAAAGTGACATGGTGAAATTCCAGTGTACCCTCAAGAACGCTTTGCTTATCATAAGAGACCGTTTTGGCATGTCCTTTGCCACAAAAGGATTGGGCTACCTTGCTGCACTTTATTTACCGTTACCATTACTTGTCCGTTACAAATTATCTTGCTATCAAACTACTTGTTACCGACTATTTCAGTGCTTGTAGAAAATACCTTGCTGAAAACCACTTGTCATTTCCTTCTGCTCCTCGTTGCGTTAGACACTCTTACTTATCGAAAGGACTACGATTGTTCCCCTATACTTGTGGGTCATCAGAGGGCCGTCGACATCTTCATCCATGTCGGTAGCCTCCTCGTAGTCTAACACGTCGTTAAATCGTCGACCATGGTGACTAGGTGGGTGGTGGGTGGAATGTAAATTTCCCGATTGTCAGATTTAAGTCCAAAGTCGGTTCTAAACCCGATGGAGTGTCCGAGGTTGGAGCTGGACCAGCGTCGGGGCTTGACGCAGAGACGAGATCGCCCGAGGCTGGGATTTTTGGTTCCTCTGCGTGGTCTTGCAGTGCCAGAAGATCTGATTCGATGTCCTTGGCGGAGATCGATTCTGGGGTTGAGCCCCCAATGTTTGATAAGAACTCGATTCGGCGTGGACTCCATCCTGACAGAACAAGCTCACCGCAGAAATCCGCAGTGTATTCCAGCCCCTCGAACTTCATGATCTGATGTGAGGCATAATTCTTGACGAGAGTCAGATGGCCCGTGGAGTCGGCGCAAAAGATCATGCTTTCAAATATGAAAAGCTGGCCGGGGACAAAGATGTCCTCATAGCCGGTGCCGCAGTTAATCGGCATATGAGCCATCAATCTTTTCATTGAACCAACAACAAAACTCTCACTAAAAGCACCAATGTCGGTGGTGAAACCGGCAGACCTCAGGGTAGGGGGTCACGAGCTGTGGATCTAAGATCGATGGTAACAGGGACGAAGGAGACAGTGTTTACCCAGTTTCAGGCCCTCTCGAAGAGGTAATACCCTACGTCCTACTTTGATCATATTGATAATGATGTATCAAGTACAAGCTTGATCTACCTCGAGATCGTAAGGAGAGAGCTATCTCTAGGGCTAGCTGATTGTAATTATGGGTGGCTCTCTAATGTATTGGGAATATTTGGGAATTTATACTGGTGGAATTAGGTCAAGAGGTTCCACGAGGATCCCACATGACTGGAGGGTGCACCTAACCCCCTGGGGCACGTTCCTCGAGCTTGTCGCTCCCTCGTGGCTCTTCAGGTATTCTCCCGAACCTTCTAGGGTCCCTTCTGGTCCAGAAAAAATTAATCCAATGTTTTTTCTCCGTTTGGACTCTGTTTGATATTGACTTTCTGAAAAGCCAAAAACAAGCAAAAAACAGCAACTGGCACTGGGCAATAGGTTAATAGTTTAGTCCCAAAAAAGATATATAATTGCATATAAAACATCCAAGATTGATACTATAATAGCATGGAATAATAAAAAATTATAGATAGGTTAGAGATGTATCAAGCATCCTCAAGCTTAATTCCTGCTCATCCTCGAGTAGGTAAATGGTAAAGCCAGAATTTTTGATGTGGAATGCTACCTAACATGTCTATCATGTAATCTTTCTTTTATGGTATGAATATTTAGATCCGAATGATTCAAAGCAATAGTATATAATTTGACATAAAGACATTAATACTTAGGCATACCAACATACAATCATGTCTTTCAAAATATAAATGCTAAAGAACGCTATCCCTACAAAATCATATAGCCTTGTCATGCTCCATATTCTTAACACAAAGTATAAATCATGCACTACCCCGGGTGTCAACCAAGCAATTGGTTCATACTTTTTAACACACTTCAGCTTTTTCAACCCCCACGCAATACATGAGTGCAAGGCATGGATATAAAATTATGAGTGGAGTAGAGTGTGGTGGTAGAGATTAATATGGAGAAGATAAAAAAGGAGAAAATGTATGAAAGCTCAAAATGAGGCCAATCAACGGGCTCTGGAGATGCCCATCAATTGATGTTGGTGCAAGGAGTAGGGATTAACATGCAACGGATGCACTAGGAGCTATAAGTGTATGAAAGCCCAAAATGAAAACTAAGTGGGTGTGCATCGAACTTGCGTGCTTTAGAAGACCTCAAGCATTTGAGGAAGCCCATCATCGAAATATACAATCCAAGTTCGATAATGAAAATTTCCCACTAGTATATGAAAGTGACTACATAGGAGACTCTCTGTATGAAAAACATGGTGTTACTTTGAAGCACAAGTGTGGAAAAAGATAGTAACATTGGCCCTTCTCTCTTATTCTCTCAATTTTTTCGTGGGCTCTTTTTGACCTCTTTTTTTTTCTGGGCTCTTTTTGGCCTCTTTTTTAATTCCTAACTGGGACAATGCTCTAATAATGAATAATGATGATCATCACACTTCTATTTACCTACAACTCAAAATTACAACTCGACACTAGAACAAAGTACGACTCTATATGAATGCCCCTAGCAGTACCTGGATGTGCAATGATCTAGTGTAACATGTATAAAAAATGATGAAAGGTGGCTGAGCCACAAATACTATGTCAGCTATATTGTAACGCCCGGATAATTATGCTACAGTGAACCTCTGCTAATGATGCCACGTCACCTCCGTTACAGTTGCTCATCTCGCGTTAGTTCAAAACCGATTCAAATTCAAATTTGGATTATTAACAAACATCAAAAAATTTCAAACATTAAAACTAAAATGTTCGGAGTGTGCCGATTAACGCCTAGGTATTTATGGTGAAGGAACCATGCTTTTATAAAAAGCCTAAATACTTTTAAATGAATTAAAACAGAAAAGAAAATAAATAAAAAGAAAAGGACTAAATGAAAACAACAAAAGAAAAAGGAAACACCCCCCCCCCACTAGGCCAGTCGGCCCAGCTGGCCACTGCAACCGGCCGGCCCACCTGGTCCAGCCGGCCAGCCCTTCTCGCTCCCTTATCCCCGACAGCCCAAACCCCCCACCGACGAAACAAGAAACACCCCCCCCCCCACCCACGGACGCTCTTCGATCTGGATCGGGGCTGGAGCATTCGACGCCGCCCGCACCCCTCCGGCACTCCCTCGCCGCTCCGACCGGCCGGCGACCTCGCCGGCCAACACCGCCACCGGATCACCGTCGGCCGCCTCCTCGTCTCTCCTCCGTCGCGGCAGACCCGACCCGGCACCCCCCTGTGAGCCTCGCCCGGCTCCGCCTCCCTCTACCCCGTAACCGTCGCCGCGCTCAACACCCACGATCGCGCCCGTCGCCGGCGCCTTGTGCATCGCATCCACGGGCCGACCCCACCGCCGTCACCGCAAGCCCCGACCACCGCCTGGGCCCTGCTCCTCACTTCCCCGCTATGTTCGCTGCCTGCTTCTTTTGCTGCTGCCGGCGCTCGTGCACAGCTGCTGCGCTGCCGCCATTGCTGTTTTGCTCTGCTGCTGCGTAGTGCTCCTGCCACTGCTATTTGCTTGCTCGGCTTGGCCGCTGCTGCTACGCTACTTTGCTGCTGCTCCGCTGCGCTACCTTGCAAGCCGCTGCTGCTGCCGGCCACTCCCGTCGTTGCCTCGCCCGCGTCCGCGCCTCACTCGTCGCGCGCCGGACCGCGCCACGGGACACCCGCATCTGCGCCGCTCGTCGCCCCGCGCGGCGCCTCCCCTGGCCTCGTTCCCGCGCCGCTGCCTGTCGCTCGCCACTGCGCCGCCCGCGCCCCAACTCCGCCGCCGCCTCCAGCTGCTGCTGCCCTCGTGTCGCCGCTCCTGTCGCCGCTCCTTCCGCCTCTACGCTGCGCCGCCCGCTACCGGCCGGCCTCGCCGTGCCCGCCGCGCACCGCGGCCGCGCCCGCTGGCCGTGGGCGGGTCCGCCCTGTTCCGTCGCCCAGCGCCTGGTGCCCGCGCCCGTTTGGCTCTGGGGCCGCTGACATTGGGGCCCCACCCCCTGAGAACGTAAAAGAATAAAAATAAAAAGTATACAAATAAAAATAAAGAAATAATTAATTAATTAATTAAAATAATCATTAATTTAATTAATTAACTTTGAGTAATTAGCTAATTAATTTAATCTATTAACCTAATTAACTAGGTTAGTTAACTAAACCTGATTAGTTATACTGTGACAATGACAGTGGGACCCGCATGTCAGTTTGACTGGTCAACGGTCAGAATTGACCGCTGACGTCACACTATTGCAATAATTCAATTTCGAATTAATTAAATAATATTAATTCCAGAAATTAGATAAAACTTTGAAAAATCATATAAAATAAACCGTAACTCAGATTGAAAAACTTTGTACATGAAAGTTGATCAGAACGACGAGACGAACCCGGTTACGCTACCCACATACCCGCCGGATACTTCTAACTATCCGAACGTGCAACTGTCCCCCTCCGATCATCTGTCTAACAAATGTCCGGAACCGGGAAAACTTTCCCGGATGGGATCCCCCTTTCTCGGTAACGTGCAACCCCATGTTAGAACACACCCGGCACTGCATATTGTCATGTCATACTTTGTGTAGCATTGTTTGCTTTATATTTACTTTTTCCTCCCCCCCTCTTTCTCTCTCGATAGACGCTGAGACCGCTGACGACACTGCCATGAACGACTACAGTGTTGATGACCCGTCCTTCTCTGCCGAGCTTCCAGGCAAGCCAACCCCCCTTGTTCATCCCGATATCGCCTATTCCTTCTCTCTACTGCTTGCATTAGAGTAGTGTAGCATGTTACTGCTTTCGGTTAATCCTATTCTACTGCATAGCCTGTCTTTGCTACTACTGTTGATACCTTTACCTGCAATCCTAAATGCTTAGTATAGGTTGCTAGAATTACATCAGTGGCCCTACATTCTTGTCCGTCTGCCATGCTATACTACTGGGCCATGATCACTTCGGGAGGTGATCACGGGTACATATACTATATACTTTTACATTTCCTATGTTACTGTTCGGAGATGGGGGCTGAAGGGGCAGGTGGTTCCATCGAGGTAGTGGTGGGCCTGGGTTCCCGACGGCCCCCGAGTGTTACTTTGTGGCGGAGCGACAGGGCAGGTTGTGACCACCTAGGAGACAGGTGGGCCTGGTCCTGGTCGGCGTCCGCGGTTATATCAATTAACACGCTTAACGAGATTGGGTATTTGATCTGAGTCTAGCTACGAGCCTATACGCACTAACCACCACGCGGGAACAGTTATGGGTACTCGACGTCGTGGTATCAGCAGAAGCCTCCTAGACGTCAGCGACTGAGCGGCGCGCGCCGGGTTGGACCGCGTAACGCGACTTCCTTTGTAATGGAGGTTGCTAGGTCTGCTCACCGGCCGCCCATGCAATGTGCAGGTGTGCAATGGCCGATGGGCCCAGACCCTTGCGCGCATAGGATTTAGACCGGCGTGCTGACCTCTCTGTTAGGCCTAGGTAGGGCTGCAACGTGTTGATCTTCCGAGGCCGGGTATGACCCAGGAAAGTGTGCCCGGCCAGAGGGATCGAGCGTGTTGGGTAATGTGGTGCACCCCTGCAGGGAAGTTTATCTATTCGAATAGTCGTGTCCCTCGGTAAAAGGACGACCCGGAGTTGTACCTCGACCTTATGACAACTAGAACCGGATACTTAATAAAACACACCATTTCAAGTGCCAGATACAACCTGGTGATCGCTCTCTCACAGGGCGACGAGGAGAGGATCGTCGGGTAGGATTATGCTATGCGATGATACTTGGTGAACTTACCAGCTACTCTCTTCTATATGCTTCAAGATGGAGGCTACCAGAAGCGTAGTCTTCGATAGGACTAGCTATCCCCCTCTTATTCTGGCATTCTGCAGTTCAGTCCACAGATACTACCCATTTCATTGATACCATTGCATATGTAGTGTAGATCCTTGCTTGCGAGTACTTTGGATGAGTACTCATGGTTGCTTTGCTCCCTCTTTTCCCCCTTTTTCCCTTCTTCTCGGATGATGCAACCAGATGGTGGAGCCCAGGAGCCAGATGCCACTTCCGACGACTACTACTACCTCGCCGGAGCCTACTACTATGTGGAGTCTACCGACGACAAGGAGTAGCTTAGGAGGATCCCAGGCAGGAGGCATGCGCCTCTTCGATCTGTATCCATGTTTGTGCTAGCCATCTTATGGCACCTTGTTTAACTTTATTGCTATACTCAAATATTGTTGCTTCCGCTGACTCGTCTATGATCGAGCACTTGTATTCGAGCCCTCGAGGCCCCTGGCTTGTATTATAATGCTTGTATGACTTATTTATTTTTAGAGTTGTGTTGTGATATCTTCCCGTGAGTCCCTGATCTTGATCATACACGTTTGCGTGTATGATTAGTGTACGATTGAATCAGGAGCATCACAAGTTGGTATCAGAGCCGACTGCCTGTAGGAACCCCCCTTCCACACTCCTTGGCCGAAGTCGAGTCTAGACATTGCAAAACTTTTACTAACATGGCTGTGTGTCTTACGGGCCCACGCGCCATTGGGTGGTTTTAGGATCTTTTACTCCTCGTTCTTTACTCCGAGACTCTGAACTCTCTTCTACTCGGGTTAAACAATTTACTAACTTTAACATTAGGATCCCGTGACCACATTCACCCCAAAGTTGGATAAGCCATAGTTATTCCTTAGAATAGTATTTTGAACAATATCCACACTGTCATATGACTCCTTTGAAACATCTTTGTTTTCAGATGGAACCCACGAGGTAGGTCGTGCACCACACGGCGGCCATTGGTGTCCAGGGTTCACCTGCTATGTTAGCTGAGATGATGACCTATCTGGGTTATCACTGGCACCCTGAGTACACCGTGTACGAGCAGTACCAGGACTTTAACCAGGAGCAGTACCGTGCCATCGTCCACCTCTACTCTCGGGAGTATGACTCCACTACTGTGCTGCACACCGCTCATGGTGTTTGAGTGACCATCGATATGGCAGTCCACGATGCTGTATATGCAGCTCTGACACGTCTTCGTGGAGAGTATCGGGCGTTGGACACCTCCCCTTTCAGGCATGTTGCTATCGCATCTGACGATGGTGTGGAGGGATATTACACTGCTGCCTACTCCACCGTCACCCGAGAGCCCTTCCACCATCAGAACATGGTTCTGCATGCTGATGGGCTGGATCGAGCTAACCGAGCTCTTCGCCACGAGTTGTACACCACCCGTCAGCACCTTTACAGTGCTTTGACGCTGTTGCACCCCTTTGTCCGATCTGGTGAGCAGCCGCGATCTGCGATCTACCCAGTCAGGACCGTGATGCCCCAGGGTGTCGGTTGGCCAGATGTGGGAGGCTACACTCCCGCACTTGGTCCTCTTTTGCCACCTGGACATCGGGTTCTACACCAGAGTGTTCATGGACCGTAGGCTAATGACGTGGAGGACTTCCCGTCGCGTCACTACCAGCTGTCAGGCTACACCTACCTCCACAGTTCCTCCTGGGACTGATGTAGTCTTGCTTATTAGCATTAGATGCATTCGCCACGAGCCTGCGTACCGCCTATGATGTCTTTAGTCTTATGTACTGGACTCTGTGTACTGAACTCTATGCATGATTCCTTTTGTAAGATATGCCAACTACTATGTAGTATCTATCGTGCTCCTTTCATTATGCATGTTTCACCAAGAATGATTCTTGTCTTTGCAAATTTCTCAATGCTGAACTACCCCTGTTATATATTAGCAGGATGGTTAGACCAGGTGATCGTGGTCGTGGTGACAACGCCCCACCACCGCCTGAGTATATGGCTGGTATGATCCAACAGTTCGAGCTGAACCGCCAGTTCATGGAGAATATGATGGCTCAGTTCCCGCGCCCCAATATGAACCAGCAGCCAGCCCAAATAACTCTGCAGGATTTCATATGCCTCAACCCAACCATGTACCGCAGCTCAACTCAGCCTCTGGATGCTGATGACTGGCTCCGTGACATCACCTATGAGATGGAGTCTACTGATGTAGCCCCTGCCAGCTATGTCACCTTTGCTTCCTTCTTCCTGAAGGGACCTGCAGCTCAATGGTGGGACAGCCACAGGCGTACTCTGTCGGTTGGAGCGATCATCACCTGGCCAGACTTTCAAGCTGCTTTCCGTGCCCGCTTCATTCCACAGGGAATCATGGACCAGAAGAAGCGCGAATTCCGCAACCTCACCCAAGGCAACAAAACTGTGGAAGCTTATCAGCGGGAGTTTCTGGACTTATCCCGCTATGCTGAAGAAGACATTGCAACTGATGCACGCAGACAGGAGAAGTTCCGTGATGGCCTTCAAGCTGACATCAAGCTCGCACTGCTAGTGCATGACTTTCCCGATTTCGCCACCTTGGTGAATAAGGCCATCAATGTTGAAACTGGTCTGCCGGAACACCAGAGCTCTCACAGGCGCAACCGTGACACGGGCTCATCTTCGGGCCCGCCCTCGCAGAAGCGTAAGATCTGGATCCCGAACAGCATGTACCGTCCAAATGCACCTGCTCCAAGGCAGTCTTATGCTGCACCGCGTCTGCCTCCTCCACCACCTAGGCAGCCAAGAGTTCCAGCTGCACCACCCCAAGCTCCTGCTCCCACTCCCAATAATGGTCTGTGCTACAAGTGTGGTCAACCAGGTCACCTTGCCAGGAACTGCTATCAGAACCAGAATCAACTGGCCCTTCCTGCAGCTGGCCGTGGAAGCAACCAGCCCCGCAACAACAATGCCAAGTCTTATGGTCGTGTTCATGCCAACCACGTTGATCTCAATGAAGCTCAAGACCAGCCTGCTACTGTGATGGGTACACTCCTCGTAAATTCAGTACCAGCATCCGTTTTATTTGATACAGGTGCATCACATTCATTCATGTCGGAAGATTTTGCATGCTTGCATGACATTAAATGTGAGGACATGAACGCTTCGCTATTAGTACACACCCCTGCGGGCCAATGTCGAACCTCCATGTTTTGCAAGGACGTCCCCGTTGAAATCGAAGGACTGGAATTCCTTGTCTCTCCCATCATACTGAAGTCCTGTAGCATTGATCTCATTCTGGGAATGGAATGGTTGAAAGCGCATACTGCTTCTATAGTTTGCGCCACTAAGACCGTCCATCTGCTACACCCTTTTGATGAAATAATAAGCTACAACGCTCGTCTGGTTCAGAATGTCGACGCAAGGCTTTATGCGTTGAACGCATTGAACGCTGCACCACTCGAGGGCATTGAAAACATTCCCGTTGTTCGTGAATTCCAAGACGTCTTTCATGAAGAACTTCCAGGGATTCCCCTTGCTAGAGTTGTCGAATTCATCATCGACTTGAAACCAGGCACCACTCCTATAGCCAAACGACCCTACAAGATGCCGCCACATGAACTCATTGTGCTTAAGGAGGAAATCGACACATCTCTTCGCAGTGGTTTCATTCGCCCAAGTTGCTCTACTTGGGGAGCACCTTCCCTCTTTGTCAAGAAGAAGGATGGGACAAACCGATTGGTCCAAGACTACCGTCCTATTAACCAAGCTACCATTCAGAACAAATATCCTCTTCCTTGGATCAATGATCTGTATGATCAACTAGCTGGCTCATCAGTGTTCTCCAAACTCGACTTAAGGTTGGGATACCACCAGATCCGTGTTCGTGAAGAGGATATCCCAAAGACCGCATTCGTGACTCGATATGGTTCATATGAGTACACTGTCATGTCATTCGGCTTAACCAATGCTCCAGCCACCTTCTCTCGTTTGATGAACTATATCTTCATGGAATACCTCGACAAGTTCGTCGTGGTTTATCTGGATGATATCCTTGTGTACTCCAAGAATAAAGAAGAGCATGCTGAACATCTTCGTCTTGTCCTGGAGAAGCTTCGAGAGCATCAACTCTATGCTAAGTATTCCAAGTGTAAATTCTGGCTTCCCGAAGTAACTTATCTTGGGCATGTCATCTCCAAGGATGGTATTGCCGTCAACCCCGAGCGAGTTCAGGCTATTCTTGATTGGACTCCTCCGAAGAACGTCAAGCAAGTTAGGAGTTTTCTCGGTCTCGCCAGCTATTGCCGTCGATTCGTCGAGAACTTCTCCAAGATCGCCAGGCCTCTGACTAACCTATTGCATAAGGGCGTCAAGTACCAATGGACAGACAAATGTCAGGAAAGTTTCCAGGCACTCAAGGACAAGTTGACTTCTGCCCCAGTGCTTGCTCCACCTGATACTAAGAAGGACTTCGTCGTTTACTGTGACGCTTCCCGACAAGGATTAGGCTGTGTCCTAATGCAAGAGCGCAAAGTGATTGCCTATGCATCCCGTCAATTGCACCCTCACGAAGAGAACTACCCAGTTCACGACCTCGAGCTTGTTGCTGTCATACATGCACTGAAACAGTGGCGACATTACCTTCTCGATAATCGTTGCAAGATCTTCACCGACCACCAAAGTCTAAAGTATCTGTTTACTCAGCCAGACCTGAACCTCCGTCAGCAGAGATGGATGGAGACTGTTGCAGACTTTGACTTGGGTATTTCCTATACACCAGGCAAGGCTAATGTAATGGCTGATGCCTTGAGCCGTAAGTCATATTGCAACCACCTCCAGGTTCACAAAGTTCAAACCTCACTTGTTGAAGAATTCAGAAAGCTGAACCTCCATATTGTTCCTCCTGGAGCACTCGCTCCCCCTCCTCCAGAGTTCCGCAAGATGAACCTCCGTGTTGTTCCCCACGGTTCCCTCAATACCCTGGCTGTCGAACCAGATCTCTTGGGCAGCATCAAGACACTGCAGAAGTATGACTCTCAAGCCCACAAGATTAAGCGCTACCTCGCGGCAGGAAGGCCCTCGTGCTTCACCCTTGGAGATGATGACACCTTATTCTTTAAAGGTCGAATAGTGGTCCCTACGGAAGACAACCTGGATATGACTCAGAAGGTTATGAAAGAAGCTCATGAAACGCCTCTGTCTATTCATCCCGGTAACACCAAGATGTACCAAGATGTCCGTCGAAAATTCTGGTGGTCTAATATGAAGCAAGACATTGCTCGTTATGTTGCTGAATGTGACGTTTGTTGTCGAATCAAAGCAGAACATCAAAGACCTGCTGGAACTCTGCAACCTATCTCTATTCCTGAATGGAAATGGGACCATGTTGAAATGGACTTCGTCACTGGTTTTCCCAAATCATAGAAAGGTAATGATGCTATCCTTGTCATCATTGATCGACTCTCTAAAGTTGCACATTTTCTGGCGGTCAAAGAAACGATCACTGCTAGTCATCTTGCAACTCTCTACATGTCCAGAATTGTTTCACTTCATGGTATTCCACTGGTAATCAGTTTGGACCGTGGCAGCTTATTCACTTCGAGATTCTGGGCAAGTTTCCAAGAAGCTATGGGTACTCATTTGTCATTCAGTACTGCATTTCATCCTCAGTCGCAAGGGCAAGTGGAACATGTCAACCAAGTTCTCGAAGACATGCTTCGAGCTTGTGTTATCTCTTTCGGCAAGAAATGGGAGGAATCTCTCCCGTATGCGGAGTTCTCTTATAATAATAGCTATCAAGCTAGTCTGAAGATGGCCCCCTTCGAAGTGTTATATGGACGAAAGTGCCGAACCCCTCTGAACTGGTCAGAAACTGGGGAACGTCCACTTTTCGGTCCGGATATTATCCAACACGCCGAAGAACAAGTCCGCATCATTCGTGAGAATCTCAAGACTGCCCAGTCACGTCAGGAGAGTCAGTATGACCGTCATCATAAAGACATGGCCTATCAACCTGGCGAAAAGGCTTATCTTCGAGTTACACCAATGAAGGGTGCTCACCGCTTCGGGATCAAGGGCAAGCTAGCTCCTCGCTATATTGGTCCGTTCACTATTCTCGAAAAGCATGGAAAAGTGGCATATCAACTGGAGCTTTCGCCGAACCTTTCTCAGGTTCACGATGTGTTCCACGTGTCACAACTCCGCCGCTGCTTCAAGGACCCAATCCGAGCAGTGGATCATGAAGTGCTCGAATTGCAACAGGACCTCTCCTATAAAGAGCATCCGGTTCGCATTCTTGACCAAGCTGAACGCCGCACACGTCAGAAGGCAATCAAGTTCCTCAAAGTCCAGTGGTCGCATCACTCTGAAGAAGAAGCCACTTGGGAACGCGAGGATCGCCTGCGTGAAGAATACCCCGCACTGTTTCCTTCTACCTCCTAAATCTCGGGACGAGATTTCTTGTAGTGGAGGAGAATTGTAACGCCCGGATAATTATGCTACAGTGAACCTCTGCTAATGATGCCACGTCACCTCCGTTACAGTTGCTAATCTCGCGTTAGTTCAAAACCGATTCAAATTCAAATTTGGATTATTAACAAACATCAAAAAATTTCAAACTTTAAAACTAAAATGTTCGGAGTGTGCCGATTAACGCCTAGGTATTTATGGTGAAGGAACCATGCTTTTATAAAAAGCCTAAATACTTTTAAATGAATTAAAATAGAAAAGAAAATAAATAAAAAGAAAAGGACTAAATGAAAACAACAAAAGAAAAAGGAAACACCCCCCCCCCCCACTGGGCCAGTCGGCCCAGCTGGCCACTGCAACCTGCCGGCCCACCTGGTCCAGCCGGCCAGCCCCTCTCGCTCCCTTATCCCCCACAGCCCAAACCCCCCACCGACGAAACAGGAAACACCCCCCCACGGACGCTCTTCGATCTGGATCGAGGTCGGAGCATTCGACGCCGCCCGCGCCCCTCCGGCACTCCCTCGCCGCTCCGACCGGCCGGCGACCTCGCCGGCCAACACCGCCACCGGATCGCCGTCGGCCGCCTCCTCGTCTCTCCTCCGTCGCGACAGACCCGACCCGGCACCCCCCTGTGAGCCTCGCCCGGCTCCGCCTCCCTCTACCCCGTAGCCGTCGCCGCGCTCAACACCCACGGCCGCGCTCGTCGCCGGCGCCCTGCGCACCGCGTCCACGGGCCGACACCACCGCCGTCACCGCATGCCCCGACCACCGCCTGGGCCCTGCTCCTCCCTTCCCCGCTGCGTCCGCTGCCTGCTTCTTCTGCTGCTGCCGGCGCTCGTGCACTGCTGCTGCGCTGCCGCCATTGCTATTTTGCTCTGCTGCTGCGTAGTGCTCCTGCCACTGCTATCTGCTTGCTCGGCTTGGCCACTGCTGCTACGCTACTTTGCTGCTGCTCCGCTGCGCTGCCTTGCAAGCCGCTGCTGCTGCCGGCCACTCCCGTCGTTGCCTCACCCGCGTCCGCGCCGCGCTCGTCGCGTGCCGGACCGCGCCTCGGGACACCCGCATCTGCGCCACTCATCGCCCCGCGCCGCGCCTCCCCTGGCCTCGTTCCCGCGCCGCTGCCCGTCGCTCGCCACTGCGCTGCCCGCGCCCCGACTCCGCCGCCGCCTCCAGCTGCTGCTGCCCTTGCGTCGCCGCTCCTGCCGCTTCTACGTTGCGCCACCCGCTACTGGCCGGCCTCGCCGTGCCCGCCGCGCACCGCGGCCGCGCACGCTGGCCGCGGGCGGGTCCGCCCCGTTCCGTCGCCCAGCGCCCGGTGCCCATGTCCGTTTGGCACCGGGGCCGCTGACTTGGGGCCCCACCCCCAAAGAACGTAAAAGAATAAAAATAAAAATAAAGAAATAATTAATTAATTAATTAATTAATCATTAATTAAATTAATTAACTTTGATTAATTAGCTAATTAATTTAATCTATTAACCTAATTAACTAGGTTAGTTAACTAAACCTGATTAGTTATACTGTGACAATGACAGTGGGACCCGCATGTCAGTTTGACTGGTCAACGGTCAGAATTGACCGCTGATGTCACACTGTTGCAATAATTCAATTTTGAATTAATTAAATAATATTAATTCTAGAAATTAGATAAAAATTTGAAAAATCATATAAAATAAACCGTAACTCGGATTGAAAAACTTTGTACATGAAAGTTGATCAGAACGACGAGACGAACCCGGTTACGATACCCACATACCCGTCGGATACTTCTAACTATACGAACGTGCAACTGTCCCCCTCCGATCATCTGTCTAACAAATGTCCGGAACCGGGAAAACTTTCCCGGATGGGATCCCCCTTTCTCGGTAACGTGCAACCCCACGTTAGAACACACCCGGCACTGCATATTGTCATGTCATACTTTGTGTAGCATTGTTTGCTTTGTATTTACTTTTTCTTCCCCCCCCCTCTTTCTCTCTCGATAGACGCTGAGACCGCTGACGACGCTGCCGTGAACGACTACAATGTTTACGACCCGTCCTCTCTGCCGAGCTTCCAGGCAAGCCAACCCCCCTTGTTCATCCCGATATCGCCTATTCCTTCTCTCTACTGCTTGCATTAGAGTAGTGTAGCATGTTACTGCTTTCGGTTAATCCTATTCTGCTGCATAGCCTATCTTTGCTACTACTGTTGATACCTTTACCTGCAATCCTAAATGCTTAGTATAGGTTGCTAGAATTACATCAGTGGCCCTACATTCTTGTCCATCTGCCATGCTATACTACTGGGCCGTGATCACTTCGGGAGGTGATCACGGGTACATATACTATATACTTTTACATTACCTATGTTACTGTTCGGAGATGGGGGCTGAAGGGGCAGGTGGTTCCATCCAGGTAGTGGTGGGCCTGGGTTCCCGACGGCCCCCGAGTGTTACTTTGTGGCAGAGCGACAGGGCAGGTTGTGACCACCTAGGAGACAGGTGGGCCTGGTCCTGGTCGGCGTCCGCGGTTATATCAATTAACACGCTTAACGAGATTGGGTATTTGATCTGAGTCTGGCTACGAGCCTATACGCAGTAACCACCACGCGGGAAGAGTTATGGGTACTCGACGTCGTGGTATCAGCCGAAGCCTCCAAGACGTCAGCGACTTAGCGGCGCGCGCCGGGTTGGACCGCGTAACGCGACTTCCTTTGTAATGGAGGTTGCTAGGTCTGCTCACTAGCCGCCCACGCAACGTGCAGGTGTGCAATGGGCGATGGGCCCAGACCCCTGCGCGCATAGGATTTAGACCGGCGTGCTGACCTCTCTGTTAGGCCTAGGTAGGGCTGCGACGTGTTGATCTTCCAAGGCCGGGTATGACCTAGGAAAGTGTGCCCGGCCAGAGGGATCGAGCGTGTTGGGTAATGTGGTGCACCCCTGCAGGGAAGTTTATCTATTCGAATAGCCGTGTCCCTCGGTAAAAGGACGACCCGGAGTTGTACCTCGACCTTATGACAACTAGAACCGGATACTTAATAAAACACACCCTTTCAAGTGCCAGATACAACCCGGTGATCGCTCTCTCACAGGGCGACAAGGAGAGGATCGTCGGGTAGGATTATGCTATGCGATGATACTTGGTGAACTTACCAGCTACTCTCTTCTATATGCTTCAAGATGGAGGCTACCAGAAGCGTAGTCTTCGATAGGACTAGCTATCCCCCTCTTATTCTGGCATTCTGCAGTTCAGTCCACAGATACTACCCATTTCATTGATACCATTGCATATGTAGTGTAGATCCTTGCTTGCGAGTACTTTGGATGAGTACTCACGGTTGCTTTGCTCCCTCTTTTCCCCCTTTTTCCCTTCTTCTCGGATGATGTAACCAGATGGTGGAGCCCAGGAGCCAGATGCCACTTCCGACGACTACTACTACCCCGCCGGAGCCTACTACTACGTGGAGTCTGCTGACGACCAGGAGTAGCTTAGGAGGATCCCAGGCAGGAGGCATGCGCCTCTTCGCTCTGTATCCATGTTTGTGCTAGCCATCTTATGGCACCTTGTTTAACTTTATGTCTGTACTCAGATATTGTTGCTTTCGCTGACTTGTCTATGATCGAGCACTTGTATTCGAGCCCTCGAGGCCCCTGGCTTGTATTATGATGCTTGTATGACTTATTTATTTTTAGAGTTGTGTTGTGATATCTACCCGTGAATCCCTGATCTTGATCGTACATGTTTGCGTGTATGATTAGTGTACGATTGAATCGGGGGCATCACATATATGATCATGCAAAGCAATATGACAATGATGATGTGTGTCATAATAACGAAACGGTGGAAGTTGCATGGCAATATACCTCGGAATGGCTTTGGAAATGCCATAATAGGTAGGTATGGTGGTTGTTTTGATGAAGATATAAAGAGGCTTATGTGTGATAAAGCATATCATATCACGGGGTTTGGATGCACCGGTGAAGTTTGCACCATATCTTGAGGTGAGAAAGGGCAATGCATGGTACCGAAAAGGCTAGTAAATTGTGGAAAGGAGACAGTGCGTATAATCCATAGATTCAGATTAGTCATAAAGAACTCACATACTTATTGCGAAGTCTATTAGCCCTCGAAGCAAAGTACTATTACGCATGCCCCTAAGGGGAGGTTGGTAGGATTTAACCATCGCACGCCCGCGACCTTCACGCAAAGGAAGACACTCAATAATAAATCGTGCTCCAACTTTTTAGCATAACGAGAGACTATATGTGCATGCTTCGGGAATCACAAACCTTAACACCAAT
Source organism: Thinopyrum elongatum (assembly GCA_011799875.1). NCBI lineage: Eukaryota > Viridiplantae > Streptophyta > Magnoliopsida > Poales > Poaceae > Thinopyrum > Thinopyrum elongatum. The sequence continues at coordinate 363,201,264 of CM022303.1, forward strand.
ATTCTTAATAAACCACAATTACTCACTAGTATCTCCCACATATTACCATCTCTATATCTCAAAACTATTGCAAGGAACCAAACTTATCATATTCAGTGATCTACATGAAAGTTTTTATTATATCCCTCTTGAATACCTATCATATTAGGACCAATTTCATAACCCATGCACACTGCCAGTACTATTTATTAAATTATCAAAATGATAGGTGTGAAGCATGAGAGTGCAAATATTTTTTTTAAATATAACCACCACCGTGCTCTAAAAGATATAAGTGAAGCACTAGAGCAACTGCCTAGCTAAAAAGATATAAGTGAAGCACATAGAGTATTCTAACAAATCATGATTAAATGTGTGTCCCTCTCAAAAGGTGTGTCCAGCAAAGATGATTGTGGCAAACTAAAAAGCAAACAAAGGAAATACTCATATAATACATGACGCTCCAAGCAAAACTCATAGCATGTGATGAGTAAAAATATAGCTCCAATTAATATACCGATGGTTGGTAGAAGAAAGAGGGGATGCCTCCGGGGCATCCCAAAGCTTAGAGTCTTGGGTGTCCTTGAATATTACCTTGGGGTGCCTTGGGAATCCCCAAGCTTAGGGTCTTGCCACTCCTTATTCCTTCATCCATCGCGATCTCACTCAAAACTTGAAAACTTCAGCACACAAAACTCAACAGAAAACTCATGAGATCTGTTAGTATAACAAGCAAATCATAAACTTTAGGTATTGTTGTCAACCCATTCATATTTTATTATTGCATAATACCTACTGTATTCTAACTTCTCCGTGACTTATACCCCTGGATACAATCCATAGATTCATTAAAACAAGCAACCTATGCAACGAAAACGGAATTTGTCAAAAACAGAACAGTCTTAATGAACTAGACAAACGCAATACTTTTGTAACTCCAAAAATTCTGAAAAATTAGGAAAACATGGGAAATTTGTATATAAATCATGTGTAAAAAATTCATAATTTTATCAAGTTCCAGTGAATTTAAAGAATCTTGCTACTGGGCGCAAAAGTTTCTATCTTTTCACATAATCAAATCAACTATCAACCAAATCATCCCAAAGGCTTTACTTGGCACAAACACTAATTTAAACACAAAAACACAACCATAACAGTATCATAATTGTGTGCACACTCAAAAACTGAATAAAAAATAAGGATAACTATTCGGTTGCCTCACAACAAGCGCTATTGTTTTATGTCGCTAGCTAGGCATAATGCATAGTTTCAAGTGTTGTCCTCCTTAGTTTTTGCATCATGGGATATGTATTCATTGGGAGGATTTTCAAAATCAATGGAGAACACATCACTGACCAAAATTTTAGCATTGTTAAGGCGACTTTCCTTAAATCCTTGTTGGTTCCCTTTTACTATCCAAAAATATTGCTGATTAATACCATTGAAAACTTGTGGGAAAATATGTAAAGGAGGAACTTGTTTTTTAGTATTCTCATCAAAGTATGATTATCACAAAAAAAACACCTAAACAGATAATCTTCATCATATAAAATTTCATCTATAATAGGACGTTCTTGGCTCATATTATAAAAATCAAAGATCTCCCTAGCCTCGCGTACTATATAATCAAATTCATTCATCAGGACAAGAGTAGCTATCTTTTTAGCCTTAGGGTTACTTATAACATGTAACTCATAGAACAATCTCTTCAAAGTGGGGTGAGTACGCATAAATCTTCTCTGAAGTTTATGAGCAAGTGATGAAATAGCTTCGGCCTAAATCTTAGTTCTTTTCAGAATAGGAATGTCATCACAAACCAATGCCCCCGTACAATTAAAGAATTTCTGAATAACACTTTTTCCTATAATGTTCCCACTTCCCACAACAAAAGTTTTAGAATCCAAATTTGTGGGAATTTCAACTTTAGGAATTTTACCATCCTCACTTTTTTCTATAACAAAGTCAGACATGATAGCAACTTCAAGTAAGCAAAAAAGCAAACAAAATTATTTTAGTGTTTTTTGTAAAATGGTTTTAGAAGTGGCTTGCGGTGCATATAATGCACACAGCTCTAGTTTCTGGTTGGGCTGGCTCAATGGCTTTATATGAATTAGCAGTTTTTGATCCCTCTGATCCTGTTCTGGATCCAATGTGGAGACAAGGTATGTTCGTAATTCCCTTCATGACTCGTTTAGGAATAATAGAATAGATACAGGGTATCAAACCTATAGAGTTTTTGCTTCAAAGAAATAGAAATATCATGAAATAGAAATATCATCATATAGAGTCAGGGAATGGAATAGAGTCAGCGAATGAAGCATATTCATTAACAACTCCATTTACAGCTAAAGTAGTGATAAATCCTGTCAATAAAATAGATCCTAATGAAAGTCCATCGATTTTTCAGGATACTTCCTTCATGGAATAAGATATTGGATCCTCGAGTGATCTCTTTTTCTTGTTGCTTCATAAGAGTGAATCGAATAGATTCAATTCGCGTTATAAGGGTGATGAACATGAGAGGCAAATGGCAAATGAAAGTAAGAACAAGAGATGATAGTTTATGCGAAGGTACTTGATAGGTTTTGGTGATGTCTCCCCGGCAACGGTGCTAGAAATTCTTCCTGCTACTTGTGAGCTACGTTGGGATTTCCCTTAGTTAAGAACCAAGGTTATCAATCCAGTAGGAGAACCACGCAAAACCTCGTTAGCAGCACCTACACACAAAAGAGCAAATACTTGCACCCAACGCGATCATGGGGGTTGTCAATCCCCTCGGTGGTTATTTGCAAGGATCAAATCTGATAGTGATAGATAGATGAAATAAAAAACAAAATAAAATAACGGTAAATAAATTGCAGCATGGCATTTTTGGATTTTATATATGATAAAAGTAGACCCAGGGGCGATAGTTTTCACTAGAGGCTTCTCTCTCGAGGACATAAAGTACGATGGGTGAACAAATTACTGTTGGGCAATTCATAGAAAAGCGCATAGTTATGATGATATTCAAGGCAATGCTCATGTATATAGGCATCACATCTGAGACAAGTAGACAAACTCCTGCCTGCATCCACTACTATTACTCCACCCATCGACCGCTATCCAGCATGCATCTAGGGTATTAAGTTAATGAAAACGGGTTAACGCCTTAAGCAAGATGACATGATGTAGACAAAGTAAACCCAAGAAATATGAATAAACCCCATCATTTTATCCTTAATGGCAACAATACAAATATGTGTCATGTCCCCTTCTGTCACTAGGATTGAGCACCACAAGATTGAACCATTACAAAGCACCTCTCCCATTGCAAGATAAATCAATCTAGTTGGCCAAACCAAACGAATAGATTGCAGAGAAATACAAAGCTATAATAATCATGCATAAAAGAATTTAGATAAGGCTCAGTTAATATTCATGAATAATCTGATCATCAACCCAAAATTCATCGGGTCCCAACAAACACACCACGAAAGAATATTACATCGAATAGATCTCCAAGAACATCAAGAAGAACATTGTATTGAAGATCAAAGAGAGAGAAGAAGCCATCTAGCTACTAGCTATGGACCCGTACGTCTGTGTTAAACTACTCACACATCATCGGATGGGCAGCAAGGTTGATCAATACAAGAAATATGCTAACTTGCGACCATCAATATTGGTCACTGAATGGTCATTGTTTATTATTTGTGACCTTTTTGTGACCAAAAACGGTTGGTCAAAAGCTGACAGTCTTTAATGAAACTTAACGATCTTTGTGAAATGGTCGTTGAAGGTAATGACCAAAATAAAAGGTTGTTGGTTCTACGACCAACTGTTTTGGTTGCTGGTTGTGTGCCCAGGCCACGTCGGATCCAACATGGCAAGCTGACGTGGTAAAATTGCGACCAATTGAATTGGTTGCTGACAAGAATCAGCCCGGTCCATTTCGGTGTCTACATGGGCCAAGCCCATTATTTCAGCGCATTTATATATTTTTTCCTGCCAATTTTGGTCAGCTACACAGGCCAAACCCAACAATTCGGCCTTTTAATTTTCTGGGCCATGGCCCTTTTGCGGACCATTTCATTAAGCCTTTTTGTTCAGGTTTTCTAGAAATGCACAATGTTCCAGTCCACTATTGTTTGGGCCGCAACCTTTTTAAAGCCCATATATTATTTGGTCCAATAGAACATTTGGAATTTTTATTCACTGATTTCTAGTTTACACATTTGAACAGCAAACACTCAATAAATCTCTCTATTAAATGATTAAATTTAGAAATCATTCAACCAAATACACACAACAACACATACAAGTCTGCACATCCAACAAGTGTGCTTACAAGCAAAAACAAGTACACAAGCACCAAAACATGGTGCAACATCAACTAAAACGATGGTGCGCATCTACAGGCCTCTTTGGATCTTCCGTCGCAGCAGCAGCAGCCTAAAAAACATTAGATCCTGATCTAGATCACGAAAAAGAAACATTATTAATTGTTTAGAGACAATGCCATCAACATTAGGCGGTAATCCAACTTACACTTTGTCAATTTACATATGCAAATAACTAAGCTTACTGTATAAGTTTAAGATCCACATGCAATGTGAAATTGAATTGCCAAATAGCAGCATGGTACATTGGTACAAGTGTAGGTCATACAATGAACATCACTGTAACAGATTCACCTGAAGAAAAATACTACTCTACTACCACTACCATCGATTCAACTGACAGGATCTAACAATACTAGTAAGCACACAGAGACTAACATCACAAAGCAAGAGAGAATAGAGGGAACAGGGACCTGATCATGATAGTGTCGACGATGATCGGATTGGGTTAGCATCGCTGAGGAGGTGGATGATCTACAGACATTTGTCATCCAAAGTAAACACCTGCATGATTAAAAAACTACATCAAAACTTCTTCAGTCTATCAAACAATAAAGATCAGTGTCGATTATATAGAAGAGTAGAGATCTATGTCCCTAGGAAGCACAACAAATGCTAAAAATCATAACTGGAAAATTAATAAGTGTATCCTTCTGTACAAGCAAATAAGAATAGATAAAAAATTTGGTACAACAGAGCAACTCCATATGAGGAGAAAAAGGGTTGTGTGATGAATAGCTTACAAACTTGACAATCTCTCACTACATTGTAAACCAGATATTAGTATGAGGAAGAAATAATAATCTCTCGCCACGATCGACTCTTGTTACTGCTGTACCCAGCTCTATATGTACCATGTACTGAACACTAAGGAAGCAACATGACACAACAGACACCAGCTACAAATCCCAGAAAATATCTACTAGCATAGTTAACCAGAACAATTACAAACAACAGAGGATATCATGAATGTGTAAATGCATGAATGGTTCTTTAGATCAACTTTAAAGCTAGCAGCAAACATGTTTAGACAACTTAACAACATTAGTAATACTACTTCAGATTTGGACTAGTATAAGGCCAGGCAGAATTCATGAGAACATTATTGAATTCATTCAATAGAGGATACCACAAACGAAAAACACACTATGTCAAAATGAGTCTTTGTTCTTAACAGTACAGAGGAATCATGACTGGAATTGTCGATGTTCTCCCGGTTATACTATATTAAACTGAGCCAATTATTGTACATGAAAGTAATGCTCCTAGTATATCATCATCATTAACATCAAACAATTCTGAATGTAAGCAGAGGAAGCATAGCCCAATCATGTGCAATTAACTCATAATAGAAGGGTACAGATAATTATTAGTGTTACTATTAACTTGATGGTGGCATCTTATATACAAAAACATGTATTAAAAAAAACAATAAATAGGGCCGCTGGAAGGGGAGCCACGGCTCTAGCAAAAGATCTTATTGCTTTAGAGAAAGACAGATGTAGACAAATAGGATTTGGTGAATAGAACCCCAGAAACCCATAAAATCATTTCACATTCTGATTCAACGTTTTGTGTTGAAATATTGACCATCAAGTAATTTTATGCAAGTCTCAGAACAAGGCAGTAATGATTTAATTACTGAAGCCACTGATATGGCTAGATTATTTGCAAGTGACTTCAAACTGAACATATGGCATGCCTTAGTCATGCCCTAAGGCTAAAAAGAACATATTTAAGCCGCTCCATGAATACAACCAAGTCTCTGAACATGCTTCTACTACAGAAATCATAACAACAGTAGGGTCAAGTTGAGTTAGCTGCAGACCTAGTTGAGTTGTCCCCTTCGCTTGGAGAGGAAAACGATCTGGTCGTTGGCCACGTCCCCCGCCAGCGGCCGACTATGCTTCTCCACGGTCTGGAGGGTCAGGCAGAAAACATACTGCCCTGGTTAACCTGAATCAGCAGCTCGCCATCCTCCTCCAATAGACTGAACCTCTGCTTGTTGTCTCGCCTGACCGCCTACACACGAGAAGGCAAAAAAAACTTTTACTCGAACCATCTTACAATTCAAAACAAATTCAAGACTGGCCCAATTAATTCATGGTGCTAGGCTGCTAGATATCAAGATGAAAACAACATGTAGCAGATACAAGCATACCAGCCAAGGTGGGCTAGGTGCTTAGTAAGATCGTCTACTGTTCAGCAGGAAGATGGGTCATGAACAAATATTACCTCCCCGATTTCATCCACCGTGTGGGACTTGAGGGGAACCTTGGCAAAGGTCTGCAGGTTGAGGCCGAGCAGGTTGAGGACCCGCATGTAGCCGTCGCTCCTCATGCCCAGGCTCATCTCCGGCGCCATGTGTCGCAAGACAATCATCCTAAGAAGAGAAGCACAGACAGAAGGCAGACATGAGTGGGTACCAACGGAAAAAACAGAAGCCTCAACCAAGAATTGCAAGATTTACTATAAAGGAAATAGCCTCAGCATTCAGATGTTTCTAATAAAATTGTGCACTAATCCAACACAATGTACAGAAGGTGTCCTCATAGCTTTACTAATACCTGGGAGTATGGATAGTGGGGTATAGAAACAAAAGCAATCCATTGTCATGTTCTACGAACTAATTATTAGAGTACATGCTCAGGATATAAGTGGAAGTAGAAGAATATAATGAGATGTCACCATACGTATGTGCATTATAATTGTACGTACATAATCTGACTTGATTTCTTTCTTAAAAAAATTCTTATCAACATGGCTAGAGACTATATAGATGGTCTACTCTGGTATGTAGGTACATGTGCAGGAGATTGTCTAGATAGGACTGAAAGCACATCTTAAGCAATTTGAATATCATCTTACTGTTATAACTGTGTGTTTATATACCACATGGCAGACACCTATCATTTTGCACACACACACACACACACACCAACAGAAACAAAACAAGCAGATTGGAAGGCTTGCTGCACATCCTGTGCACGAGCATCACCGTAAACAAAATTGTAGACTAACTAGGGTGGTGCTATTCTGTAGCAAACAAAATTGTTGGATCCGTACAAAGTAAACTAATTAGGCAACCTTGAGGAACCCAAATCCATGGCTGCTAGATCAAATGAAACAGGGAAGGGCTATTAACTTCATGTTCCCGATGCATGCATATGGCCATGGGGCACAGAAACAAGCTAAGCTCATTATTTAAATGGTACTAATAGATTGCAGTCAGAGCAATAATCGCATCCCTGATTCGACACCTGAAAATTCAGCAAAGAAGAATTGTAGGTTGCCAAGGTCACATCTAAAAAGCATGGGCGTATTGGTGATTCAAATGACACAAATTTCACCGACAGCAGGGGGAAATGCATTTTGAAGAAAATTTGGGATCTAATGGAATCCCTGCTTCAACACTTGAATTCTGTATAGACGAACAGCGGGTTCCCTCCCAAAGTCACATCTATAGAGCATATGCGTGATGCGGAATCCCCATAACAATAGTAGACTGTTAACAAGAGTTTGCTAGATGGCACAAGATTCAGCCCGGCTCGGTAGCCATGGGTGCACAGAGCGAGAGAGAGAGAGAGAGAGAGAGAGAGAGAGAGAGAGAGAGAGAGAGAGAGAGAGAGAGAGAGAGAGAGAGGGAGGGGCTTACCTAGGTCTGGGTGGAAGAAGAAGCGCAGGGGATGCGGAGCCGCGCGCTCTGGGAGAGCAGCGCCGGCAACTAGGGCTCTCCGCCGCCTCCCTCCATCGGGTCGCTGGTGCCACCGTGGCCGCAGATCCTGGGTGGTCGCTCGCGGATCCGTTGGCGTCAAAGATGGAAGGCTGGTCTTGGTGTTGGATGATGAAGATGTCGGGGTCCTTTTTCTCCTCCAACTCCGTCCATCAGGTACCCATCCCATCAGCGCCGCATCGCGCCACTCCGCTCGGACCGCGAACCCTAACCCTAACAGAGAAGGAGGAGGGAGTTTGTGTGTGGCCAGACACGAAGATGGAGGCGAACGACGTAGGTAAGGAGGGAAGGAAGGTGAGGGGATGGTGGCGCATCGTGGCGATGGGCGAGGTCGGCGGTGGCGGCGGGGAGGGGATGGAGAGGGAGGTGGCGGCGGCGATCTGGAAGGGGAGGAGGCAACGAGTGGTTGGGTAGGGTTCGCGAGGACGAGGAGTGGTTTGGTGCGGTGGTTTTTTTTCTCCTTTTCTTCAGATGGATGGATGGATGAAGGGATTGCTAGCAATGGATGGTAGGATGACTGCTATGTCATCGATCCGTGCCACAAATGGTTCCACCAATCAGAATCCAGCTCATGTAATTGTGTTTTTTTTCTTTTGTTTCTTTTATTTTTTTACCCTCTTATTTCGGGTAAACACTCAACATATTAGCGTCATGTTGTATGTTTAAATGACCCAATATTGTGTATCTTAGAATTTCAAACAATGATGATTTTGTGGTTTTCATTTGCATTGCACACAAAAATCATTTTCCATTTTTCAAGTGCCCAAAATGGTTTTTTTGTGAAGGACCTACCATATATTTGTTGCAAAATTGGACCACTCCATTTATAGAAAATATTAGGCCATATTTAATGTACAATTGACCAAATGGTTGCGTGTTAAAAGCTTTGATCCACCTCTCATGAAAAAGACAAATTTCCGCCAATTCAGTAGGAAGCGGGACAAATTTGAACTGCAGCTGCTTATAGTTTGCTCTTTATTTTTTCCAAAAATCATTTCTAGGTACATAAGTATCTATTTAATCAGAGAAACACCAAAAATTTTCCAAGATTCAACCACTAGCTAGGAATGGTCATGCCCGCCGTTTTGATCGCATTTTGAAACGGGCATGAAAAATTCAAAAAATAAAAAAATTAGAAAACCTTCGCATTGTATCATTATATGTGACCAAGTTAGCAGGAAAAATAATAAACTTGTAATACGGCAATTATTTTTAAAAAGTGTTCTCAGAAATGAGCTATCATGTGTGAAGATTCATGGCTTTCAAGCCAAATGATCAATCTTATGGCCACATTCATGGCATAGTTTGTTCAAATGATCTAATATTATGCACAATAGTGCATCTTGGAATGGCAAACAATCTTGCCTAAGGAAGTTTTCATTTTCTTTGGACGAAAAATACATTTTCCATTTTTCGAGTGACCAAAATGAGTTTTTTTGTGAAGGACCTACAATATATTTATTGCAAAATTGGACCAAATCAATTTTCTAAAATATTAGGCCATATTTAATGTAAAATTGATCAAATGTTTGGCTGTCAAAAGCTTTGATCCACCTCTCGTGAAAAAGATAAATTTCCGCCGATTCAGTTGGAAGCGGGTCAAATCTGAACTGCAGCTGCCTCATAGTTTCGTCTTTATTTTTTTCCAAAACTCATTTTTAGGTACATAAGTATCTATTTAATTAGAGAATTGCCAAAAAAGTTCCAAGATTCAACCACTAGCTAGGAACGGTCATGCCCGCCGTTTTGACTGCATTTTGAAACGGGCATGAAAAATTCAAAAGAAATCAAAAAATTGGAAAACCTTTGCATTGTGTCATTACATGTGACCAAGTTTGCAGGAAAATAATAAACTTGTAATACGGAAATTATTTAAAAAAAAGTATTCTCAGAAATGAGCTATCATGTGTGAAGATTCACGGCTTTCAAGCCAAATGATCAATCTTATGGCCACATTCATGGCATAGTTTGTTCAAATGATCTAATATTATGCACAAGAGTGCATCTTGGAATGGCAAAAAATGTTGCCTAAGGAAGTTTTCATTTTCTTTGGATGAAAAATCCATTTTCCATTTTTTGAGTGCCCAAAATGAGTTTTTTTGTGAAGGGCCTACAATATATTTGTTGCAAAATTGGACCAAATCAATTTTCTAAAATATTAGGCCATATTTAATGTACAACTGTCCAAATGGTTGGGTGTCAAAAGCTTTGATCCACCACTCATGAAAAAGACAAATATCTGCCGATTCAGTTGGAAGCGGGTCAAATTTGAACTGCAGCTGCCTTATAGTTTGCACTTTATTTTTTTCAAAAATCATTTTTAGGTACAAAAATAAATATTTCATTATAGAAACACCAAAAGTTTTCCAAGATTCTACCATTAGCTAGGAACGGTCATGCCCGTTGTTTTGACCATATTTTGAAATAGGCATGAAAAATTCAAAAAAAATCAAAAAACTGGAAAACCTTCGCGTTGTGTCATTATATGTGACCAAGTTATCAGGGAAAATAATAAACTTGTAATACGGTTATTTTTGTAAAGTGTTCTCAGAAATGTGCTATTATGTATGAAGATTCATAGCTCTGAAAAACCTTCATATTGTGTCATTATATGTGACCTAATTTTCATTCTACATTTTTTGTATAAGTTGAGAACATTTTTTTCTTTCTTTGGTTTTCGTTCTACATTTTCCGTGTACGTCAAAAACTTTTTTAATGCTTATTTAACATTTTTAAAATACTTGTTTAACATTTTTTCAAATTCTTGATTAATATTTTTTAAATACAAGATCAATTTTATTTACACACATAATATATTTTTTTGTATACATTTTTCGTATACATGAGAAACATTTTCTTTATCCACATTAAACATTTTAAGTGCTCGGTTAACACTTTTTGAGTACACAGTCAACATTTGTATATACACATTTTATTTTTTTTACAAATGCTTGATTAAAATTATTTAGATACTTGTTTGACATTTTTTTAAATGTTTGGTTACAATTTTTAAATACACGATCAAGTTTTTTCACACACATTGTATATTTTTTTTATACATGATAAACATTTTTATACACATGTAACATTTTCAAATGTTTGGTTAACATTTTTTTCATATGTATTATGTGAAGTATTTTGTAATACATTTATTTAGAATATTTGGAAGTATAAAAGTAAAAAAGTAAGAACGAAAAAACAGAAGAAAAGAACGAGGCCGCGGCCCAGGAGTCGCCCCACTCGCTACACAAAAAATGTTAAAAGAAAAAAAAGAGTCGGCCTCGTCCCGCGGAGGCCCAAGTCCACTAGGCGCTATACCTTTAATAGCATTTGGGCACTGATGCATCAGCTATTTCCTTGTGGCGTGGTAGTTTGGTTCTGTAGGGCAGAGTGAGGGGTCACGAGTTCGAGTCCCCGTGGTGCCCTTTTTTGCTGCTTAATTCGCCCATTTGAACCCGCTTGTCATCATAGGACTCCACAAGTCTATTTATTTAACAAGTCAATGACACGACACGTAGGAAAAAAAACTCTAAAAAATCATGTCAGGGCTCCACAAGTCTATTTAGGTAACAAGTCAATGAGACAACACGTAGGCACAAAAAACCCTAAAAAATCAATATGTGCACTATCAAATCAACTAGTACAATTGACACATAACCTAAAATGATATGACACGTAGGCAAAAAAAGATGATGTGGACGTCCAGTCATATAATTGCATCTATATTTACAACATCATGACCATCTAGATTGGTCGTGATCAACTAGAAATAAGGCAGCGGGCTAGTGCTGTCGCTTTACGACAATTTTGTGTAAGGAAATTACGACTTTTCTGACCAAAATGGTCGTTGTGATTTAGGGTTTGGAGACCTCCGAACAGCTTATGACCGATTGGTATCAAATGGTCGTAGATTTATGACCATTTCTTCTAGGGTCATTGACAGAAGGTCATAAGTTGACTTATTTCTTGTAGTGGATGTAGAAGCCCTCTGTGATCAGTCCCCCCTCCAGCAGAGTACTGGAAAAGGTCTCTGATGTATTGGGAATATTTGGGAATTTATAGAGGTGGAAGTAGGTCAAGAGGTGCCACGCGGGGCACACAAACCTACAGGCACGCCTACCCCCTGGGGCGCGCCCCCCGAGCTTGTCGCTCCCTCGTGGCTCTTCAGGTCTTATCTCGAACCTTCTAGGGTCCCTTCTAGTATAGAAAAAAATTAATCCAAAGTTTTTTCTCCATTTGGACTCTGTTTGATATTGATTTTCTAAAAAGCCAAAAACAAGTAAAAAATAGCAAGCTGGCACTGGGCACTAGGTTAATAGGTTAGTCCCAAGAAATGATATATAATTGCATATAGCACATCCAAGATTGATACTATAATAGCATGGAACAATAAAAAATTATAGATACGTTGGAGACGTGTCACTAAGCAGTCCAAAGGTCCAGCACCGCCTACTGATCAGTCCGTCGGTTCGTAGCCACATGATCGGCATATCGATGCGTCGTCACTACCTGCTCAGCAAACTAACGCCTTGGCACAGCCTCCTCAGCACACCGACACATTGGCACCACCAGCGCAGAAGCCCGGCATAACTTCAATGCCTAGTCACCAGTCCGATGCCTCTGCTCCTATAGGTCAGCCATCCATCACAGTAGCACTGCCAGCTCAGCAATCCGGCGTAACTAAACCATTTGCTCACTAGTCCTTCGTAGCTTCAGCGTGCAGCAGTCCATCTTTCATCCATCCAGACCTCACACCAGAAGTGCTTCAATTACCAAAATGAAAGTGGGCACGACCGCACCCGCAAGGAGGCGGCCACCAAAACCGAGGATAATGAGAATGGTAGCCTCTTACTAAAAGCACTCTTCACCCAGAACCAAATTACCAGCAAGTTGTTTGAATTGGAGAGTAATACTGGTTCTGATAGCTTGCCTGATGAAGCACTCGACGGGATACTTTCTAAAGATAAAGCAAAAGTACTTGAAGACGCAAGTACGTCCATGGCCAGCCATTTTTGTTAGCGAATACTTTGAGGAGTGCAGTTCCAGTTGCCGCAAGTTACATAAATATTGCATGGATGAAATGTCAGAATGTCATGAGATTCTGCTAGTCCACTACATCAGAGATTATTTCCATCGTGATTAGGGTGCCATCAGTGTGGAATTCGAGGAATTTCATCTCTTCTTCAACTTGGATGTGCTCGCTGCCACTCTTGTTAAATGATTGATGTTGTAAGTACTTCACAAACTGTGATTAACTTCTCCATACAAGGCTTTAAACGAAAAAAAGCTAATTGTATTGTATCCCTCTCAGGGATTGATCACGCAGAGAACAACAATGGAGAAAGCATATTTCATAGATCCTGATGTAGCAAACGACACGTTATTATGTGGTACCAAAGATGAACGGGAGTTGCTATTGGCAAGGTCGCCAGTATCTTGGATTTCACGCCCCATGCATAATTCTTTATATTGCCATATCATGAAGGGTAAGTCAAATAAACACCCACTCATACATTTATCATCATTCAGTTTTTTATATAGTTCATAAGTTCATGGTTTTCTTAATCTGTAGCTATCACTAGATCTTGCTAGTCATTAGTCCAAAGCAGAACACAATTTACTACCTGGATTATGCTAGTCAAATGTTCAAGTTTGTAAATAAACCTCTTTCTATTTCTCTCCAAAGAAAAATTAAATAAACATCTTACACCGGTTAGGTTGTTCCTAATAGGGCAAATACATGAATAATTTTGTACGAAAAAATTCAGTGTCCTCAGCAACAAGTAGGGACCAACCTTTGTGGATACTATGTTTGCAGACACATGATCTCCATCCACAAATCTAGTAATTGTTGTAACGATGCTCTTAATTTAGTACCAATAAGTCTGTATCTTAATTAATATCTTCTACTCCGCTCGTATGGCGCATTCTGATCTAAATATCTTGCAACTCGTCTTTGGATCGATGACCGCTAAACCGCTCCCCGCTGGTGAATTGTTGGTTGTTAGGAGATTTATCAGCAACTTCTTCATGAATCACTACATCAAGCCCACTACAACAATGAGTATGTGTTCAACTAGAGTTAGCCACTAACCATATACACATGGATGCATTGTTTTCCATGTGATGAGGTCTTCGTATTTTGTACACTATGATTATGTATTGCATATGTCGATAAATCAGTGGAATTTAGCTAGCATTTGTTCAATTGCATATTGTTGCGAATTTTGATGAATGTTCTTCCCATGGACACTATTTCGTCAATTGCATATTGTGGCGAATTTGCCTTTTGCGGGGTGATTCAAATGCGCTATTTTGCTTTAACCTAGCCATTGAAGCACACGCGGTTCAACTAAATGAGCGTGTGGGATCCAGAATGGAAAGCACACGTCAGTCATAGTGCAACCATAGGTGATACACATCAAATCACAGATGATTTGCAGCACTTCTACATGTGTAGGGGCTCCTTAACCATTTGTGATAGCACATTATCGCACACGAGAGCTTAGAGGAAACCATGCCCAATACAAAATGCAATCGCACTCATAACGATTGCCATTGAAAACTCGTGTGCGATGGGCCACTGATGACCCAAAAGTATAGGGGATCAATCATAGTCCTTTCAATAAGTAAGAGTGTCGAACCCAATGATGAGCGGAAGGAAATGATAAGCGGTATTCAGCAGGGTATTCTCTGCAAGTACTGAAAGTAGCGGTGATTGATAGTTTTATAGCAAGATAATTCGTAACAAGTAACAAGTAGAAATTGTGAAAAAGGTGCATCAAGGTGGCCCAGTCCTTTTTATAGCAAAGGACAAGCCGGAAACTTCTCTTATATAAAGCAAAGTGCTCGCGAGGACACATGGGAATTGTCGTCTAGTCACGTTCATCATGTTTAGTTGATTCACGTTCGCTACTTTAATAATTTGATACGTGGGTGCACTAGTGCTTGGGTGTTGTTCTTATATGAACATGCATCCCATATTGGTTAACCCCTCTCACAAGCATCCGCAACTACGAAACATATGGATCCAAATCAGCCCATATGGATCCAAATCATAGCATGAAACATATGGATCCAAATCAACCCCTTATGGAATAACGCATGAACTAGGGTTTAAGCTTGTGTCACTCTAGCAACCCATCATCTACTTATTACTCCACAATGCCTTCCCTTAGGCCCAAGTATAGTGAAGTGTCATGTAGTCGACGTTGACATGACACCACTAAAGGAAGCAACAACATACATATGATCAAAATATCAAACGAATACCAACATCACATGATTGCTTATAACAAGACTTCTCCCATGTCCTAAATAACAAAAGTAACTACTCACAAATCATATTCATGTTCAAGATGAGAGGTGTGTTGAATATGCTTAAGGATCTAAACATTAAATCTTCCACCAAATAAACCAACTAACATCAACTACAAGATGTAATCAACACTACTAGCAACCCACAGGTTCCAATCTCAGGTTTTGGGACAAAGGTTGAATACGAGAGATGAATTAGGGTTTGATATGAGATGGTGCTGATGAAGATGTTGATGAAGATTGGTCCTCCCATGATGAGATGATTGGTGGTGATGTCGATGGCTTCGATTTTCCCCTCCCAGAGAGAAGTGTCCCCGACAGAATCGCTCCGCGGAGAGCAAAACTGCTCCTACCTAGATTCCGCCTCGAGATGGCAGTGCTTCGTCCCAAAAGTCTTGTTCTGAATTTTTTTCTAGGGCAAATGTCTTCATATTGCAGAAGATGCGCACGGGAGGCCTGCTAGGGGGACTACAAGCTCGGTGGGCGCGCCGAGGGGGGTAGGGCGCGCACCCTGAGCTTGTTGCTCCCTGGTGGCCCCCCTAATGGTATTTCTTCCACCAATATTTTTTATATATTCCAAAACAATTGTCTGTAAATTTTTAGGTCATTTGGAGTTGTGCAGAATAGCTATCTTTGTTGTAGCCTTTTTGGGTACAGAATTCTAGCTGTTGGCAATCTCCCTCTCCATGTGAAACTTGCAAAATAAGAGTGAAAAGGCATAAGAATAGTATCAAAAAGTGAAATAATGACCCAAAATATAATAAATAACAATAGGAAAACAGGATGCAAAATGGACGTATCAACTCCACCAAGCTTAGCCCTCGCTTGTCCTCAAGAGAAAGCCAAACTCGATAATCATGGCCACATGTTTAGAGAGACAGGTGTCGATAAAAACAAAATATGGACAAGAAAGCACCATGATATCATTATCGTAGCAGCAATATATCTTCATAAAACTTCCCATGCTAAAGTAACAATTCATTCACAAGCTAACGTATGAACCATGAACTTCATTGGAAACTAACAAACTATGATCTTAGTCATTGAAACAATCACAATCCATCATATTTTTAGAAAGAGTCTACGTAAGAGCTTTGTTTAGGAAGTTCACAAACTCAACCATCATTTAGTCTTCTATGATTGCTGACAATCAACTCATATTTAGAGAGCAAAAGTTTCAATCAAACACATAGGAAGATGGGGATTTATAGTTTTCACTGCCCAACTTATTTATATCGAGGATAATGCCAACAATAATAACTCATGATCACCTACATCCAACTGGATATATATGCCTGGATATTTCCCCACCACATGATGCTTGCCAACTAGAGAATAAATAGAGAGTAATAGGGATGCACATTATTGACTCTTGCATAAAAGTAAATACAGAAAAGTAAAAGATAGGCCCTTCGCAGAGGGAAGTAGAGGTTGTCTTGCGCTTTTTATTTTTGGATGTGCCAGCTCTTAATGGAAAGGAACATCAACTTATGTTGCCCCTTGTGATAGCGACCTTTATTATGCAGTCCGTCCCTTTTATTTCTTCACCAACACAAGTTCATACAAAGCTTATTTTCCCTTCCAATAAAAGATGATACACTATTGGTGTACTAAAATAGGGGTCCTTTAGTACCCCAGACTTGAGCACATGCAGTTTTAGCCCTCCGGACGGCTAGGGCTCACCGGAGGATAGCTCAACCCAACTTTCAATACTTGGGTGCTAAGAACATGAAGAAGACCTCCAGGCAGGTGATCGAGAAGTACTAAGTTAGTACTAAAGATCAAGACTTCATTTGTCGGCAAGCTTCGCACCGGCAAGCCAGTACCTGGCAAGCTCCTTGCCGGAAAGTTATCCCTCTCGCCCTTCGGCCGCTCCACCTCGTCACCCAGCTAATGGCTTGTAAAGATTAGGTGTCCAGCGGGCAGGCGGCCTGAGGGGAGTCAACAGGATGCGTGTCAGCACATCGGATGCAGATCAACTTTATTGACACTCGTCTAGTAGACGTGTCAAGAAGATATGCTCATCTGTGTCGATAGTACAGAAGGAGAGACACCTTTTGCCAAAGGATGGCCACCAACTCATGGTGCATTAAATGCCCTTATCCTAGTCCAACAGGATTAGGTTGGATAGCATCGAGGCCACTATACACATACATGTAATGACCATGTTGCCACTTTGGTGACCCCTTTTAATCTATAAAAGGAGGCCCGTGGCTTCCTTCGCACGGGTTGACACCCTGCTCATGTTTACACAGTAGTTGCACCTTGCTCATGTTTTTTCGGCAAGCTGCACTTGAAACTTGAGCCCCAAGTCAAACCATCCAAACACATGAGTAGGGTTTTACGCCTCCACGGTGGCCCAAACCTGAGAAAACCTCACGTGTGTACTGTTGGATTTGCTCTCTGTGCTCATCGATCCCCAGCCGAACTACAAAGGCATCCTCGCTGGTCCCATAGATCACCGTACTCAGACATCTTTGCCATGCCAGGCAGGGGGTCACTTGTGCGGATCCACTCCAGCAGTCTTCATGCAAGTTTTGTCATCTTCTTCATCCATGGCGCCGAAGAAGAAGAGCGCGGTGGTGGGTGCACCGTCGGGCTCCAAGCTGCCGGTCCAGACGCCTCCGATGGGAGGGGCCAGCTGTGAGCGCTCTCCACACCTTTCCGGTGACAAGAGTTGCACTCACTCCGCCGGAAGCTAGGACCCGCGCGTTGCTGCATCGAGAGGCAGTGCTACGGTCAACAAGGTCGTTGCAACTATGTTCAAGGACGACACTGCAGGGTCCAAGAACGACGGAGTTGCAGGATGCGCGCTAAGGCCATCACAAGATGGACACGAGACGCTTCTCTACGATGAGGTCGACCCTGGCCAACGGCCAGGCAAGGAGCATGTGCACTGTTCTCATGGTACACATGGCCTGCCACCACACCAAACTGCTGGCGAGCATTGACCATGGCAGCAGGACAGAGATGGAGCTCCTTCTGACCCATGCAGAAGTCGAGCCACCTATTGGTCCTTGCGCCTAGTCATGCCCACGACACCGTCAGGGGCACTGGCGCAGGTGGAGCTATTGCTAAAATTTCCTCCGGCTCCGGAGAAGATGGATGAGTGTCGTGCCACCATCCAGAGCTTTTTCGGCTTTGCCAACAATGATGGGCCATGTCCAGTGGGGCCCTCTCAGTGGTATCCAACGGCTCCGGTGCGGGGGGCTGACGGGCGAACTATGGGTGTTGCACCAATGGTGCAGTCCCCTCCCCAGCAAGTATGGTAGAGCCAGTGGGTCGATGCCCATGAAAGCATGTCCATGGCGTCGTCCGATCTGCAAGGCTGCTGGAATAGCCACCTAGACCAGCGCTAGGTCATCAACGACCGGCGTGCTAAAGATGCTCAAACCACCATCAAGCGACACCGGAAAGCGCACCGTTAATCAGATGCACGAGAAGGCCCGATGGTGAACGAGCCTGTGTTGGGGTTCCCTGGGTGCTTGCCCTACGATGTGGGCTGCCCAGTGGTTACTTGTGAGCTGCGGCAAGTTCAGTGACCCCACTCCCGCAATTTCAAGCCTGACTTGCCGAGAAGTACGAGGGCAAGCCCAATCCGACTGAGTTTCTTGGAATCTAAACCATCGCGGTGCAAGCTATCGATGGCAGAGATGACAAGATTCGCACCAACTATTTTCCATTGGTGCTCAAGTCCAATGTGAGATCTTGGTTGATGAACTTGCCAGAGAACTCCATTTCTTCTTCGTCAGACTTGTGTCACGTGTTCGTTGGGACTTATATTGGGGACCACAAGCCTCCGAGAAAGCCCAACGACCTCCAATTGACCCGTAGGAGGATGGTGAGTCCCTTCGCAAGTACGTCCAGAGGTTTAGTCATGTGCATCACAACATCCCCAACGTGCACCCTACTGTTGTGACTGCGTCGTTCCACATGCATATCTGCAATCGCAGGATGCAGGCTGAGTTGAACATCAAGCAGGTGAGCACCGTTAAACGAGTTGTACACTGATACGTCTCCAATGTATTTATATTTTTTTATTGTTCCATGCTATTATAATATCAATCTTGGATGTTTTATGTGCATTTATATGCAATTACATATCATTTTTTGGGACTAACCTATTAACTTAGTGCCCAGTGCCAATTTCTTTTTTTCCTTATTTTTGGCTTTTCAGGAAATCAAAATCAAGTAGAGTCCAAACGGACAAAAAACTTTGGATTATTTTTTCTGGACCAGAAGAGACCCTAGAAGGTTTGGGAGAAGAACTGATGAGCCACGAGGTAGCGAAAACTCGGAAGGCGTGCCCTAGGGGGCCCCCCAGGCTTGTGGGCCCCTCGTGGCACCTCTTTACCTAATTCTGGCTCTATAAATTCTCAAATATTCCCCTGACATCAGAGAGCCACCCAAAATACTTTTTTGTCGCCGGAAGTTTATGTTCTCATGAGATCCCATCTGGAGGCCTTCCTCGACACTCTGCCGGAGGGGGAATCAATCATTGAGGGGCTCTACATCAACCTTGCTACCCTTCCGATGATGTGTGAGTAGTTTACCGCAGACCTACAGGTCCATAGCTAGTAGCTAGATGGCTTCTTCTCTCTCTTTGATCTTCAATACAATGTTCTCCTCGGTGTTCTTGGGGATCTATTCGATGTAATCACTTTTTGCGGTGTGTTTGTTGAGATCCAATGAATTGTGAGTTTATGACCAGATTACCCTTGAATATTATTTGAGTCTTCTCTCAACTCTTATATGCATGATTATTATAGCTTTGTATTTCTCTCCGATCTATTGATTTGGTTTGGCAAACTAGATTTATTTTTCTGGCAATGGGAGAGGTGCTTTGTGATGGGTTCAATCTTGCGGTGATCTATATCCCAATGACAGAAGGGGACAAGGAATTTATTTGTATTATTGCCATTAAGCATAAAATGATGGGGTGTAGTCATGCGTGAGTTTACTTTGTCTAGATCATGTCATCTTGCTTAAGGCATTACTCCATTCTTTATGAACTTGATACTCTAGATGCATGCTGGATAGCAGTCAGTGTGTGGAGTAATAGTAGTAGATGCAGGCAGTAGTCGGTCTACTTATCTCGGACGTGATGCCTATATACATGATCATTGCCTTGGATATCATCATGATTATTCACTTTTCTATCAATTGCCCAACAGTAATTTGCTTAACCATCGTATGCTATTTTCAAGAGAGAAGCCTCTAGTGAAAACTATGGCCCCCGAGTCTACTTTTATCATATATTAAAATCCAAAAATACCTTGCTGCACTTTTATTTACATTATAATATTTTAGTTTTTGCTATCTATCTATTTCTATCAGATTTGATCCTTACAATTAACCGCTGAGGGATTGACAACCCCTTGTTCGCGTTGGGTGCAAGTATTTCTTATTTTGTGTGTAGGTACTACTAACGAGGTGTTTTGTGATTCTCCTACTGGATTGATAACCTTGGTTCTTAACTGAGGGAAATACTTATCTCTACTGTACTGCATCATCCTCTCCTCTTAGAGGAAAACCCAACACAGCTCACAAGTAGCAGGAAGAATTTCTGGTGCCGTTGCCGGTGAGATATCATCAACACCTATCAAGTACCTACGCATAAACTTTCATCTCCTTGCATTTACATTATTTTCCATTTGCCTCTCATTTTTGTCCCCCCCACTTCTAAAACGTTTTCGCAAAAATACAATTTTTTTTGCCTTTTTGTTTATTTGTTTGCTTGCTTGTTTTCTTGTTTGCCTAGTCATGATGTCTCAAGAAAATACATAATTGTCTGGTTTTTTCAATACTAATAATAATGATTTTATTAGTACTCCGATTGCTCCTCCCGCCACTAGTGCAGAATCTTATGATATTAATGCCACTTTGCTAAAACTTGTTATGAAATAACAATTTTTTGGTAGTCCTAATGAAGATGTCGCATCACATCTTAACACTTTCGTTGAATTGTGCCATATGCAAAAGAAAAAAGATGTGGATAATGATATTGTCAAATTAAAAGTATTTCCGTTCTCACTACGAGATCGTGCTAAAACTTGGTTTTCATCTTTTCCTTGAAATAGTATTGATTCTTGGGATAAGTGTCAGGATGCTTTTATTGCCAAATAGTTTCCTCCCGTGAAAATTATTTCTCTTAGAAATCAAATTATGAATTTCAAGCAAATTGAGCATGAACATGTTGCCCAATCTTGGGAGTGGATGAAATTAATGATAAGAAATTGCCATACTCATGGCTTAAATTTGTGGATGATCATACAAATTTTTTACGCGGGATTGAATTTTGTTTCTAGAAGTCTTTTAGATTCCTCCGTGGGTGGTACTTTTATGTGTAGGCTCACGGGAGATGATGAGGACATCAATACCGTTGTTACACCCACAGCCGCTGCTGCTATACATACGGGACCAATTACTAGAGCTCGCGCACACCAATTGAATTACCAGGTACTTTTGTTTCTTGGTAACGATTCTAATTGTCATGAGAATATGATGCTGCCTAAATTGGATACATTTGTTTTGCTTACAAATGAAGGGCCTAGCTTGGACAAGAAAGATGAACCTTGGAGCAAGTTCAAGCATGGAGATGATGGCATGCGCAAGGGGAACAAGAACGGAGTTACAAGTGATGATTTCAGGACTTTGAAACCACCATAATGAGTGCATGAAGCCTTGGACGAAATATACAAGATGCCACTTCATAAATTTCGTCCAGAGGCTATTATAGGTGCTGCGTCACCTTATTATTGGTCCAGGCCCATGTAATTTCGATATACTTGAGTATAGGCTGTTTTTAGAGTCCGTATGTGTGGGGAAACAAGAGATAGGGTTGGTTTTGGACCCCTACTTCAAGGGCCACGAAATTCCCCCCCCTCTTCCTCCATATATACAGCCCTTAGGGCACCGTTTAGACTTTGGGGGATTTGTTTAGTTAAAAGTTAGCCATTGCAACTTCGTGTACTTCGTTTGTGTCCAACGACCAGACCAAGACCGCTTTCGGATCCCCACCATTATCAATACTTCATCTATATTTGCAATATTCAGATTGCATTATCATATTCTTGCTTGTTCTTTGATTGCGTGCAGGAATAGACCTTCGTGGTCAAGCTGATCGTGCTTCCAGCATCGTCAGTAACCTGAGGAGATTGGTTTAGCGATTGCTAAGGCGCAACGTCGTGCATGTTTGTTGTCAGATCGTCAAAGTCGG
Organism: Thinopyrum elongatum; assembly: GCA_011799875.1. Classification (NCBI taxonomy): domain Eukaryota; kingdom Viridiplantae; phylum Streptophyta; class Magnoliopsida; order Poales; family Poaceae; genus Thinopyrum; species Thinopyrum elongatum. The sequence goes on from CM022303.1 coordinate 363,223,894, forward strand.
CTCCACCAAATCGATAGTTACCATCTCATCGAAAGATCGGGACACCCTCGCCTCTATCAAGTGGTATCAGAGCAAAAAAAATTGTTGCGGAGCAAAAAAATGGAAAAAAAAGGAAAAAAAAGTGATAAAAAAGAAAAAAAATTCAGAATGTGCTCCTCCCTTGTTTACGTGCAGCGCCGTGATTTTGTTAGTGTTCTAGGCTCGCGTCTCTAGCACGGTCTAGCCTAGGACCAGCACAGTACCATCGTTGAGCGTTTATTCAACATTGCATCTCTGAATTGAGTATTGCTGACCCTTTTTGCTACCATATCACAAGCCTTCCCAGCTCCACGTACATCTACATCGTGCGTTTGATACCACCTGGCAATCGCTCTATCCAAGCTTTGAGAGTTTTGACTACAAAGGTTGCTGATCACCACCTGCTACTGGGTAAGAACTGGTAAGAATTTGAGTTTTGCTTGACGAATTTGTGACGCCACACCACCACCACTTTCTAGTAGTCTGTAGGATCATATTCTTGTGTGTTTCTATTGCTGCTAACCATGGCAGGATCACAAGCCGACGAGATTGACTGGGAGAACATGACGAACAAGGAGTTGCATGATAAATTTCAGCAAATGATGAGTGGCCAGGTGGGAGATGTGCTAAAAAGATTTGAAGAGGCCATGGAGAAGATAGATGGCATGGAGAAGTCGTTTGAGACAAAGCTGGATAACAAGTTTAATGAATTGCTCACGCGTCTTCCCCAACCACCATCGGCTGCACCTGTCGCACCTCTGCAATGACAACAATAACGCCCCCTTCCAAATCAGTTCGGACGAGCGAAGCGTGTTCCTCTTGAGGATGGCCAAACTTCTGGTGCTGCTGTACCTACTGTTGATGCTTCTTTGGCTCCTGCTCTTGCTGTTGCTGGTGCCGAGAAGGAGGACGATTACGCGGGCGATTATGAGGATGAGGTTGATCAAAATCATAACTACGTGCAACCACCAGCACCAGGTCGTCCACATGCAAATAATCGCAATGGTAGGCCTGCACCACCACCTCAGGTACGAGATCATGACCATCTTCCTAAATTAAAATTGAATATTCCACCATTAGAGGGTAGATATGTTCCTGATATATATCTTACTTGGGAGTTAGAAACTGAACAACGTTTTACATGTTTACAATATCCCGAGGAACGACGTGTTGCTGCTGCTGTTTGTGCTTTCACTAGTTTTGCATGTGTTTGGTGGTCTGAACATTGTAGATTATCTCCTATTCCAGCTACTTGGGCTGCTTTGAAAACTGCTATGCGTACTCGTTGGGTTCCACCATATTATCAACATGAATTACTTCAAAAATTACAGCGTTTAAGACAAGGAAAAAATTATGTAGAAGAATATTATCAGGAATTACAAACTGGCATGATTAGATGTGGTATTGTTGAGGAGAATGAAGCTATGCTTGCATGTTTTATGGGTGGTTTAAATAAAGAGATTCAGACCATTTTAGAGTATAAGGAGTATAACAATATCACTCATTTATTCCATCTTGCTTGCAAAGCTGAACGTGAAGTGCAGGATCGACAGGCATTGGCGCGGACTAACTTTTCTGCAGGTCGAACTTCATCATGGACACCGCGTGCATCCTCTACTTCCACATGTTCTGCTGCACCGGCACCTCCGTCAGCTGCCACCTCTAGCCGTGATACAAGAAACCAAGCACAACCACCACTATCTGCGAAGAGCACACCTTCCGGGCCTGCACAGAGCTCTTCTTCATCCATGGCATCAACAGGGCAAACACATGATATTATTTGTCGCCATTGCAAGGGTGGAGGTCATTATGCTAGAGAATGCCCATCTAAGCGTGTGATGATTGCTACTGAGGATGGTGGGTACGAGTCCGCTAGTGACTATGATGAGGAGACTTTGGCTCTAATTACACGTGAAGAACATGGTGGAGATGATTCTAAACATGAGACACAATAAATGGCTCCTGAAGACGCTGACAGGTATGAATGTTTAGTTGCTCAACGTGTTTTGAGTGTGCAGGTCACACAAGCTGAGCAAAATCAGAGGCATAATTTGTTCCACACAAAGGGAGTTGTGAAGGAACGTTCTGTTCGCGTCATCATAGATGGAGGGAGCTGCAACAACTTGGCTAGCATGGAGATGGTGGAGAAGCTATCTCTCACCACAAGACCACATCCACATCCTTACTACATCCAATGGTTCAACAACATCGGCAAGGTTATGGTAACACGTACTGTTCGTGTGCATTTTAGTATCGCTACATATGTTGATTATGTTGATTGTGATGTGGTACCCATGCAAGCATGTTCCTTATTACTTGGTAGACCATGGCAATTCGATAAAAATTCTGTACACCATGGTAGAAACAATCAGTATACACTTGTTCATAAGGATAAACATATTACTTTGCTTCCTATGACTCCTGATTCTATTTTCAAAGATGATATTAATCGAGCTAATAAAGCAAAATAGGAGCAAAATAAGAGTGAAAATCAGATTGTGGCAAAAGAATTTGAGCAACAAATGAAGCCTAATAACAAACCATCATCTCATGTTGCTTCTGAAATTAAATTGAAAAGTGGATGTTTACTTGCCACCAAATCTGATATTGATGATCTAGATTTCAGCAAATCTGTTTGCTATGCTTTTGTGTGCAAAGAGGCATTATTTTCATTCGAGGACATGCCTTCCTCTTTGCCTCCTGCTTTCACTAACATTTTGCAGGAGTTCGCTGATGTCTTTCCACAAGACGTGCCACCGGGATTGCCACCTATTCGAGGGATTGAGCATCAGATTGATTTAATTCCCGGTGCTTCACTGCCAAACCGTGCGCCATACCGTACCAATCCAGAGGAGACGAAGGAGATTATGCGTCAAGTACAACAGCTACTCGACAAAGGTTATATACGCGGATCTCTTAGTCCTTGTGTTGTTCCTATTATACTAGTGCCAAAAAAGGATGGTACGTCGCGTATGTGTGTTGATTGTAGAGGCATTAATAATATAACTATTCGTTATCGTCATTCTATTCCTAGGCTAGATGATATGCTTGGTGAATTAAGTGGCTCTAGAATATTCTCCAAAGTTGATTTGCATAGTGGATACCATCAAATTCGTATGAAATTGGGAGATGAATGGAAAACGGCATTTAAAACTAAGTTTGGTTTATATGAGTGGTTAGTCATGCCTATCGGGTTAACTAATGCACCTAGTACTTTCATGAGATTAATGAACGAAGTTTTACGTGCTTTCATTGGACGATTTGTGGTTGTCTATTTTGATGATATACTGATTTATAGCAAATCTTTGGAAGAACATTTGGAACATTTACGTGCTGTTTTTATTGCTCTACGTGATGCACGTTTGTTTGGTAACCTTGGGAAGTGCACCTTTTGCACCGACCGAGTATCTTTTCTTGGCTATGTTGCTACTCATCAGGGAATTGAAGTTGATAAAGCCAAGATTGAAGCTATTGAGAGTTGGCCGCAGTCCAAAACGGTCACACAAGTGCGGAGTTTCCTTGGCCTCGCTGGTTTCTATAGGCGTTTTGTGAGAGATTTCAGCACCATTGCTGCACCTCTTAACGAGCTTACAAAGAAGGATGTGCCTTCTGTTTGGGGTACCGCACAGGAAGAAGCCTTCACGGTGTTGAAAGATAAGTTCACACATGCTCCTTTACTCCAACTTCCAGATTTTAATAAGACTTTTGAGCTTGAATGTGATGCTAGTGGAATTGGATTAGGAGGTGTGTTATTACAAGATGGCAAACCTGTTGCATACTTTTCTAAAAAATTAAGTGGGCCTAGTCTGAATTATTCTACTTATGATAAAGAATTATATGCTCTTGTTCGGACTTTAGAGACATGGCAACATTATTTATGGCCTAAAGAATTTGTTATACATTCTGATCATGAATCTTTGAAACATATTAAAAGTCAAGCTAAACTGAATCATAGACATGCTAAATGGGTTGAATTCATTGAGACTTTCCCTTATGTCATTAAACACAAGAAGGGTAAGAAAATATTATTACTGATGCATTGTCTCGTCGCTATACTATGCTTTCACAACTTGACTTCAAAATATTTGGCTTGGAGACCATCAAAGATCAATATGTGCATGATGCTGATTTTAAAGATGTAATGCAGAATTGTAAAGAAGGAAGAACATGGAACAAGTTTGTTGTTAATGATGGATTTGTGTTCCGTGCTAACAAGCTATGCATTCCAGCTAGCTCCGTTCGTCTTCTGTTGTTGCAGGAGGCGCATGGAGGAGGATTAATGGGACACTTTGGCGTGAAGAAGACGGAGGACGTACTTGCTACACATTTCTTTTGGCCAAAGATGAGACGGTATGTTGAGCGTTTTGTTGCTCGCTGCACTACATGTCAAAAAGCTAAGTCACGACTCAATCCTCATGGTTTATATATGCCTTTGCCTGTACCTAGTGTTCCTTGGGAGGATATATCTATGGACTTTGTTTTAGGTTTACCTCGAACAAAGAAGGGGAGGGATAGCATATTTGTTGTCGTGGCTAGATTCTCGAAAATGGCACACTTTATACCATGTCATAAAAGCGATGATGCTGTTAATGTTGCTGATTTGTTCTTTCGTGAAATTATTCGCTTGCATGGTGTGCCAAATACTATTGTTTCAGATCGTGATACTAAATTTCTTAGCCACTTTTGGAGATGTTTATGGGCTAAGTTGGGGACTAAGCTGCTTTTTAGTACTACTTGTCACCCCCAAACTGATGGACAAACTGAAGTAGTCAATAGAACATTGTCTACTATGCTTAGGGCTGTTTTGAAGAATAACAAGAAAATGTGGGAAGAATGCTTGCCTCATATTGAATTTGCTTATAATCGTTCGCTGCATTCTACTACTAAGATGTGCCCTTTTGAAATTGTGTATGGTTTCCTACCTCGTGCACCTATTGATTTGTTGCCTCTTCCATCTTCGGAGAATGTTAATTTTGATGCTAAGCAACGTGCTGAATTGGTCCAAAAAATGGATGAGTTAACTAAGGAGAACATTGAGCGTATGAATGCTAAATATAAACTTGCTGGAGATAAGGGTAGAAAACATGTTGTGTTTGCACCTGGAGATCTTTTTTGGTTACATTTGCGTAAGGATAGATTTTCTGATTTGCGAAAATCAAAGCTAATGCCGCGTGCTGATGGTCCTTTTAAGGTGTTAGAGAAAATAAATGATAATGCATATAAACTTGAGCTGCCTGCAGATTTTGGCGTTAGTCCCACTTTTAACATTGCAGATTTGAAGCCTTATTTGGGTGAGGAAGATGAGCTTCTGTCGAGGACGACTTCATTTCAAGAAGGTGAGGATGATGAGGACATCAATACCGTTGTTACACCCACAGCCCCTGCTGCTATACATACGGGACCAATTACTAGAGCTCGCGCACGCCAATTGAATTACCAGGTACTTTTGTTTCTTGGTAATGATTCTAATTGTCATGAGAATATGATGCTGCCTAAATTGGATACATTTGTTTTGCTTACAAATGAAGGGCCTAGCTTGGACAAGAAAGATGAACCTTGGAGCAAGTTCAAGCATGGAGATGATGGCATGCACAAGGGGAACAAGAACGGAGTTACAAGTGATGATTTTAGGACTTTGAAGCCACCATAATGAGTGCATGAAGCCTTGGACGAAATATACAAGATGCCACTTCATAAATTTCGTCCAGAGACTATTATAGGTGCTGCATCACCTTATTATTGGGCGAGGCCCATGTAATTTCGATATACTTGAGTATAGGCTGTTTTTAGAGTCCGTATGTGTGGGGAACAAGAGATAGGGTTGGTTTCTGACCCCTCCTTCAAGGGCCACGAAATTCCCCACCCCCCCCTCTTCCTCCATATATACAGCCCTTAGGGCACCATTTAGACTTTGGGGGATTTGTTTAGTTAAAAGTTAGCCATTGCAACTTCGTGTACTTCGTTTGTGTCCAACGACCAGACCAAGACCGCTTTCAGATCCCCACCATTATCAATACTTCATCTATATTCGCAATATTCAGATTGCATTATCATATTCTTGCTTGTTCTTCGATTGCGTGTAGGAATAGACCTTCGTGGTCAGGCTGATCGTGCTTCCAGCATCGTCAGTAACCTGAGGAGATTGGTTTAGCGATTGCTAAGGCGCAACGTCGTGCACGTTTGTAGTCGGATCGTCAAAGTCGGCTCCACCAAATTGATAGTTACCATCTCATCGAAAGATCGGGACACCCTCGCCTCTATCAGGAGGTCTGGCTGGCTGCGGTGGTGGACAGGGCAGGTGGAGGGCTGCATCACTGGTTGGTGGTCGATCTGTATCTGGACAATCCCGAGGTGGGAGGGGACAGGGGTGGCGGCGGCTGCGGCTGCGGGGAGACAAAGTGCCTAGTTTCTAGGGTTGGACTGATTTGGTTAGGGGTTCATCTGCTATAAATAGCAGATGGACAAGAGGGGGATTTGGGGAAATATGATCATCGGATCACGATCGGACGATCCAGGTTGGATGGAGGTTTAGGGTTATTTGGTCCCTTTGATCAAAATCGAGCGGTCGAGAATGAAGAGGTTAGGAGCGTCCAAAGAAGAAACTGAAGGTATTTGGGGATTTTAGGGGTTGATCTGGACCCATCGGTCATGACCGGGTAGTTCAAGTTGAGGGAAGTTTTTGGACACGCGCGAGGGGGGTCTATGGGATGTGCCGAGAGAGAAGGCGATCGCGTGCGAGGGTGTGGTTGTTCTCAGAATGGTTAACGAAGGCAACTGAGAGAAGCGGCAACTACGAACAGATGCAAGTTTTAAAAATGACGATAATGGAGTGCTGATGCAATGCGAATGATGCATTGATGAATGCAACAAACAGATAATTAACATGGCTAACACGCAAAACATTGAAGGCATCTGAAGCGTCGGTCTTGGGTTGTTACAACTCTTCTCCACTTATAAGAGATCTCGCCCCGAGATCTAGGAATGAGAAGAGGGAGAAGAAGAGGAAGAGGTAAAACTAAGTTGCTTCTTGACAAACAAGTGAAACCAAAGAACCTTGAAAGGTTGCAAATAGATGAAGAATGGCACGAGGAAGAAGCAAGAATTTGGAACCACTCTGATTGAAACGAGACTAGAAAGGAAGAATTCGGGCAGCACTCCAGTTGAAAAGAGTGGCAAGACATGATAAGATGAAAAAAACTTGAATAGAGGACAGAGCACTCATGAAATGGATATGCAAGGAAAAGAACATGATGTTGACAAAACAGGATGATGGGTCGAAGAGAACAACATCACAATACCTCTGGAACGAAAGAATAGAAGCTATATTGTTGGAAATAAAAGAACGGAGAAGAAAATGGCAACTTCTACCACAATTGAATTTGAAAAGCATCCGTAGAAAGAAGGATTGAATGGAGTTGTTGGAAAATCAACAACGAAAAGAATAAGCTTGTTGTGGGCTTATAGAAAACTTATCAAAATTATGAGGTGACAACCGGCCACTAACAGAAACAATTGATTGCTTGAGAGGATAAAAAAGATGCAAAACAACATCTCCAAAGACAATGGAGAATTAATTCCACTTAGAAATGCAAGAAGAAGAATTCTTGAGCTCCTCCAACAACACTCCGAGAATGAAATAAATCTTTGATGAACCACCATGTAGAACCTCCATGAAGAACTCTGATAAAAAAAAGAAAATGGTAGGCAGGAATTGAATGTTGAAAAGAACAAGATGAAACCTTGCAATGATTTAGATGGGGCTTCGTCACGCGATAACCGAGAAAAGTTGGAACTCCAGAAAAGAAAAGATGAACAATTTAGAGGCAAGAAATTGATATCATGAACAAAGTCCAGAATAAGGAATTGGATCACCTCCATGAAACAAGAATAAGAATTATGTTATGCTTATCCTTCATCAACTTAAATTGATGACTAATAATGGATTTTGGTAGACCACTTATTCCCGTAGAAAGGATTAAGAGATATATAGCGCAAACTTGAGAAAGTCTTCGACAAATCACTTGTAGGATTTAAAATGGAACGAACAAAGAAAAGGGAATGCATCGCTAGGAAGAATTAGAAAATGATGGAGATACTTGAGGGAATTTAGATATAGGAGAATGAAGAGATCACAAGCTGACTAGAGAATACTTGAATGATGAACTGGAAGATTGGAGATGAATGAAGAAACTACAATTTAGAAGAATTTGAGAACGAAGCTGTAAACTTAGAACAAAGAAATCTTCTAAAATGATGCTCTCGGGAAATCAAAATGAAAACACTCGTGAAATGCTTCAGATGGATATGAAAATAATTTCTCACGATCGAAAGAATTTGAGGGGATAGCATCAAGCTTGATCGACGAATCTTCGAGACAGCAGACAAGATTTGGAGGAAAACTCTTCTTTGATCTTCAAAGTAGAGAATGCCGACGAGAAACACCATCAAAAATATTGAGACACTCTAGAAGAATGAAAAAAGAAATGTTGAGATGAAGATGAAAAGGTTGAAACTGACCTTAGAGAATGCATCTGACTGATGAAATTCATTCTTACGTCAAACTTTGACATAATTGAGAATAACTCCGAAAAAATTAGAAGATCCAGGTAAGATCCTGGGAAGAGACCTGTGGGTTAGGGCCCACTCAAAAGAAACACCATTGAAATGAATGCTTAGGAAGAGAACATGCACCGGTTGCTTTAAATGGCTTAAATGAGGTAGCAACTCAAAATTGTTTGAACGGATCTGGAATGGAAGGACAAATCTTCTGATTTATCTTCAGCACTTCGGAGCAAATGAATAGCGTAGGAGAATGATTGCGAGGTGCACCGGCATGGGAAAGATTTGAAACGAGGAAAGGGATATGATCAACACCGAAAGCATGCATTGAATCCACCGGAGAAAAAAAACAAGAATTAAAGAATGATTAACTTGTAGCTTCTGAGCATCTTCATGAGAAATCACCAGCTAAGAACGTTGAAGGAAAAGAATTAATAAAATGGATACTTCATTAAGAAATATGAATCCTTGAAGAAAAGGGTGGGATGGTGGGAAAAACAAAGGCAACTTGGGACGGATGAAACGAATACCGTTGAGAAACATGAGAATTAATCTTGCAAATGCAGAAAATGATAGGATCATCTTGAATGGAAGTCACCGGTTGGAAAAGAATTGACATGAAAATCTCGATGATCAAGAAGGATTAGCACTCCGATAGAAATATGAGAACACCGCTTAGGAAAGGTATGGAATCAACACTGACATTGAAGCAACTCAAATACCACAACTCAAAACAAAACAAAGGATTGGCTTGCAATATAGGACGGAAACAAATACACATGGTAGAGATTTCCCCAATCCCATATAATGCATTTGTCGGAAAGATATCCTAGGTAACTACTTGAATTCCCACCTAGGAACTCCTGAATTTTTTTGTTATGCAATTCGGTATAACAAGTACAAGGAGCAAAATATCATCAGACAACTCCTAGCGAAATTCTATGCTCGAAATGTACCGCCTCCTCAACACATAACCAAGAAACTCAGAAACTTGTGTACCTCAGACCTTTGAAAATCATCCGCTATACTACCCGTGGCAATACATCTGATCGCTCTCCCAGTACTGGGTGGCGCCAAACTACTCTCACCACAAAGAATATAGAAGCGTTTTTTATGTCGGCGTCCTCTGGTATTCTGGAACAGAAATGATAGAGAATATGACAAGAACCCCTTGGAGCTCAACTCCCCTGAAAAAGCCAAGTCAGAAGGAGGCACCAAGACAGAATTCCATCACACCGATATCGCAAGGATTCCAACAATACCCGCGTGATCCTAAAAAAAATTAGTAGGAAGAGTAGCGGAATCAAAACACCTACATCACAAATCCTCACCAGAGCCACGAAGGGGATAAGGAGTAAAATGAATTCTTGTCACTGTTCATCTACAGTAGGCCCTACATGCCTGTGAGATTGACGGCGCGCTTCCCGTCGATGTTCGATGGTAGTACAGGCATCTTCTTTGTGCTATTCTTGGAGAACATGGCGCTGGTCGCAGTGAGTTCACGGATCAGACGACACCATGGATACGTCATCCTAGGCGTCAACCCGCTAGCTCTGCCACTGAGGCTGTTGCTATCATGGAGGGGACTGCATCGTGGCTGCCCCGCCACCAGTCCTCTCTCTAGCAGCGTGCACTGGGGCAGTGGGCTGCTACTGCGAAGGTCTTGCCCGCTGCGGCTTATCATTGTTGGTGAAACCAACAAGAATCTGGATGGTGGCTCTCTAGTTCTAAATCTTGTCAGCACTAGGAGGAAACTCCAGAAGTAGTTGGACACGCGCCAATGCTTCTTCTGGTGTGGATGGCATGGAAAGGCGCAAGGAACGAGAGGTGTTCTTGCTTCCACTTGTCTTGGAAGTAGCACCATCTTGAACCTACAACCTCGGCTTGTTGTCGCCGGTGCGCCTAGCGTGCGTGTTGGACTTGCGTATCTTGAGGATGATCCGTAGGGCCCTTGCCGTGGGGATGCTCGGAGCCGCAGACACCATGGCGCTGCTCATCGCACGCAGCCTGGGATGGCCGCGGCATAGGCCCTGGCGTGGGCGTCTTGGAGTGCGCCCTATTGTCCTTGGAGTTCACCGTACCACCCATAGGTGGCACGGCCCCGTCCTTAGACCTAGTGGCGTGTGGATTTTTGTCGTTGTGGACGATGCCACTCGCATGGTTGTGATTCCCAGAACGTTGCGGAGGTTACTCTTGGCCTCCGCCTCCGCCTCCGCCGCTACTTGTGCCACAGCCTGCACCATCGCCTGTTTGCGATGGCATCGGTGGCTTCGACATTGACGGAACGACTGCCGTGGCGCCCTTATTCTTGGGTGCCATGGTGAAGTAGATGATGAGGAATCTGAGGCGCTAACTTCTAACTTCAGTTCGCACGAGCGATCCCCCTGCCTGGCACGCCATAGATGTCGTACGTATGACCATCTATTGGATCATGGTGATCCCTTTGCAGTTCGACAGGAGGGATCGACGAGCACAAAGAGCATAACTAGCAGAAAGCGCATGAGGTTTACCCAGGTTCGGGCCGCTGTGAAGTGTAAAACCCTATTCCTGCTTTGTGTATTGGATGTATATGTGCCCAGTTACAAGGAGCACACATCCGACAAGGTGCTCAGAGGTGCAGCTACGCGTGCAAATGGACAGGGTTTCAAGCCTTGTTAAGGTAGCCATGGGCCTCCTTTTATCGACTAACGGGTCACCACAATGGCAAAATGATAATTACGCACTGTGAGTAGTGGCTATAGTGCCAAATACCTAACTCTGACAGGTTAGGACAAAATGATTAAATACACCATGAGGTGTCGGTGGATGGAGCTCTCCAGCAAGCTTGATCTCTCCTTTTGTGCCTTTGCTCATCTACCTTCTATTTGCTTGACACATCATTTGGACGGGTGTCATTAAAGCTATATCTTCGGCGGTGAGCAGCCACGTGCCCAGACAAGTCTTACCTAACTACCTGCCTGCTCGACACCTAATCGACAAGTGACAACCTGATCGATGAGGTGGAATTGTGGCAAGGTAGTGGGATTCTTGCCTGGCTTTGTTGGCTTGGCGGGCTTTGATAGCTTTCCCCCGGCAAGGGTCTTGCCTGGTTGCCAAGTTGTATCTTCATTGTTTCTGATCTCTGTCTTCTGATATCTTCTTTGCTTCTCATAATCAGGTCTTGAGTCTGGCTTTGGTTATCCCCCGGCAAGCCTTGCCGCAGGGAAGGCTGCTACTGCATGTGCATAAGTCTGGGGTATTAAGGACCCAATTCTTAATACACTGACTATCTCACGAAGGTTTTTGTTGAGTTTTGTGTGCTGAAGTTTCCATGTTTTGAGTGAGATCACGATGGATGAAGGAATAAGGAGTGGCAAGATCCTAAGCTTGGGGATGCCCGAGGCACCCCTAGGTAATATTCAAGGACTCCTAAGCATCTAAACTTGGGGATGCCCTGGAAGGCATCCCCTCTTTCTTCTACCAACTATCAGTATTTTTCCTGGAGCTATATTTTTATTCATCAAATGATATGAGTTTTGCTTGGATCGTCGTGTATTGTATGAGACTTTGTTTTGTTTGTTTTTTTAGTTTGTCACAATCATCTTTGCCGGACACACTTATTTGAGAGGGACACATGTTTTTCATGATTTGTTAGAATACTCTATGTGCTTCACTTATATCTTTTGAGCTAGGTAGTTGCTCTAGTGCTTCACTTATACTTTTTAGAGCACAGCGGTGATTATCTTTTGAAGAAATATTTGCACTCTCATGCTTCACTTATAAATTTTTTAGAGTTGATAACAGTAATGGTAATTTGCACTAGATGTGAATTTGGTCCTAATGTGATGAATATTCATGAAGGATATAATAAAAACTCTCATGGAGATCATTGAATATGATAAGTTTGATTCCTTGCAATAGTTTTGCGATATGAAGATGATAATATGTGAGTTATACTACTGATTAATTGTGGTTCGGTAAGAATATTGGTGTTAAGGTTTGTGATTCCCTATGCATGCAGGTAAAGTCAATAGTTATGCAACAAAATTATATCCTACTTATTAGTGCATTATTCAGTGTTAGTTATGTTCAATGCATGTTTATGACCATTTTTGTTTTTTGGTTGGTCGCTCCTCAATCTATTTGCTAGCCTCCATTTGTACTAAGCGGGAATGCTGCTTGTGCATCCAACTCCTTTAAACTAAAGTTGTGCCAAATGAGCCCACCATACCTACCTATATGCGGTATTTACATGCCGTTCCAAGTAAATTTGCATGTGCCAACTATAATCATTCAAATAAATTATCCATTTTGTGTGCCCGTACCGCTCATGGAGTGACAGGGGGTGGTCAATATATTTCATGCTAGATGAGTTATTCTCAAGATGAGTGTTTATTACCTTGTCGTTGCATGAGAAAGTGGCACGTAATAGGGATGCCGAGTCCTGAAATGAATTAAAATGAAAATAAAATAAAATAATAACCCCCTCGTTGGAAAGTTGGAAGTTTGGAAGGCACCCGTGGATAAGGGTAGCCATGGATTGTTAAAGAATGGTGGAGGGGGAGTAAACTTTATTTTCTGTTTGGGTACCGCCTATAATGTGTCTAGCATGGGAGATATTGGAAACTTTTGGTCGTGCGTTTAGAGGAAAAGCATGCGTCTCAAAATAATTTACCTCTGTTTTACTCTTTCAGCTCTGCCACCTGTGCAAATCTTTGCTTCCCTCTGGGAAGGGCCTACCTATTTTACTTTGATGCAAGTTTTATTTTTTGAGTCTTCACCTTCTCTTATAAGCACCAACTGCAGAGCACTATTGTCATACTTGTGCGTTGGGTGTAGTTAATATTGAGCGCGTTTCATGAATGGATCAATGATTAAGCATGACGGGCTAGGGATAAATTTATTTAGCGTTGCTATTTTGAAAATCATGATTGTTTGTTGGTATGCTTGAGTATTTATATCTTTATGTTAAACTATAGAAGTTTGCTTTGAATCACTCGAATCCCAATATTCATGCCACAAAAGAAATATTACATGATGAAGAAACCCTAGAAGGTTCTGGAGAAGACCTGAATCCATGGCTAGCCTTATCCATGCTGTTTTTTTGCTTGTTTGTGGCTTTTCAGCAAATCAATATCAAACAGAGTCCAAATGGAGAAAAAACTTTGGATTAATTTTTTCTAGACCAGAAGAGACCCTAAAAGGTTCTGGAGAAGACCTGGCGATCCACGAGGGAGCGACAAGCTCGAGAGGTGCGCCCCACGGGGGGCGCCCCCAGGCTTGTGAGCCCCTCGCGGCACCTCTTGACCTAATTCCGCCTCTATAAATTCTCAAATATTCCACTGACATCAGAGATCCACCCGAAATACTTTTTTGCTGCCGCAAGTTTCTGTTCTCATGAGATCCCATCTGGATGCCTTCCCTGGCACTCTGCCAGAGGGGGAATTGATCATGGAGGGGCTCTACATCAACCGTTGTGCCCTTCCGATGATGTGTGAGTAGTTTACCATAGAACAACGGGTCCATAGCTTGTAGCTAGATGGCTTCCTCTCTCTTTGATCTTCAATACAATGTTCTCCTCGATGTTTTTGGAGATCTATTCGATGTAATCACTTTTTGTGGTGTGTTTGTGGGGATCCGATGAATTGTGAGTTTATGATCAGATTATCCATGAATATTATTTGACTCTTATCTGAACTCTTATATGCATGATTATTATAGCTTTGTATTTCTCTCCGATCTATTGCTTTGGTTTGGCCAACTAGATTGATTTTTCATGCAATGGGGGAGGTCCTTTGTGATGGGTTCAATCTTGCGATGGCCAACTAGACACGTATTTGTATTGTTGCCAATAAGGATAAAATGATGGGGTTTATTCTTGCGTGAGTTTACTTTGTCTACATCATGTTATCTTGCTTAAGGCGTTACTCCGTTCTTTATGAACTTAGTAATCTAGATGCATGTTGGATAACGGTCGATGTGTGGAGTACTAGTAGTAGATGCAGGCAGGATTTGGTCTACTTGTCTCGGACGTGATGACTATATGCATTATCATTGCCTTGGATATCGTCATGATTATTCGTTTTTCTATCAATTGCCCAACAATAATTTGTTTACCCACCATATGCTATTTTCAAGAGAGAAACCTCTAGTGAAAACTATGGCCCCCGGGTCTACTTTTATCATATATTAAAATACAAAAATACCTTGCTACAATTTAATTTAATTTATTTTATTTTGTATTTTTGTGCTATCTATCTTTGCAATTAACCGCCAAGGGATTGACAACACCTTGTTCATGTTGGGTGCAAGTATTTGTTATTTTGTGTGTAGGTACTGCTAACGAGGTGTTGCATGGTTCTCCTACTAGATTGATATCCTTGGTTCTTAACTGAGGGAAATACTTATCTCTACTGTACTGCATCATCCTCTCCCCTTTGAGGAAATACCAACGCAGCACAAAAGTACCATACACCTTGGCAGATCAATGTGCATGCGTTGAGGAGGGGAGGAGATTTCCTGGGGAGGAGGCCGGAGCAGATGTTGATTCCGAGGATGATGACGCATCCACCCCAAAGAAGATAGGCCGAAAGCGCAATCACAAGTGCAAGGGCAAGGCCGTGATGGTAGTCGAGAGTTCCGGCAACTTAGGTGCCGCCAAGAAGACCAAGATTGACAGCCCCCACAACTAGCTCGCCGGATGCGCTGATTGTCGGGAGGTTGCGGCAGGCGAGAAGTCGGATGGCTCCAGCAAGACCAAGGGGCCATACTGCAAGATCCACCGCACCAAGGGCCACGACCTCAATGATTTTCGGCAAGTGGAGCAGCTTGCCAAGAAGCAGAAGCAAGAGTACGAGAAGCATGACCAAGAGAAAGGCCAAGATGGCGCTGGTGAGTCCAGCAACAAGAACCGCGGTGGCCGCCATGCCAAGGGTCAGCAGCAGAAGGAGAAGCTTGCTCGTGGCCGTGAGAAGGAAGGCAAGGATGATGATGAGGAGGAATCTAGAGAATAGGAGTTCCAAAAAGCTATGGACGACATGTGCGTTAACGGAGGTGCATCTTTGCACTCCTCTCACCGTCAACTCAAACAGTGGGTGTGTGAGATCAACACAGCCAAACCAGCAGTAGAGGCGCAGAAGCCGCTCAAGTGGTCCGACATGCCCATTGTTTTTGACATCGAGGACCACCCTGACTGCACCACTATGGTGGATTGTTTGCCTTTGTTGGTCTCACCAACAATTCGCAACCTCATGGTGACAAAAATACTGGTTGACGGTGGGGCCGGCTTGAACCTGATCTCCCCCGATGTGATCCGGAGGCTGCAAATCCATGATGGAGATCTCTGGGAAACGGGAACGTTTCAAGGGATCAATCTGGGGAGGAGCCAGCCCAACGACAAGGTTACCTTGCCGGTCTCTTTTGGTACCGAACTAAACTACGGGACCGAGAAGGTCATTTTCGATATCATCAAGATGCCATTGCCCTGCAATGGCATTCTTGGCCATCCGGCCTTGGCAAAGTTTATCGCTGCATCCCATTACACCTATAACAGTTTGAAGATGTCAGGCCCGATCAGCATCATAACCGTCCACTCTGACAAAAGGACGCAGTCATCTGCGCTGACAAGCTCTACCGGGAGGCAGTGGCAGCATATGCCGTCAAGGCACCTACTCCTGTCGGCAAAGCTCCCAGGGGAGGAAAGAAGAATAAGATCGACAAGACCTCTGGCAAGGACTCCGGGAAGCGCACCTCTTCGAAGTGTAGCGCACCTATTGAGGACATGCCGAAGAGCTCTACCGGCAAGATCAAGAAGACTAAGGCCTCACCACCTGTGACAAAGCAAGTCTCTACAAGGGAGGAGGGCACTGGTGGTACTTTTACCGTGAGTGCCACCCTTGATGGCTAAAAGGAAAGCACGCTTGTTGCCTTCCTACGGGGGAATATTGATGTGTTTGCATGGCAACTGTCAGATATCCCCAGCATACCCAGGGAGGTGACTGAGCACCACCTTGTTGTCTGTTCTGATGCGAGACCCGTCAAGCAGAAGGTCAGGAACCAGGCTTTGGAGCAGCAAGAGTTCATCGACCAAGATATCCAAAAACTACATGCAGTAGGCTTGGTCAGAAGAGTGCTACACCAACTTGGTTAGCAAACCCAGTGGTTGTTTGCAACTCAAATGAAAGTGGAGGCTTTGTATTGACTTCACTAACATAAACAAAGTGTGCCCGAAGGACCCCTTCCCTTTGCCGTGGATTGACCAGATTGTGGACTCCACCGCCGGCTGCGACCTGCTCTCCTTTCTTGATGCCTACTCTGGTTATCATCAGAACTTCATGGCCAAGGAGGATGAGGAGAAGACGACATTCATTACTCCATGTGGTACGTACTGCTTTGTACGCACGCCTTTCGGATTAAAGAGTGCCAGAGCAACATTTGCAAGGGTTGTGCATATTGGTTTTGGTTCCCAACTACACAGAAATGTGGAAGCCTACATGGATGATATAGTGGACAAAACCAGGCACAAAGATTCCCCGATCCAAGATTTAGAAGACATTTGCAAATTTGCACAAGATCAACTTGAAGCTCAACCCTGAGAAGTGTGTGTTTGGTGTTCCGTCCGACAAGCTTCTTGGGTTCTTTGTATCTCAACGTGGAGATGAAGCCAACCCCGACAAGATAAAGGAAATCGAGCAGTTGGAGGCACCGAAGCGCGTCAAGGACGTAAGGCGTCTTGCTAGTTGTGTAGCAGCTCTAAGCAGGTTCATCTGCAAGTCAGCTAAGCCCACCTTGCCGTTTTTCAAAATCTTTAAAAAGCCAGGTCCGATGCAATGGACCCCTGAAGCGGGGCTGCGCTCCAAGACATGAAGGAGTACCTCTCCACTCCGCCAGTACTAGTTGCACCAATCCCACAAGAACCTTTGCTGCTATACTTAGCGGCAACCAATCAAGTGGTCACCGCTGCACTAGTGGTCGAGAGGGAAGCAGAAGACAAAGATATAGCAACCGCAGAGCATCAAGCCGACAAGCTAGAATCTTTTCCGGCAAGGTCAGATGCCCACAACCCAAGTTCAGTGCAGGCAAATGGGACAGAACAACAAGTGTTGAAGAAGGCGATGGTGCAGGGCCTAGTTTACTTTGTCAGCTCCCTTCTCCAAGGGGCTAGATCAAGGTACTCTGGTGTGCAGAAGTTGCTCTTTGGCCTCCTCATGGCCTCAAGGAAGCTGCACCATTACTTCCAAGCACATCACATCACTGTCGTCACTCGCTTTCCATCCATAAGCCACTAGCAGGATAATGGAGTGGGCGTTGGAGCTGTCGAGCTATGATTTGAAGTTTGAAAGTACATAAAAAATCCAAAGTAGAGCCTTGACAGAGTTCATTGCAGAATGGATGCCAACTCTAGACGAAAAAATACCAGAGACCTCGATTCTCGGCAAGGAAGCACCCCAAGACTGGATTGTGTACTTTGATGGTGCATTCTCGCTCCAGGGCGCCAGTGCCAGAGTGCTAGTTGTCGCACCCATCGGAGAGTATCTCAAGTATGTGGTTCAGATGAAGTTTCCCCGGGAGCAGGCCACAACCAATACTGCTGAGTATGAAGGATTGCTTGCCGAACTCCGCATTGCAATCGACCTTGGTATTAGGAAGTTGATTGTCAGTGGCGACTCGCAGTTAGTGGTGAAACAAGTGAACAAGGATTACCCGAGCCTGTTGATGGAGGCATATGTGGATGAAGTGAGGAAATTGTAAGCACACTTTAACGGTCTACAGGAAGAGCATGTTCCTCATGCTAAGAACAACATTGCTGACGACCTGTCGAAGCTTGCCGCCAAGAAATTACCTGTGGATCTAGGTACATTTGTGCTCTTTCTTAATCAACCTTCAGTTGCACCATTGATCAGGCCAGAAAAAAGGAGAAAGTTGAATTTTAGTGAGTACTTTCTGTCAGAGCTTCCAACGGCCGCTGGGAAGGAACTTACCGAAAACAACCCAATGCTTGCCGGTGAGCAGCAGGCTCCGATAGGGCCCCAGGTCCTTGCCGAAGAGACAAGCACTTCCGTAGAGGAAGAGATGCCTTTAATCCTTGTTGTTAAGCCACAGGCTCCAGCATGGGCACAGAAGATATTCCATTACCTACAGACAGGTCAACTTCCCGATGAACAAAAGAAGCTGAGAAAGTAGCCCACCAGTCAAGTATGTATCAGTTTGTTGATAGCATTCTGTATAGAAAGAGGCTGAATGGGGTGAAATTGAAGTGCATCTGCTAGGAAGATGGACAAAAGCTGGTGGTGGAGATACATGAAGGGGTGTGTGGCTCCCATAGCGGGTCCCGCGCGCTTGTCTGCAAGGTTTTAAGTCAAGGTTTCTAATCGCCGACAGCCCTTCAAGACGCAATGGATGTGGTAACAAGCTGCGAAGCATTCCAGTTCCATGCCAAGAACATTCATCAGCCAACCCAAGCCCTTCAGACAATTCCTCTCTCCTGGCCCTTCTCGGTCTGGGGGCTCGACATCCTCGGCCCCTTTCCCCGTGCCATCATGGGCTTTGAGTTCTTGTACGTAGCAATCAAAAAGTTCACAAAGTAGCCTGAGGTTGAGCCAGTGAGGAAGGTAACAACACAGTCAGCCGCCAAGTTCTTCAAAGGACTAGTTTGCCATTTTGGTGTGCCCAGTCGGGTGATCACCGACAACGACACACAGTTCACGAGTCGCGCCTTCATGCAATGCTATCAAGACCTTGGTAGCAAAATATGTTTTGCATCAGTTGCTCACCCGAGAAGCAATGGCCAGGTCGAGAGGGCAAATGCTGAAGTGTTGCGAGGACTCAAGACAAGAAAATTTGATAAGCAGCACAAGTGTGGAAGAGGCTGGATCAATGGGCTACCAATGGTTGTTTGGTCACTCAGGAGGACACCAAGTCGAGCCACCGGCGAAACACCCTAGTCTATATTACATCAAGAGCCAAATGTAGTTCTAACTTGAGGTAGATCTGTCTTTTACATGAACTACACTTGCAGCCAAATGGTATAAGGAAGGAACTAGTCCTTGCGTTGGCCTTCAGTCCTGGGGATTGCAGTGACCTTGTCGGCGAGCGGCCCGACAAGCTCTTCAATGGACTTGGTATCCGCATCCTTCGGCGGGCTCTTGAAGGCTTTGGATATGTTGAGGCCAGGGTTCCAGTACATGAGCTTGACGAGTACCTTGAAGTGGACGTCACGGCAAAATGTGTGGGACTCATGGGCGAAGCTGGCAGATCTCTCCTTGTGTTGCTGCTTCAGTGCTTTGACGAGATTTTCAAAGAAGAGTGTGAGCCTAGCACTTGGGGCCTCGTGCTCATCATTAGTGAAGGTGTAGTCATCCATCTACACGGTGATCAGTTGCGAGTTCAGGCGTTCTGCGATGTCCACAAGCCCTGTGGTCCAGAGCTCCACATTGTTCTTCATCTCATTGAAGGATTTCTCAGCGTCGGCGAGCAAGGATTTTTTTAGCATTCCAGTTCACTAGCAAGTCCTTCTTCCTTTTTCTGCTGGCCTCGAGATCTTGCTCCAGATTTCTGAGTTTGAGCTTGAGGTCAGTAATTGTCGGGGATATACCCCGCGGTATGACCCGGCCGGACTTGGTGACTCACTAGTGACCCGCCCTGATTGGGCGACTCACTAAGTGACCCGCCCGGATCTCTCCACTCACTGATGACCCAGCTGGGCCCGGTGACTCATTGGTGACCCGGCAGGCGGGTCAGAGGAGCGACAAGACCTGGTGGCCTAGAAGGCGGTTCATGAGAAGGCCGACTCACGTGATGTGGGCTGGTTTAAGGAGAAAGGCATAAGGAATATTTCTCTTACAAGGGAAGCAAGAAACAAGACTAGGATTCCACTTGTAATAGAATAGTCCTAGTCCTACTAGGACTCCTTATGTAACCCGCCCCTCCATCTTATATAAGGAGGGGCAATGCACCCCAAGAGGGAGAAGTTTTGACAAGTTAGACAGACAAGTCAATAGCTCTCGAGATAGAGGTAGCGAAACCTCGCCCTTATAACTGAGATCGTCATCATGATCAATATCAATGAAGCAGGATGTAGGCTTTTACCTCCACCGTGAGGGGTCGAATCTGGGTAAAACCTCGCGTGTCTCGTCCCGCTCAACCCCTCTGAAGCTACCAATTAGATGCGTTGGCCTCACGACTAAGTCCTGACACTAAGGACATCTGCCGTGACAAATCTACGACAGTTGGCGCCCATCGTGGGGCTCGTGCATGTTGGTGTTGAATTCTTGGAGGGATCTTTTCCAGGGTTTTGAGAAGTTCACAATTTTCCTGGTGAAGAATAACCAGTTTAGAAGGATCTACATCGTCTCGGCGACAACCAGCCGGAACGACGTACGAGATTGAGATTGAGAGGTTCTAGGGTTGCAAATTGTGTAGCCGCCACACGCGCCGTGGTGATCCGTCGAGTCCGAGACCGAGACAGAGATTTTTTGTGGGATCAGCCTTGAACGATTCGTCAAGTTGCAAGTTAATGGACAGGAGATTTCTGCTCCGGCGCTATGGGTCCCAAGGAAACTCTAGGACGGCGGCGGCAGGCAAAACCAAAGGCGTTTTCGTTGCTGTTACTTTTTACATGAAGGCAATTTTGACCCGAGTACGTGCACGGACTTTAAAGAACGGTGGCCTCACGTTGTGCAAAGCAACAAGGGGCAGAGGCCATGTATCAAGTCCAAAGAATACAGACAAGAGTACTTTTCATCACATGAAGCATCAAACCCAAGGATTTCAAGTACTAGGGCATCTTCGACTCGTACATCATCTCAGCCAAATCGGTTTATCTCTTTGGTCAACTCCGATCGGTACACGCACGTGCAATCGAGCAAAGGAACGCCCAGAGTCAAACAGAGACGGCTGCAAAGGTTGAGGTAGCAAACGTGGTGAAAACAACAACTACAAAAATTCCACGGATGGACCAGATTACATTAGTATCAACTATACATCATCCAAGAAAGAAAGTTAAAAGATGCGAGTCAATCAGAGTTGATCCAGCCTCCGAGGTAGCTGCAGCTCGTATATGTACACAGGACGGAAACAACAGTCCTAATCTGAGTTGTGAGGCGAGGGACTCGGTCTCCGCCTCTGTATCCAAGTCGCCGCTGCGACTTCGTTCTGCATCGGCGGAGTCACCGCCTCGTCTCCAACCTACCTCCGTCGGACTCCGTTGGGCCGCTGCTTTGCGCGCCGTCAAGCGCGCTGCTGCGGACCTGCCTCCGCCTCAGAGCCGCGCCGCCTCGAGCGCCTGCACACCTGACGCGCGAGCCTCTCCACTCTGTGTCGGCTCTGTCCGCGCCTCCACTTTGCAACAGCATCGGGTTCGGCCGCCCTTGTGCGCCCCCGGCGTCCGGCTCCTCCACGTGCTCCCGTGCGGCTGCGTGCCTATGACTCTCCGTCGCCCCGGGTCGCGCCTCTGCTTCTGCCGCTGTGAGCTCGCCCTCGTCGCCTTGCTTCCGCTGTGTCACTGAGCGTCGGGACCTCTGTTCGCCTCGTCTTTGGCGTGTCAAACTGTTCGCCTCGGCCGTGCCTTGGCCGCCTTTGTCGGCGCGCTGAGCTGCTATTGCGGCCCTCCTCGCCTCGGACCCGCCGACGCGGGCCCTTGCGGCGAGCCGCCGCTGACCGCCGTTACCTCTGAGCCGCCCTTGTGTAGACCAAGTCGCTGGGCACCGCCATTCTCTTCCTTGGCTCCTGAGTCGCCGCTCCACTTTTAGTGTGAGCCGCCCTCATACGGGCCTCGCGGTGAGTCGTCGGCCTCCGCCGGTGCGCCTCCGCTGCCGTGCCACCTCGCTGCGGACCAGCCTTGCTGCGGCCAGGCCAAGTCGCCGCCGCATCACGCCGCTACCGGTTCCAACCCGACACCCGTGCACTGACCTCCTGCTTGCTCTGTCGCGCCACAACTGTCCGCGCGCCCGTCTCCGAAGTCGCCATCACTGTTCCACACGGTTTGAACCCGCTGTGCTTTACATCTGCTGCTACTTCGCCGCCACTGGGGGGTCCAATTCTGTTCAGCTTATCCGTAACAAACAGTCAATGGATAACGGATGCAAATACTGAGCTGGTGTGCAGACTTAACTAAGAAAGGGATTATGAGATTGTGAAGTTTGCAAAGAAAAAGATAGCGTGGGTTCAGGAGAGAATGCCAACTCCAAGTACAAGCATGCCAGGAGCCCAGTTTGACCAACCCACTGTGTTTGATGGTCTTGACCCCAATGTCACTAAAAATACTTTGAAACAAGTGTTTGCTTCTGTCAAAAAAAGAGAGGAGGAGGATCGTGGCAAAAAGTATGCCCATCCACGCCACTGTTGGGCCTACATATATCCAAGTTAATTTCTGGACCATGCAAAGATCATCTGGTGTTCAGATGCATCAGGATAATTATTCATGATAAAGGGGTTGTTATACCGCGGATACGGAGCACGCGTCAGCATCGTTCTGCACTGGTGTTCGTCTGCGCCGCGTGGCTCGGACACGCGCACGAGCCGCCGCTCCGCGAGTCAGTCTACACCGTCGTGGCCGACGCGCCCGTCCGTGCCCGCGGCCGACTCGTCCGTCTGCGCCGCCCTACAACACAGCGATTGACTCGCCGTCCGCGCGGCTTACCGTGCCTGCGATTGACTCGACCGTCCGTACCGGCTTACAATGCCGCGGCCGGCTCATCTGTCTGCTCTCGCGGCCGCCTCGCCCGTGATTGATTTCATCTTTACCATAGTGATCATCAACTCCGCGGCGGATAATTTCCGGCCTAACATATCAGGTGAAATCCATCCAGTATATTTTTATATTACATATTAATTTCTTTAGGAGAGCAATTACTCTGGCTTGCAAACTCTATAATGCAGGACAAGTTGTCTACTGCAAAAGGGGTCGTTATGTCACTAAGTTGTTGAATGACTCATGCCGGCTTAACATATCAGTCAAGTATGGAGAATCTCAAGACAACTCCTCGAGTCGTCTTAAGACTCGGGGGCTACAATGACATGACTTAGCAAACCTTGCCAGATTCAAGAAACCCCGGGTCATTGGAGGGAAAATAACCCGGTCCTGGAGGCTACTGCCACATTGGTGAAAATTCAAAAGGCTGTCAGATAATTTCTGGCTTGAGAAATGCCTGGCAATAAAAAAAAGGAGGGTTCCGGCTCAATAGAGGAGTTCCGGGTTACATGAAAAGATTCCGGTTCAATATCCGGTTCAAGGGAAATCTCTCTCCCACAATGTTTTGAGCTCTCACTATCCGGTTCAACATCTGGTTCAAGGAGAATTCATCTCTCGCAAGTTCGAGTTCTCAGAAAAATTAAAGGTTGCCAAAGAGAACTTGCTGCAGTGCGCAGTTCAAACATAGGCATCCTGCCTTATGGGCTTATCTTATTGGTCACTATTGGGCTTCCTGTTCAATGAACATAGCTATGCTTACCCTCTTGATCAGGCTTACATGCCTTGTTACAAATCACTTGGGGGCTTCCTGCCCAAATTAAAGGTTACCAAAGAGAACTTGTTGCAGTGTGTAGTTCAAACATAGGTATCCTGCCTTGAGGGCTCATTATAGGTCACTTGGGGGCTTCCTGTTCAATGAACATAGCTCTACTTACCCTCTTGATCAGCTTGTGTGCCAGGTGTAAACACCAAATTCCGGGTTATCCTGTCTGTATGTCCTTGTCACTCCACCCAGGTAATCCTAGAATGACCCGCCCTACTCTTAACAGTCAATCTTGTCATAAAGACCCTGAACTTGTTAAGGTTAAAACGGTGGTTGGTCATGTGAGGGCCGGCTTACAGGTTTGAATGAAGGATTAACTCAGTGGCTGTGCGGCCCATGAAAGCACTTGAGTTTTAGGCTTGGCAGCCTATGAAAGTCTTGTTTTTCTGATTTATTGTTTTCTTTGAACATTTCTGGATTCATATCCTTGTTCCATATTAACATATGGTTTAAAACAATTCAGGCCATGTAGCCTTAATTTTTATGACTCATATTTGAGAGTCTTGGGTTAATAACTCGCCCTGATGAGCAGACTTTAAGTCGCCAGGATGATTTGCCTTGAATAAATTCAAGTCATGATTTTTTACGGGTTAATACCCATGCTGGATTACAATAATTACAACCTTGTTATGACGTCAGTCTATAGATATGACTTTTCATATTTGAATAAATACTTCGGGTTTTTCGTAACCCGCCCTGGCTATGGACTTTAAGTCGCCAGTATACTTTGGATTGCGCAATTGGAATCATGCGCTTATAAATCTTTGGGTTGTCACCCTCACTGGATATGGCGGTATAAGCCAGCAGTATAAGTTAATTCTACAGGTATGCTTTCCTGGTTATATAAGTATGCGAGGTTTGATAACCCGCCCTGGCTTTGGATTTTAAGTCGCCAGTATATTTTGGCTTGAATGGCCTTAATTCTAGTCTTTTCTATAATTGCATAAGACTATATTATGTTTGGGTTGTTACTTGCCCTGGCTTTTGACGTTAAGTCGCCAGGGCATATGTTGTTTAAACTTTGTGCAGGATATGCAGAGCTATGACTTACATAAATGATTAAGTTCAAGCCCATCATCAAAGATTAAAATTGGTGTTTCAAAAGGGTTATCAGTTCTTGATTTTTACAAAGGCTCTAAGCCACCAGGTTACAAAAATCCCGAATTACAATGAATGCGCATTAAGTCTCCATCAGCCAAGAGCCACTTGGTATTTAACTCTAGATTTACTCATCAACAGACAAGATCTTGTGATTGTTTTCACACCAGGTTATATTATTCCAATCTTTAATAGCCAAATATGGCTGGATTTTTATTATGGTTATCAATAGCCAGTATTATGATTAAGGTTTTCAAAGCCACTTCAGAGCAATGGCTATTATTTCTTTATCCAAGAATACCGGCTCACAGCAGAGAGCATGGTTCAAATTTGATATACAAGGCATTCAGCAACATCATCCGGATAGTGGATATGATTTATTTTACAATGGAAGGAATAGTCTCAAGTCGCTACAGGCATACGACCCGGCACTTGGGGGCTACATTATTCAAATCAGGATTATATCAAGTATGCAAGTCCAATGTCGCTGCAAGCATGCACCATGACACTTGGGGGCTAATGCAAGGTCATTTTTAACTCGCCTTATTGAAGACCCGACTCATCACATCGTAATGAGCCGGCCCTTGGGGGCTACTAATTGCTCCTATCAAAGGTAACCCGAAACTTGAGAGTTACATCATATGCTATTATTTTCAATGAAGTACATACAAAGTCCCTGCTCATTATTACATAATGACCTGGCACTTGGGGGCTACACATGGGAAGTACAAAATGGTCAGTTTATGATTGGCGACCTACATGAACAAACCGGATTTCTCCAAAGTTGCAGTATTTATATTGAAGCAAGTCTTAAGCTGTTACTACGCTCCCTTCTTAAGACTTGGGGGCTATAGGTGATATGCATATAAGGGAGGTACACTTTCAAGCTTGGTGTTAGGAACAATTATGACTCGATGCCATCAATATTTACAAACCGGCAATTTTGGCAATCATAACTCGGCAAGCTCTACATCTTCAAGCCGGCTGAAAATCAGATGAGTATTTCGAGACCAATATTTTTGTCAAGTTAGAGCATTGGAAGCCGAGTCAAATGGATTATTCTTTATAATATTTTTCTGCAAGAAGCCAATGTCAGCAAATTGACTATGAAGCTGGCCTATTGACCCAGACTTTTCAGAAGAAGTGCCCGAATTTTTTGCATTGGCAAAGTTTGAACATATCTGCTAAAGGAGATTTGCTATGAGATCATGGACACGTATCAAGGAGGAAATGACAAGGATTTAAGGATGATCAGGTGCCGGCTCAGAATTTTTTTTAACCCAGAGCACAACCTGTCAAATTTGTTCTTGTGTTTATTTTGCAGGATCAGTTTAACATGGATAAATCCAAATTAAACTGGGGGCTAATGTCGGGGATATACCCCGCGGTATGACCCGGCCGGACTTGGCGACTCACTAGTGACCCGCCCTGATTGGGCGACTCACTAAGTGACCCGCCCGGATCTCTCCACACACTGATGACCCGGCCAGGCCCGGTGACTCATTGGTGACCTGGCAGGCGGGTCAGAGGAGCGACAAGACCCGGTGGCCCAGAAGGCGGTTCATGGGATGGCCGACTCACGTGATGGTGGGCTGGTTTAAGGAGAAAGGCATAAGGAATATTTCTCTTACAAGGGAAGCAAGAAGCAAGACTAGGATTCCACTTGTAATAGAATAGTCCTAGTCCTACTAGGACTCCTTATGTAACCCGCCCCTCCAACTTATATAAGGAGGGGCAGGGCACCCCAAGAGGGAGAAGTTTTGACAAGTTAGACAGACAAGTCAATAGCTCTCGAGATAGAGGTAGCGAAACCTCGCCCTTGTAACCGAGATCGTCATCATGATCAATATCAATGAAGCAGGATGTAGGCTTTTACCTCCACCGTGAGGGGCCAAACCTGGGTAAAACCTCCCGTCTCTTGTCCCGCTCAACCCCTCTCAAGCTACCAATTAGATGCGTTGGCCTCACGACTAAGTCCTGACACTAAGGACATCTGCCGTGACAAATCTACGACAGTAATGGAATCATTGGCGGTGGACACCTCCGTGTTCTTGGTGGAGATGGAAGTTTGTAGTTCAGCCAAGGTCTGAGCTACCTTCTCTGCATCAGCTTTGTTGCTGGCCAGAGCTTCTTCAAGCTTCTTTATTTTGGCGTCCAACTCTGCCTTGAAGGCCTCGATGGCTTCTGCACCTTTGGCAGCTTCCGCGAGCTTGTCGGCGTCGTCCTGTACTTGAGCTTCCTGGGCCTCCTTGGTCTTCTCTAGCTCCTGAGTCCGCTACGCAAGCAGAGCTTGGATCTCTTCGTCCTTGCCATGCAGCTGGGCGGCAAGTGGCTCCTCTCTCGTAGCAAGATATTTTCCTTGGCGTCAAAGTTGTGCTTGCCGTTCAGATTACTTGCTGTCCGGAATTGCTCCTTCCTTCTTGGTAGCCGCGAGCTTTTCCTCTTCACCCTGGACACTCTGGAGCTTCTCTTTGTACCATTTGAGGGTTTCTTCAACCCTATCATCCAGCTTTCGTTCAGCTAACCCCACTGCTTGCCGATTCGTTTGGATCTTATCCCAGCGTGCGCTGTATCTCTTCTGCACATCCTGGAAACTGGCAGCCATGGCCTTCAGGAAGGCAAGATCGGTAGCGCTGTCATCGGGGGTGCCTATCCCAGTGGAGCAACGGGAAAAGGGGATGAGGATCCTGTCAAATGCATCCTCAGGGGTAGTCTTCCCGGCATCAGACAAGGTCGGATGATCGACGATGCTTGGGTCCCCATGTCCAGCATCTCTCATCACGACGTCAGCACTAGCAGAGGAGGATGCGCTGCCTAGAGCCTTGTTGGTTTTCTCAGCGGCCTTCCTAGCCTCTTCGGCTTTTGATGTTGCACCCTCTACAACATAAATCCTGATGGCTTCATCGGCTGGGCTCTTTGCGATCTCTTGGACATCTACGATGGGATCCTCCTCCAATGGAGTTGAGCTTGTAAGATGGGAAAGAAAGAGCAAGGAGTGGAAGGAGTTCATGATTCAGGTCAATTTTAGAAGACAAAAAGGAAAAACCAACAAGGGTAAAAAGGCACTCGACAAAGGTTTACCTTGATGGGCTTGTGGAGGAGACCTTGGTGCTTCTCCAGCAATGTCACTTATCGTCGCTTGGTCCCCGGCAACGTCGGTTGTTGGCGGGTCCTCAATGTGTGTGAGTTCCTCTTGGCGCTCCTCTGGAGGAGGGGTGGAGCTTGTCGGCGAGCAGCTTGGTGGAGGAGCAGAGGTCGAGGGCGCCAATAAGGGGCCCGCTCCTTGATGCTCTCCCTCTGGAAGATTGCTCCCCGCCTTCTTGTCGGTCTCCATGATGACGGTCTCATTGGTGGAGCTACAACAACTATACTAGTCATGGCAGTACTCCCGAATGCACTCCCAGTACTGGGAGGCATCAAGGTTATCTCACCACTAAGAGTATAGAAGTGTTTTCGATGTCAGCGTCCTCTGGTATTCCAAAACTGAAACGATAGCGACTGTGATAAGAACCCCCTGGAGCTCAACTCCCTGGAAGAAGTCAAGTTAGACAGGAGGCACCTAGATAGAATTCCATGACACCGATATCGCAACAATTTAAAAATACCCGTGTGATCCTAAAAGAATTGAAGGGGAAGGGTAGTAGAATCAAAACACCTACGTCAGAAATCCTCACCAGAGCGACGTAGGGGATAAGGAGTAAAAAGAATACCTACAATCCGATATATAACTAGATGTAGAAAATAGTTTTTTTCTAGACTCGACAGTGATTCAATCAATCAAGGGGGCTCCTGTGGTGGGTAAGGCTCTAATACCAACTTCTAGCGCCCAAGATGCACAATCAATTATGAAGATGATGCATGATGCAAAAATAAAATAAAACACACATCATATAGCGTGCAAGCACGGACATAACACAAAATGAAGGAGGTCTCGGTCTTGGGCTGTTATAACTTGCCAGCAGGAGTTGGGGCTAGAGTCGGCAACATTTGTAGGAGTTGGTCCTTCTTGAATGTCTCTTGTCGCCTTGCTCTCTTCGGTGAGCCTAGCCTTCTTCTCGTGGCTACCCGCCAATGGCACCTTGTCCGTGCAAGGCCAAATTATTCAAAACAGTTAAGATTAATAAATGATATTAAAAATTTGATGATGGGAGGGTGGAGTGCTTACTCCTCTTCCTCATCGGGCTCGCTGAGGACGAAAATGTCGTAGAGCACTGTCGCCTTGGCTCCGGTCAAGTAGGTGGCGATGGAGGGCTCCTGGTCCGCTTTGTCCTTGAAGAGGCTGCGGACTGTGAAGCACCCACCTCTTGAGCAATTGACGAAGTCAATTGCTAGGATGCTGAGACACGGGGAGGTAGCCGCCGAGAAGATTGCGCACGAGAAGCCTTGTCGGCCGCCATGGTCCCGACAAGGTCTGTGCGTGGCGAATCAGGGCGTGCTGCCCTCTTCTTGCCGGGCTTCTTTGCGATGGCAGCTCTGGTGTGGGCAGGAGGAATGTATTCATCTTCCTCCCCCTCCTCCTCGTCGTCGTCCCCCTCTGTCTCTTCAGGGGGCTCCACCTCATCAATCTCGTGTTCCCCGGCTGGATAATCATCATCTGTGGTCTCGCTGGTATTCTCCTCGGCATCTTCTTCAGTGGGCCACTCTTCTGCATCATTCTTAATAGGCTCACTAGCATCCTCTTTGGTGTGCTCTTCAGTCTGCTCCACCACCTGCTTTCCCTTGTTGGCGGCCTCGGTTTTCTTTTGGAGACGTTCTGCCTTCTTGGCCTCTTCGACCCTGGCCTTGAGGAATCACTACAGGAATCAGCTTCTTTGCCGTCTTCCATGACAGACGGCAAAGGAAGCAAAAGCGGATGGCAAACCTCTTTGCCGTCTGCCATCGACGGCAAAGCTGCCCGGCAAAGAAAGCTATAGTAAACAGGTTCTTTGCCGTCTGCTTCCTCAAAGCGGACGGCAAAGACACTTTGCCGTCGGTGGCAGACGGCAAAGAAGGTGGATGGAAAATAGGGGACGTTAGCCACGTTAGGTGGCTAACGGCAGCCTTTGTCGTCTGCCAGCAGACGACAAACATGCCCTCCCCTTTGCCGTCTGCTATCTGACGTCAGGCACGCGTCATGCCCCCCCAAGTCTTTGCCGTCCGCCATAGACGGCAAACTCCCACAACCTTTGTCGTCTGCCACAGACGACAAAGTAACGAAATGGGTCAGCTCCCAGACTGCACAGGTTGCTGCCACGTGGCCTCTCTGCCGTCTGTGGCAGACGGAAAAGACCCCTTTGCCGTTGGTGGCAGACGACAAAGAGGCTGCATTGTTTCTGTTTTTTCTATTTTCTGTTATATCCCTGCATTTTCAAAAGATATATATGATATATATAGTTGCAACCTCAAACATAGCCCATGTATCAAACATCTAGCAGCCCATCAATGCAACAGAACACATAGGGTATTAAAAGATCCAATACATACATAGT
Organism: Thinopyrum elongatum; assembly: GCA_011799875.1. NCBI lineage: Eukaryota > Viridiplantae > Streptophyta > Magnoliopsida > Poales > Poaceae > Thinopyrum > Thinopyrum elongatum. The sequence goes on from CM022303.1 coordinate 363,254,528, forward strand.
TTCACGGAGTTCATCCATATATACATACATAGTTTCACATTGTTCATCAATACAAATGAAAACAAGAACTAAACACAAGCAGTCCATCAATGCTGCTTCCATGAAGTGAATCAAACCTGCAAAAATGGGAGTAAGAAAGTTAGAAGAAGAAGAAGACTAGAAGAAGGAGAAGAAGATACTAGAAGAAGAAGAAGAAGAAGAAGAAGAATAAGAGCAGAGAAGAAGAAGAGAGGACTCATAAGACAAGAAGAATAGAAGACTAGAAGAAGGAAGAAGATATTTTCTTCTTCTTTTCTCATCTTTCTTCTTCTCTCTATCTTTTTATCCTTTTCCTCCTCATTCCTCAATTCTGCTTCTTATTCTTTCTTTTTCTTCTCTTTCTTCTTCTATCCTTTCATTTTATCCTCTTCCTTTTTTCTTCTCTTATTCCTTATTTGTGTCATTTGTAGATGCTACCTTAGGTAATTATCCATTTTTTTTCAGCTAACTAAGCTTATTATGTCAATTTGGAGGAAAATAAGGTAAGTATAGGTCATTTTTGTGCTAACCTAGGTGATGATGCCATTTTTGAGCCAACTTATGTAAGTATAGCTCATTTTTTTATCTAACTTAGGTAATTATTCCATTTTGGAGGAAAATAAGCTAAGTATATGACATCTATGAGAGAACCAAGGTTATTATGCCATTTTTGAAATGAATAAGCTACTTATGTCACAAATGAACTAAATAAGCTAATTATGTCATTTTGGAGGATAATTAGCTAAGTATGTCTTTTTTGGGGAAAATAAACTAAGTATGTGGCATAATAGGGCTAACAAGCATGTACGAAGCTAAGTATGCATTTGTTAAGCAAAACACTAGAGAAAACTTACCCTCATCACAACAAATGCGATCAAGATTGCAACCAAGGTAACAATTGATCCAACGGCATAATGATACCAGGCCTCATTATCAATGGCATATTTTCTAATCTTCTTAATCTTCAAGCGCATAGCATCCATCTTCAAGCGCATTGCATCCATCTTCATCTTGTGATCATCAACCACATCGGCAACATACAACTCCAATTTCATCTTCTCTTCTTCAATTCTTTTCATTTTTTCTTTCAAATACTCATTTTATTTTTCAACTAAATTTAACTTCTCGACAAGAGGGTCGGTTGCAATTCCCGGTTCACATACCTCCTAGATAAAAATATCTCTATGTCAGCTTGGTGGCCATAATTGTCATAAATGAGAAATGCAACAAATAGTTATAAAAGAGAATATACCACATCCGAATTATAAACCGGGCGAGGGCCGACGGGGACGGATATCAAGACCATGGCACTATGTATAACAAACAATCATACAAAGTAAGAAAATTATACAAGTAACTATATAAATCATACAATCATACAAGTAACTATATAAATCAAGTACAACATAAAAAAATTGAATACCTAATAATAATCTTGATCATCAGGTTCAATAAATGCTCTGGGATCAGTAAATGCATCACCATCATCACTATCATGAATGAAGTGCTCATCGGGTTCAGCGACATCAACATGTGGAAGGCCACCTTTATGTAATTGGTCAAGCATTGACAAGTCATCCGTAGCAGTAACCTCTTCTTGTTCCGGCTCTTCTTGTTCCGGCTCAGGGGTGAAGTCGGATTCACTGTCGCTGTCTACTTCAATGTTCTGGGGTGAAGTAGAGCGTTTCTTGAAGCATTTTTTTGGAAAGACATGTTTCTTGGAAGAATTCACCTTCATATGTGTCTGGGTTAATGTGAGATTCACAATCCTCTTCATTGGGGGGAGGTGGTCTAACACGTGGCGGCATTTCATAAACGACATCCCAACCATTCAGATTTGGATCAGTTTGGCAGGCCCACAGCAGATAGAAAACTTGGGTCGCCTGTTGAGCCGTAATATAGACATCGGGAACATCTAAATGGGTGCTTTGTTTGATTTCAACTAGCCCTATATGTTCATGAGTCCTTCTAGTCTCCTTCGGCTGGAACCAATAACATTTGAAGACTACGACATTCGGTGGGTTTTCACCATAGAATAGAAGTTCATAAATTGCTTCAACTCCCCCATAGTACTCGATACCTCCATCGCCGATAGCAGAGACACAACAATTTGTAGACTTTCGGTCGGCCATAGATAGCTCTTTGCCATAGGTACAAAAGCGATACCCATTGATGTCGTATTTGTCAAATGAATAGACCTTATAGTCAAAACCATTAGTGACTTGTCTCAATTCGGCATCCATAGACTCTGAATTAGACTACAAGTTTAATACGAAAGGATTGTTGCATTAGCCGCAAATTAGACGAATAAATGAGAATGGTCTAATGGAAATTACCATTTGTTTGAACCAAGAGATGAAACCGGGAAAGCCGCCTCCTTGCTTTGCCAAAAGCTCATACTCTTTGATGGATTCCTTTTCGATCTCCGCTCCATCCGAGAATTTAGCGACGTATCGACTGTATCTAATATTCGGGAATTTTCAAAGGAATTAGAAGTTGCGAAACAATGTACCATGATAACTTACTCGATGTACGGCTGCACTTCTGTTAGGTTGTTGAAGATATACAACGAAATGGTCCGCCATTTTTCGACATCCAACAATATTGGTTTAGAAGAACCAGCTGGTACGAGATTCCCTTTGAATACGCTGAGGTTGGATCCGCCTTTTTTAGGGTCCCCAACATTGTACCGAGGCTTCGGATTATGCAAATGGCAATTTTTGGCTTCGTAGTGTGCTGTCACGAAGTTTGCCGCCTCCTCAGTAATGAATGCCTCGGCCATCGATGCATCAATTCTATGTTTATTTTTACATTTTGCTCGGAGCGTCTTCTGCATCCTCTTAGTTGCGTGGCACCAATGATTTTGCACGGGCCCACCCAATCTTGCCTCGGTCAGGAGATGCAAAATCAAGTGTTGCATTGGATTAAGAAGCCCGGCAGAAAGATCTTCTCTAACTTGCAGATCAACTCCGGCGCCAACTCTTCCATTTCTTCTAGCACGGCAGGCGATAGTTCTTTCACACAAAGAACACGGAAGAAATAGCTCATCTCTGCCAGTACTACCCATTCATCCTCAGGGATAAAGCCACACAACATCACCGGCATTGCCCGCTCAATCCATATGTGCCAATCATGACTCTTGAGACCAAATATTTTCAATTTTTCAAGACTCGCTCCCCTCTTTAGATTCACTGCATACCCATCAGGGAACATCAACTGCATTTTCGCCCACAAGATAATTTCCCTCATAGCTGGCCTTCCAAGATTGAACCATGCCTTTGGCTTCGTCCAGTTCTGCTTTCCTTTTGGTTCTTTCATGTTTTGTAACGGTCTATCACATAGCGCCTCTTGATCAACTCTAGCCTTAGTATTATCCTTTGACTTCCCCTCTATGCCGAACAATGTACCAAATAGGGCCTCGGCGATATTCTTTTCAGTGTGCATGATGTCGATGTTGTGTGGGCAAAGGAGGTCTTTGAAGTAAGGCAGATCCCACAAGCATGTCTTGCGAGTCCAGGCGTGTTCCGAATTATACCCCTTGAAATACCCTGGACGCTCTGGATCTGGCTCGAGAGCATTTAACTGATCCAGGGTCTCTTGGCCTGTCAACGGAGGTGGTGTAGAGTTTTTGACAACTCTACCTTTGATGAAGTTCTTCTTGTCTTTCCTGAACTTATGGCGAGGATCCAGGAACTGTCTATGCAAGTTGAAGCGAGAAAACTTGTGACCTGCCTGCAGCCAATGAAACTCAAGAGTTGCCTTGCATGTGGGGCACGGGAACCTTCGATGCACACACCAGCCAATGAATAGCGCATACGCCGGCAAGTCATGCGTCGAGTACATGTACCAAACACGCATTATGAAGTTTTGTTTGCTAAAGCGTCGTATGTCTTGAACCCATTATCCCAAGCTTCTTGCAATTCGTCCTTAAGCAGCTGCATGTACAAATTCGTATTCTTCCCCGGATAGTTCGGCCCTGGAATTATCAAAGTCAGGAAAATATTCTTTCTTTGCATAATCTGTCCGGGGGGGGGGGGAGATTGAGTGGAATGACAAATATGGGCCAACAACTGTATTGGGTTGCCGTCAGACCAAACACACTGAACCCATCCGTGCTGATGGCGACTCAAGGATGCCTTGGATCTGCCACTTTTTGCACCTGTAATGCATCGAAGCGCTTCCACGCTTCACCATCCGATGTGTGTACCATCATCAGATTCCCATCTGCATCTAGTTCGGTTCGTTTGCCCGTTTTGTGCCATGTCATCTGTCTGGCCGTCTCTTTGACCATGAAAAGACGCTGAAGTTTTGGTACGATTGGCATATACCGCAGAACATTAATGGGGATTTTGGTCTGCGTCTTCTCACCCATACCGTTGTCTACCACAACATACCTGGAAGACTTGCAAATGGGACAATAGTTCAAGTCCGCATACTCAAGCCTAAATAAGGCACATCCTTTCTCACAGGCATGTATCTTCTCATAGGGCATCTTAAGAGCATGGAGGATTTTGTCTGACTGGTACAGGTTTGCAGGCATTACATGGCCTTTGGGTAGAAAGCGTCCAAATATTGTCATCATCGCGTCGTAGCATTCTCTGCCCAAGTTGAATTGAGCCTTCAGAGCCATTATTTGTGAGATGGCATCCAGCTGACAAAGCTCAGTGTGCTCGCGGAGAGGACGCTTTGAAGACTCCAACATTTCATTGAAGGCCTTTGCAGATTCCTCCATCTCATCGTCCGAATCCCGAGCATCATCAAAGTTTTACACCATGTCTTCCATCCCGGTACCATGCTTGTCGGTGCGACGACGAACCACCTCAGCTCTGGCACGTTGGGCAGACTCACCATGAAAAGTCCACACCATATAACCGGGCATAAAACCACTCTTCTACAGGTGTTTGCCCATTTCATCCTCTGTCCTCTTTTCCCAATTGTTGCACCGGACACAGGGGCAGTAGTTTTTCCTCTGGCCATTTGCAAATGCAGCTTTCACAAACCCCTTGGTTTTTGTTAACCATTTATTGGTCATCTCTTTCTGACTATTGTGACCGGTGTACATCCACCCACGATCACTCATCTTGCCTAGCTACTGGACAGACAAGAAATATATATAATTCAGCATGTATATTCATTAGTTAATCTAGTTTGTCAATTTTATTACATCCATGCAACCTACACTCTAATAGGTAAAGATAGGTCCTAATCCGACCAGAGTATGTGTAGATTGAGTACGTTCCCCATGCTCTACCCCATTCCAAGTCAAAATTTTGGCAGCACCTCCCCGCTGTTCTCCTGAGACACGTCTCGGCAAAAAGCCGAGAGAATGTGCATCCGGAGAACAACAGGGAGGCGCTGAAGAAATTTTATCTTGGAATGGGGTAGAGCATGGAGAACGTACCCAATCTACACATCCTCAGACTGTCTGTTGAAATCACTGGATAATCCGAATGAGTTACGGTGATAAATATGCAACTGAATGCATATTTATCAATGCAACCCTTTCGGATGGGAGGCGCATACTGGTTACACGACTTAGCATGAAAATGAAATCTACTGATATGATTAAAAGAGCGTAGGAGGTGAAGGTGGATTCGTAGCTCACCCTTGGCTGTAGAGGAAGTAGTCGAACAATGGCGGGATCACGGACAAAAACTTTGACCACGATGACTCCAAGTAGATGAAATAGCACAAAGCCTGTAAATTTTATCGATCAAGTCAAGAAAATTTAGGACATCACATCAGATAAAGCATCGACACTTCAAACTATGAAAAAAAACTTCGACCCCTCAGTGATCCTCGACCCTCGACCCCTCGGCGACCCTCGACCCTCGACCCTCGACTCCTCGGAGATCCTCGACCTTCTTTTCCTTCTTTTCTTTCTTTTTATACTTTTTCTACTTCTTTTTTTCATCTTCTTCTTCCTTCTTTTTCATCTTCTTCTTCTACTTCTTCTTTTTTTCATTTTCTTCTTCTCCTCCTCCTCCTCCTCCTCCACTTCTTCTTCTTCTTCTTCTTCTTCTTCTTCTTCTTTCTTCTTCTTCTCTTCTTTTCTTCTTCTTTCTTCTTCTTCTTCTTCTCTTCTTCTCTTCTTCTTCTTCTTCTTCTTCTTCTTTTCTTCTTCTTCTTTCTTCTTCTCTCTTCTTTCTTCTTCCTTCTTCTTCTTCTTCTTCTTTCTTCTTTTCTTCTCCTTCCTCCCCCTTTTCTTTTTTCTTCTTCTCCTCTTCTCTCTTCTTATTCTTCTGCTTTCTTTCTCCTAATATTTTTTTCTAGAACTAACCTACCTAACCTAGAACTAACCTACTAACATACTAGTAACTAACCTAACTAACCCTAGTAACTAATTTAACTAACAGTAGAAAAAAAAGGAAAAAACAGAGGGGAGAGGCTCACCGGAGTGGGGCGGCGGGAGGCGAGGCAGCGGGGCGGCGAGGCCGTGGGGTGGTGAGGCCGCGGGTGGGGCGGCGAGGCCGTGGGGCGGTGCAGCGGCGAGGTCGCAGGGGCGGGTGGTGGGGCGGCATGGCAGGGCGGCGAGGGCGGTGGGGGTCGGGGGCGGCGGCGGCGCCGGTTGGGGTCGGGGGTGAGTTGTAGTGAGAGGGCAGAGAGAGTGGGAGGTGGGGTGGGGGCCGTTAGGTAGCATTTGGTTTGCCGTCTGCCAGTGGACGGTAAAGATTCTTTGCCGTCTGCTGGCGGACGACAATGACATGGGGCCAGTGGGCCGTTAGGGTTTAGGCCTCCACTAGACCCCACCCACCTCTTTGTCGTCTGCTAGCAGACGGCAAATATTCTTTGCCATACGCTGGTGGACGACAAAGAAATGGCTGATGGCAACTAGGCTGTTTGCCATCAGCCATGTCTTTACCGTCCATTTTTTATAAGCAGACGGCAAAGGCCTTGTTGCCGTCTGCTAGCAGACGGCAAAGAGCTGACTGATGGAAAATTCTCTGTTTCCAGTAGTGAATACGACCTCGTTATCTTCGGTGGCGTGAACCATGTCGTTCTCAACCCTGATGGCCTTCTCCTTCAATCCGGTAAGCCATTCATTCACCTCCTCCTGGGAGGGCTCTATCCACTGCTCCACAACACTCCTGGTGCCACACGTCGGCATCTTGGCCAGAATGTCGCCCTTGGCAGAGTTGTTGCAGAGCGGAACCACTTTCTCTGGCAAGTGTAATTCACAGCCTCTATTGAAGAGCTAGTAGATGAGCAGGTAGTGTTCCATTACTGACAAGTTGTTGCCGGGTCTAGTGTGCAGGCGCATCGGGTCGGCCGAGTTCTGGTACTCCCATGCTCTTCGGCCCCCTCTGTGCTGCAGCGGGGCAATTCGGCGGCAGGTAAAATCCGCCCCAACCATCTCTATGGTCAACCCGGCAGCTTTGAGGATCTGGATCCTGTACAGTGCCATTCTTAGTTTGGCATCACTCGGCCCGACATTGCTCCAAGTATTCCCCTTCCCCATTCTCTAGGTCCAGAGGCAGCGGAAGGACATAATATCATTTGCTGAAATTGCTTGATCCAGCACCAATCGGTCCTCCACTCATTCCACATGGTGTGCAGTTTGTCGTCAAGATAGTGCTCCTTCATCCGCGTTCTTGGAATCCAAGTGACACTCCTGAAGAGAGCATCGTTCTCAATTCGGGGGATGAAGAAGTGCCGGAACAGATCAAGATTGGGTGCTATCCCCAGGAAGTTTTCACACAGGTGTGCATAAATGGACATGCAAGTGATAACATTGGGAGAGAAATCTAGCAAGTGAAATCCATAGGGTTTCATGACCTCTATGAAGAAATCTGGGAAAGGTGGGCAGAGCCCGCCATAGAAATACCCAGCAAAGAAGTAAAACTGGTTGTCCGTTGGATCAGCCGACCCCGGAAGGACTTCTGTAGCCAGATGATTGTCGGTCTTGCTCGACCAGACATATGAATATATCTTGGTCAGATCATCGGACGTCAGCACTGGCAGGAAGACAGAGTTCTCCCGCCGTTGTTTCTCCCTCTCAAGCTTCTTCTTCTTTGCCTCTGGGTCCATCACCTTCGTTGCTCTCTTCAGGGCCATGGCCAATATAGAGATGGGGGATTGAGGAATGACGCGTTGGAGTGGTGGCAAAAGAAGCAGAATGCTCTGTTCTTGCGTGAGGAACAAGACGAAGGAGGCGGCTGCTAGATTGGAAGCGAAAGGGGGTAAATGAGCAGCACCTCTTGCGGTTTCCTTTTTATGGGGAAGGCGCAGAGTTTGGATCTTTTCCATCCTACGTGGCTACGCTTTTCAGGCGTGCTACCCCTGGCAGCAGTTTTGTTCCACCTCTCTAATGTTGCACATTTAATGCGCATCGTGGGGGCATGGTAAAAGAGAAGATTACAATAATTATTCTCTGCCACCCGTGCATGTGCACTGTTTGGGCCTAGCCCAATGATCCCTTGCATGCGTGTACGGCCCAGGCCCAAGGGCTCCTCGCGGTGTACTAAAATAGTGGTCCTTTAGAACCCCAAACTTGTGCACATGCAGTTGCAGCCCTCCATACGTCAAGGGCTTGCCGGAGGATAGCTCAACCCATGTCTCAATACTTGGGCACCAAGACCATGAAGAATACCTCCAGGAAGGTAATCGAGAAGTACTAAGTTAGTAATGAAGATCAAGACTTCAATTACCAGCAAGCATCACATCGGCAAGCCAGGACCCGGCAAGCTCCTTGTCGGAAAGTTCTATCTCTCCCTTCGGTGGCTCCACATCATCGACCAGCTAATGGCTTGTCAAGATTAGGTGTCAAGCGGGTAGCCGGCCTGAGGGGAGTCAATAGGAAGCATGTGAGCACGTCATACGCAGATCAACTTTATTGACACCAGTCTAGTAGATGTGTCAAGAAGATAGGCTCATCAACATCGATGATACGGAGGGAGAGATGCCTTTTGCCAAAGGATAGCCACCAGCTCATGGTGCATTAAATGACCTTGTCCTAGTCCGGCAGGATTAGGTTCGATAGCGTTGAGGCCACTATTCACATACATGTAATGACCATGTTACCACTGTGGTGATCCCTTTTCGTCTATAAAAGAAGGCCCATGGCTACCTTGGCACAGGTCGACAACCTTCTCTCGTTTACACAGTAGTTGCACCTTGCTGACGTTTTTCTGACAAGCTGTGCTTGTAACTTGAGCCCCAAGTCAAACCACCAAACACAGGAGTAGGGTTTTACGCCTCCACGGCGGCCCGAACTTGAGAAAACCTCGCGCATGTACTGTTGGATTTGCTCTCTGTGCTCATCGATCACCCTAGTCGAACTGCAAAGGGATCCTCACCGGTCCCATAGTCCTTGGACATTATGAATGATGTGTATCAACAAGTACGAGACTTGTTTGTGGGACTATGCATTGTATGATGACTATCCTAAAAGGTCCCTAGTCGAAAGGGTTGTGTGGACGTGTAGCCGACTAGACTAGCATATGACATGGTGGATGGCTCAGTCTCACTAGCCATGTAGCATTGGACGCTAGCCTGATAATATGGACTCGAAAGGATCTAGTCGGATTCGACGTAGTTGGATCCGAGTCGAGATAAGTTCTGAGTCGGATAGAACGAACTATGAGACGCAGCGATATGTCATCTATGAGTCTCTAGTACAACATACGTTCTATGTCCTAAGACTTGAGCTAGCGCATGTACTCGGGATGGTGACAGACCTGCTTTGGGCTGACCAAACGCTACTCCATGACTGGGTAGTTACAAAGGTAGGTTTCGGGCATGTCTAGACCCATACTGCGCGACATGGTCAAGCAAGATGGGATTTTCCACTTCGATCAGGAGAGATATACTCTGGGCCCCTCATGTGATCTAACCAAGATAAGTATCACCATGTGACAAGGACATGAGATAATCCGGCTTATTGTCAGCTTCACTGGAACAAGAAAGAGGTCGGTCTAGCACAAGGATGACAGACTCGCCTTGAGCCCGACAACATATATCGTGCGGCAAAGGGAACAAAAGTGTGACATGCTGTACAGGTTCACCAACCGGCTTCATTGTCTACTTGGTGGTCGGCACGCCTTGCTAGAGGCCGCTACCAGCCGAGCAAGTCGGAGGTGACCTGACCTGCGACCAAGCTGACTTGAACCTAAGGGTTTGCAAGCTTAAGAGAAGGAACATGTGAGGTCCGATCTGACTCCACGAGTCAGAAGTGATCCTACTCGGACTCGGATCCAGGCCGAACAGACTTTGGGATCTAGGATCCCTGCGAGGCCCAAGCGTTGAGCCCGCGACGGATGCCTATATAAAGTTGGGGTGCAGCACACTCATTCGGTTGATCGCTTTGGCACTGTCACTAGGTTTTGCATGTGTTGCGAATAGCCACCTCCACTCGCCGCTGACTGTGTGATCGGACCTAGCAGTCCATCGAATGGTGTTCCTCCTGCACGCGTGGATACCGTTAGAGGCAGTGCACTTGCACTGCTCCAACGAACCTGTACATGGGATATGATGACCGGCTGTTCGAGGGAGATCGGAAGAGGAGGAGACGATCCACACGTACGTGCTGCCCCAACTCTTCTTCCGCTACATGGCACTACGCGTCTAGTGGTAACGATCCATGATCCATCTCTATTAGCATGTTCCTAGATGTTCCACGGGTAGGAAATTTTAATTTGCAGTCGACGCACCCTACTGTAGACCCCAACAGTGGTATCAGAGCATCTGCTATAGGATTTGGATTGGGATCGTATGCATATTAGATATGCGGAGGCGGCAGATGAGATCTGTTGTCGTTTGTTAGATCGGCTATGTGCACGATTGATGAGATCAACTGCACATGGTGGTCGATGAGGCTATTTTTTCTGTGGATTAAAATTGATGAGGTCATGACACAACCTACCCCTACCGGTCGGTTTCCGCCATCAAGGTTAATAGTGAAACGTAAATCCAAATCAAATCCGCAATGATCGATGAGATCAGTCACATCAGAAAATTCGGCGTGAACGGAGTACATATGCGATCTGTGATTTCCAAAAACGTTGGGCTCTGCCATGTGCATAGTGCCTTGTATTTCGTAGACGATCACTCAGAACTGGTAGAATGCGATTATGTGCATAACTTTGTTTTGCCGGTTTGATGTGAATAGTATGGCTCATGTGTATGTGATGCATGTGTGTAAATTATACATGGCCTACGCGTCATGATTTGTCAGCCGGTAGGAGCCAAAGTGTTGTCATTATAATGTATAACGACATGTGTGTCGACTTGTGATTCTCTATAAAAATCATTACTAGTTGTAGTAGTTGGAAGACAGAGATCAAGTTGGTGGCCTGGTGTCCCGGCGTGATGAACAAGGTGGAGTTCCTAGATGGTCAACAGAGTCGGAGCCGACCTGGAAGAACGTCCATGAAGGAGCCATACTATTTCACAATATATGTTTATATGTGATTGTTATGCTTGTTGTTTTCTATGCATGTTAAAATGGTAGAACGATCCCTCATTTATATCAAGATCATTTGCCATTCCCGATGTTGCACCTTCGCATGTCAAGTAAGTCTAGTAGTGGGCTCATAAAATTGGGGTGCTACTAGGTGTCCTTGAACTGAAGGGTTCATGTCAGACATAGACATGCACTACATCAGGTTAACTTGACAATGCTATCAAAACGGTTTTGGGCATTGTGGCAAAGAAGGTTGGGAGATGGGGTATGAGATACCTACCCGACCGACAGGAGTTGTATAGAGATACGATTAGCAAGGAGTTGCTTACCCGATAGGCATGTTGGCTAGCAGTGATCCTAAAGCTCACTAGTCGCATGCGCTAGTCGGATCCTGAATCACTGAGAGTTTGCAGAGGGATGCCGACTTCAGCGGGAGTATTTCAGTTTAAGGCTCGAATTACTCTACATAAGCACATTACTTAGTAATTGCATATTTTTCTATTGTAGATCAATGGCACCACCTGCTCAACCCAACTTCGCATTGAAATCAATTCTGGAAAAGGATAAACTAAATGGAACAAACTATACCACCTGGTATAGAAATTTGAGAATTGTTCTCAAGCACGATAAAAAGGAACATGTTCCACAGGATCCACTTCCAGAGGAACCAACCGATAATGCTAATGCCACAACTAGGAATGCCTACCAAAAACTCATTGATGAATCAAACAAGATCAGCTGCCTCATGCTGGCTTGTATGGAGCCTGATTTGTAGCAGCATTTTGAAGATATTGGGGCTTTTGATATGATCAAGAGTCTCAATAGCATGTTTCAGGTGTAGGCTAGGACTGAAAGGTTCAACGTCTGACGATCCTTGATGGATTGTAAGCTAAAGGATAGTGATCCACTGAGCCCGCATGTGATCAAGATGATCGGATACGTGCAAGCTTTGGATCGGTTAGGCTTCTCGCTCTTGGATGAGCTGGCTACCGATGCTGTTCTGGGTTCTCTTCTAGCTAGCTATGGGATGTTCATCTCAAACTATTATATGCATGGCATGGATAAGAAGCTCACTGAATTGCATGGGATGCTCAAGGTGGCAGAGCAGGATATTAAGAAAGGCACGCATCAAGTGTTGATGGTGCAGAAATCGGCTAAGTTAAAGAAGAGATCATCCAAGAAGAAAGCTAAGGAAAAGGGCACGGAGATGGTAACCTCCACCACTGCGCCCAAGTTAGGATCGGACACGGGGACCATTTGCTATCATTGCAAGGAACTTGGTCATTGGAAGAGGAACTGTAGCAAGTGGCTTGCTGGGCATGGCAAGAAGGCCAGAAATGCTTCTTCTGGCAAAGGTACACTTGTTACATATGTTATAGACATTTACCTAGCTGACATGCCTAGTAGCTCTTGGGTATTTGATATCGGATCGGTTGCTCAAATTTGCAACTAAATGCAGGGGCTGGTAAGTAGCGTGTGGCACAAGGGGAAATTGACATCAGGGTCGACAACAAAGCAAGAGTTGCTGCGTTGGAGGTCGGCACGATGCAGCTCCAGCTTCCTTCTTGATTTATTTTGGAATTGAATAATTGTTATTACATTCCTGCACGAAGTCAAAACATTATTTCTGCCTCATGCTTGATGAGTCAGGGTTATGAATTCAATTTATAGGACAATGCTTGTTCGTTTTATTTGAATGGTATGTTCCACGGCTATGCACCCATTGTTGATGGGCTATTTATATTGAATCTAGAAATGGAACCGGTCTATAATGTGAATGTCAAGAGGAATAAGCCTAATGAGATAAATCTGACATACTTCTGGCATTGCCAGCTTGGACACATTAGTCTGAAGCACATGAAGAAGCTCTATGATGTTGGACTCCTAACTTCGTCCGACTTCGGGTTGTTCGAGACATGCGAATCATGCTTGCTCGGCATGAACTTGGCAAGCGCGGGGTATCCCAGGATGGCATTGTACGGGAGGCCGATGTGGGCGACATCAAACTCGATAAGCTCTGTGTGGTAGTTTTTGCGGGTGCCGAAGGTGACCAGAAGGTGCACCTGCCCTAGGGGAGTGGTTGACCCATCCGTCAACCCGGAGAAGGGCCTGGTCGGCATCAGCTGTTCGTAGGGCACTTGGAGCGTCTCGAAGGTCGCGATGGAGATCATGTTGAGCCCAGCACCTTCGTCGATGAGGGTCTTGGTGACAGTAACGTTGCTGATGGTGGGGGTGCACAGCATGGGGAGCACACCGGCAATGGTCGATCACCTGAGGTGGCCTTTGGAATCGAAGGTGATGACGTACTGCGACCACTTGAGGGGCGCACAGCCTCATGCCTCAAGAGGGCAGCATTCACCTCGCGAGAGAACTGCTTGAAGAGGCGGTTGGACACGGGAGCCTGAGATCCGTCGAGGATGCACGCTATCGCGCGAGTCTCCTGGTAGCCCCTATCCCCATTGTCATGCTGATTGGTGTCATTCCTTCTGGGCGGTGGCGGTAGCGGCGGAAGGGCAGCATTGGCCTGAGGGCACGCCTTGCGAGGCTGGTCGCTCTAGGTGTCCTCACGAGGCTGATCGCGCCAGCCGCCCATGCGAGGCTAGTCGCACCAGCCCTGGCGAGGATTGCCGTTGCGGTTGTCCCACCGACCGCCGCGGCGGCTGGCAGCATGATCATTGCAGTCAGGCCTACGGCCCAAGCACTCATCGCGGAGTGACTTGAGCTCCTGGCAGTCTTCAGTGTTGTGGGTGCCGACGTTGTGGTAGACATAGAACAGGCGGCTATCCCTCTCGGGCGGCTTTTGCTCGGGCTCTGCTGCCAGCACAATAGGACCCTTGCACTTGGCCTCCTTGCCCTTGGCCTTGCTGTCGTTGAGCGCATCATCGGGGTCGTTGTGGAGGAAGATATGGCCTTTATTGGCCATGGCGCACTTGTTAGTGAGGTTGAATAGCTCCAGCGCCGAGCTCAGGTCATCGTTGATGGAGAGCTTCTCGCACATCCGGACGTCCTTGACGCCATTGGTGAACACCATGATGATGGCTTCGTCCGAGGTGCGCGAGATCTTGTGGCGCACCTGGCTAAAGCGCTAAATGTACTTGCGAAGGGTCTCGCCAGGGCGCTGCTTCACGCGTCGCAGGTCATTCATGGTGAGGGAGCGGTCGTGGGTGCCCTTGAAGTTGGCAACGAACTGTTCGTAGAGCTCCCCCACGAAGAGATCGACTCCTCGAGCAGGTTCATGAGCCAGGAGCATTCGCCTTCCTTGAGGTCCATGGTGAACCAGTTCGCCATGACCTTGTCGTCGCCGTTGGCCGCCTCGATGCTCAGCACGTAGAGTTGGAGGAACTCCGTGGCGTCGGGGATGCCGTCGTAGCACGGGGGCAGCTTCGACTTCAACTTGACAGGCCAAACCACCCAGTGCAACTCGTGGGTGAAGGCCCGGCAACGGACGCTGCTCGGGGGGATTCCTCGCGCGAGGGTGGGGCGATTCTGGCGCCTGGCCGCCGCGACCTCCTGGACGGCCCGATCCTGGCGCTGCTGCTTGAGGAGCGCACGTGCATCGGCTGGCGCACGATGAACGATCTGGTAGCTGGCCTCATCCCGGGCCGATGGTGGCGCCCCACGAGGCTGGTCGCGCGGGGACGCATTACACCACTGCTCATCAAGGTTGCTGCACAAGGGCAGTGGTGGAGGTGTGTCGTGCGCCATGTCCCCTGCGCGAGACAGCGGAGGACAGAGCGTGGGAGAGCGCCGGGGCCTCTCCGGCAGTGTTGACGAGCTCAGTGACGCGGCCAAGCCACGCGTCGTAGCCAGCGTCTGCGGGGCGGTATTGGAGGAGCTCACGTGCCATGAGCAGTGCAGCCTATATGTTCTGCGGCCGCGATGGCTGAGGGAGGAGGAAGCCGTGGCAGTGCGGCCGTCGGCATGCACAGAAGGGTGCTTGGAGGAGTCCTGCTGCTCGTGGGCGGCAGGGTCAGTGGCAGCGGCAGCCGCGCCCCCGATGGAATGGTGGCGGCCGTCGTGGCCCCTAGGCGCCGTCTGAGCTACACGAGCCGCCCGGCGCTTAGCACGAACACAGCGAGCATCAGTCATGAAGCCGATGGAGCAGGAACTGGAGCGAAGCGGAAGAACTGTGGCACACCCCTACCTGGCGCACCAAATGTCAGAATCAAGGCTCCGGGGACCCAAGAAAGGTTCGAACTCTGGGGTGTTGTTCTTCACTAAGCCCTGTCTCACAACCCACTCTATCACGGCGATGCTCCGGCGTGCTCGAGCTAGAGAAGAAGAACAACAAACACGGCAATTTACCCAGGTTTGGGCCACCTCGTGGTCTAAGACCCTACTCCTGCTTTGTGGTTGGATTGCCTCGCGAGGGAGGATGAGTATGATAGTACAAGGGAAAGTGAGCGACCTTCGGGGATGCAAGAACTGATCGATCCCCTCTCTACGGTGGCGCCCTGCCTCCACTTATACTGGCCTTGGTCCTCTTCCCCCGAAAACACAAGGCGGTAAGGGTTGCCCCCACGGCCAGTTCAAGGGGGGATAAGGCTGCAGCCTATCCTGACTAAAGGTGGTCTTCGCCTACAAAAGTCTACTGCCATGACACACCGGTGGGCTCGGTGGTGAACTCTATCCTGGCACACCTGTCGTCATGGTCTTCTTACACCAAAATGGAAACCTTTGAGGATTGCTTTGGGTACCGTCATGCCGTCCATGCTCCCTTAGCACAAAAGAGGAAAGCTTCCGTATCCGCACCCGCTAGCGTCCTTCTGGATCCGCTCGTCACCACGCGGGTCACCCACGTGAAGACGCAGGGCCGCACGGCTCTGCTGAATAATCCTTGATTCATACGCCTTCGCTAAGGGCCTAGGGAGATGACCTCGGGAAGCCGCCTTGCGAGGGGCCTCACGATGCTCTTGATGACACCTGATGACACACGCCTCACCGGGTATGGCCCTCACGAGGATCCTGCTTGAGAAGCCCTGGCAATGGGCCAGCCTTGGGCATTCTGCTGGCGCCGCACATTGGGCCGCAGGCAGATGGGCCTGGGTACACCCAGTCCCATGGGCCCAACACCCTAGTCGAAAGGGTTGTGTGGACGCGTAGATGACTAGACTAGCATATGACACGATGGATGGCTCGGTCTCACTAGCCATGTAGCATTGGATGCTAGCCAGATAATATGGACTTGGAAGGATCTGATCGATTCGACGTAGTCAGATCCGAGCTTAGATAAGTTCCGACTCGGATAGACCAAACTATGAGACGCAGCGATATGCCATCTATGTGTCTCTAGTACAACATACGTTTTATGTCCTAAGACCTGAGCTGGCGCATGTACTCGGGATGGTGACAGACTTGCTTTGGGGTGACAAAACACTACTCCATGACTGGGTAGTTACAAAGGTAGGTTTCGGGCTTGTCCAGACCTATACTGCGAGACATGGTCGCGCAAGATGGGATTTGCCCTCCGATCAGGACAGATATACTCTAGGATCCTTATGTGATCCCACCAAGATAAGCATGGTCATGTGACAAGGATTATGAGATAATCCGGTTTATGGTTGGCATCACTGGAATGAGAAAGAGGTTTGGCTAGCACAAGGATGACAGACTCGCCTTGAGCCCGACAACATATATCGTATGACAAAGGGAATAGAAGTGTGACATGTTCAACAGGTTTGCCAACCGACTTCATTGTCTACTTGGTGGTCGGCACGCCTTGCTAGAGTCCGCTACCTACAGAGCAGATCGGAGGTGATCCGACCTGCAACCAAGCTGACTTGAACCTAACGGGTCGCGTGCTTAAGGGAAAGAACTTGTGAGGTCCGATCTGACTCCACGAGTCAGAAGTGATCCTACTCGAACTCGGATCCAGGCCGAATAGACTATGGGATTTAGGATCCGTGCGAGGCCCAAGTGTTGAGCCCATGATGGATGCCTATATAAAGTGGGGGTGCGGCACACTCATTTCATTGATTGCTTTGGCGCTGTCACTAGGTTTTGCATGTGTTGCGAATAGCCACCTCCACTCATTGCCGATTGTGTGATCGGACCAAGTAGTCCGCCGCACGGTGTTCCTCCTGCACGCGTGGATACCGTTAGAGGCTGTGCACTTGCGCTGCTCCGACGAACCTGTATGTGGGATCCGATGACCGGTTATTCGAGGGAGATCGGACAAGGAGGAGATGATCCACACGTACTCTCTGCCCCAACTCTTCTTCCGCTGCACAGCACTGCGCATCTAGTGGTAACGATCCATGATCCATCTATGTTAGCTTGTTCCTGGATGTTCTGCGGGTAGGAAATTTTAATTTGTAGTTGACACACCCTACCGTAGACCCCAACACGCTTGTACTTGAGCTTCAATAAGTACTCCAAACTACTATTAATCCTTCGAAGGGCACGGTTTTGTTCCGCCAATAAGGTATTAGAATAGAATGTTTGTAATATGTCTCCCTTTTTTGGAGGCTCCTCTGTGGGCATGGATTGGTTTCCTTCTTCATGAATCCGGCTTCCCATGACCTCCTTAGCTTTCTCCCGCTCGACGGTGTCATCCTCTCCGAACGACAACTCATAATATACCTCACTGAAAGGATGTTTGGCCGATGAAGGCTGCATGATCTGATGCTTGGTACGGAGCCTTCGAGGAGCCATGTCGATCTAGATTTGTCAGAAAAACAGCCTGAAACAAGAACAGAGGAGAAACTTGCAATATAGTGGTTGTCGGTGGTAAAACCGGCAGACCTCGAGGTAGGGGGTCCCAAGCTATTGATCTCGGGTCAACGTAACAGGAACGAAGGAGGCGATGTTTACCCAGGTTCTGGCCCTCTCTATGGAGGTAAAACCCTATGTCCTGCTCTTGTTTATATTGATGATGGTCTATCGAGTACAAGCTTGATCTACCTCGAGATCGTAAGGAGAGACCTAACTCTAGGGCTAAGCGAAGGTAATTGTGTTGAGATCCCCTCTATGGGCTAAGCTCTTTGGCTTATATACACGCCAGGTAGGGCATCTAGGGTTACATGGTGGGTATCTAGGGGCACGGATGGAGGCGGTAGGAAATGTCTTGGAGTATATGTCAAGTCTTCGGTAGATGCTGTCTTGATCATATCTAGGTGTGTAGCTTTCGGAGTCCATCAGATGGAGAATGAGGCCTACATGCCCAGACTGAGGACTTTGTGCGGACTAGGTTGGCACCCCCTAGTCCAGGACAACGTTAGTAGCCCCTGAACTGGTCTTCGATGCCGTGGACGATGCTCTTTCACTTTGGCTCCGGAGTATTGGCTCGATAGGCGACTTCCTTCGTAATATCTTTTCAGCTCGGCTTTGAATTCTTCGGTCTGATAGATGGTTTCCCTCGGGGCCCGGTCCCACTACACGTGGCATACAATCCCTGACCTCAATCACCGCACTTTCTGGGAAACCTAGTCGCTTTATAGCGAGACGTTGAACCGTCACCCCCTTTTTCCTCTATTTATAAACACACAGTCCAGGGTTACGATAGAACCCATCTCGACCCCCTCCTTGACAATCCTCGCATGCTTTCTCCTTCTCTCCCAGGTCCAACCCCGAGAGTTCTAACAATGGTGAGTGATGTGGGTTCCTCGAGGCAACCTCATGGTCCCATCAAAGCCGACTGGGGGACTTGTTTCGTCCCACATCTCCAACTGGAGCGTCTAGCCACCCAGGGCTATTTGCAAGATTCAGATCTGGCCTCCACTCGCCCGGGATTAACATCCATGAATGGGTAAGCACATGCTGAAAGTCACCCATCCCCACGCGAGGGCGAACGGGTATGCTTTGTTCCCTTCCTCCTCCGTGGCCTCGGATTTCCTATTCATCCCTTTCTTCGGGGTTTCCTCAAATTCTATGGGCTACAACTCCACCACCTCACCTCCAACTCAATCTTACATATCGCTGGGTTTGTTGCCCTCTGTGAAATGCACCTCAGATGAGAGGCACACTTCGGGCTGTGGCAAAGGTATTTTTGCATAATGCCCTGCTCCCCCACCGGGAAGTTGTATGAAGTGGGCGCGGTCGAGGTTTGCCGAATCAAGGGGATTGACTACCCCCAGGTACCCCTCGAGAGGATACAGACTTCTGGCTGTCTGAGTGGTTTTATATAGACGACGTCCCACTATACGACCCAGTTTGACCCGGGCTTCCAGAATTCTCCTCGGAACCTCTGAAAAAGCGCTATAGCTGGAGACCGCGAGCCGCTCAGGAGGCGGCGCCAATGTAGTCAGTCTGGCGGCTCAAGTGAAGCTGCTAACAAACACATGCCTTACCATCATAGACTTCATGGCCACGGCAATCAACCAAAGAGTCCAATCACTTCGGCAACGGCAGCACCTGTTGTGCATGTAATGGAACCGAAGATGCCTCCCAATCAATTCGGAGGAGCCTTGATGACCAAAGGGCCCTTAGGGCCGCACTAGCCGACATTTACCAGGGATCGGTGGAGGAATTCGCCAAGTGGTAGTTCCGATACAGGTTGTCTTACTACAATCCTGCTGATATAGTAAGTTTTCTTGAATTTTCTCGTCTATCTGAGCTGTTTCATTTTTAATTCTTCTAACCAGTCTTTACAGAACCCGAACAGAGGTGGAGGCGCTGGGTTGAGACTTTAAACAACCCTATGACTAAACTACAGACACATCGTCGGGCAGACGACCTCGTCTTCCATGAAGATAAAGAATTGTCAGTTATATACAAAGAAGGGAAGTTTTATCTGGAGAGCCTTGATGGCTCACAGGTAGCCGTCACTCCCGATGTGCCAAAACGCATCCGGCCTTATCGGTAAAACGCCTTACCTCTACTCAAAAGAGAGCTTCTCGTCATGAGGCCCCTAGTCCCCTGACTTCTGCTCCAAAGGGCCGACGTGCAAAATATCCACGCGGAGAACCGACCCCTCAAAGGAGCCCTCTGCAGGAGACGCCGGGAGCCCGGGTGCACATGAATACCATGGAGGTAGACCAAAATGTTTCCTCAACTCATTGGTAATATCCTTGTTATTGTTATTCCGAGAATAACTCGTCACGGATTTCTATTCTTTTAATCCTTTCGCAGGCAGCCCATTCTTCCTTCAACAGCTGGGAACTATGGCGCGGGACCCTTCCCTACTTCGGGAGCTGCTACTGAAGTACCTCAGCCAGAGGATTCGGGGACCTGTTTGGCTACCACCTCCGAGGTCCAAAGTGCCATGAGCCAGGGATGATGGAAGGCCTCTTTAAGGAATTCCACCTTCGCTAGTCAGGAGTTTAACACTCTTAGCTCGGTGGACGCCTATCTCGGGATGACCCGTTCTGTCTTTGAAAAGGCAATGGGTGCTTTATCAGATGGTTTGCAGGTAAGGTTTTATCCGAGACCACATCATTTCGTCGATCTCTCATGCTTGATATAATTTGTTTGCCTGAAGGCAAACTAAACTGTCGAGCACGGCAGTAGCCCCTAAGGCTTGATATGGGCCATTGTGACTGTATTAAGGCTTGCAACTAATGAAAACCTTGCCTTTGACAGGGAGCTCGGGAGAAAAATAAGCAACTCTCCGAGGTGCTTGCCTAGACGAAAGGGAAGCTGAACACTGCTCTAGCCGATGTAGAGCACGTGAAAAATTTCACCCGAGAAGCACACCGTAAGTGTCTCAGTTTCGCCTTGTGTACTTTGTGCGTGAACATCCTGAGATCATATGACGACATGGTGTATTTTAGCAGCGGAAGCCCTTGGTCACCTGGAAAGGGATCTAAAACAGGCCCGCGAAGATTTGAACTATGCAGAGTCGCAGCGGCAGGCTGGCCAGCATGTGCTATCCCAAAGGAGGGATGATGCAAGCGCGCTCAGAGCTGAAAATGCTCAGCAAGCGCAGGAGATCAAGGATCTGAAAGCTCAACTAGCCGCCGCTAAGGCAAAAGAGCGACAAATGAGTGAAACAATTTTTGGTAACCTTTTGTGTCCATTTTAACATGGTTTCCGAGTTGTAGTATTGCTAAATATAATCAGCAAGCTAATATGTGTTTTCCTGGCAGTTTCCCTGGCCCGTCAACCCCTTGCGGCTACTAAACCATTGCCTCAGGCCACCATGACTCATATGGCCTTCGTGCGTGAAAGTGCACGGAAGACGATGAAGGGAGTGTTTAAGGTTTTATGGCCCGAGGAGGAACACGTGCCCAAAGACATGTCGATCCTTGCGGAGCGACTTAAAAGGGCTCGGCGCCAGATTCAGGCCTAGAAGATTTCGACATGTCGTAAAGTAGCGAGGGAAGCCTGAGCCATGGTCAAGACATGGTACACCGGCATGGATACAACACATCTGGCCGAGGTAGGGCCTATAGGGCCTGACGGGGAAGAAACAACCACAAGCCTGGTTTATGAAAATGTCATGTCGACCGCTCGCTTTTCGTAGAAAGACTGTGCCCTAGACACCTTGATAGATGCGCTAGACCAAGTGTAATTAAGAAGATTGGTAAGACTCTATGTATCGAAGTACTTTACCTCATTACTTGATCAGTCTGCGAGTCCAAACTCTGTCAACCAGCCATCGGCTTCTACCTCCTCGTCCAGTGTCGGTGTACTAGAATAGGGGTACCCTAGTACCCCGTACTTGTGCATGGGCAGTAGTAGCATAACGCGGCCAGGCTTGCGGGAAGACAGCCAGAGAGAAGCTCAAGGTTATTAAGCCATTCAAGAACAAAGTATACAAAGCAAGAGTTAAGGCCCCGGCAAGAGGAGCTTGCCGGGAGGGACAGCTGAGGCCCAGCCTGGGCATTGCTGTAGCAGAGTACTTGCCGCGGCAAGGTACTTGCCCCGGCAAGTCATTGGCTGCGGCAAGGTATTGGTTGCGGCAAGATAGCGGCTGCGGCAAGGTACTTGCCCCGGCAAGTTACCTTGCGCGGCAAACTATGGGTTGCGGCAAGCTGTCAGGTGCGGCAAGGTCTTGCCACGGCAAGCGTTACTGTACCACTATGCTACTGTGCTGCTCCGGTGCCTCTGCCAGCGTGGCGCTCTGGGTCCTTCCAAGCGTGCGTGGCAGGGCACTGTGTAGACGGCGGTGCACTGTAGCTAGCGGTGCAGGAGCAGGTGGGATAGGCTTTTCCCACGTCCAAGACGTCCGGGTACATGTATGTGGACAGCAAAGGCATGGGCATTTAATGCCCTTGTCCCCTGCCGTCAGTGGTAGGTAGGACATGTCATCCTGGTAATAGTGGCCTTACTGTAGCAACTTTCCACCTCTACCTTTACTGTTTGCCACCTGTTGGTGACCCCTTTGTGCGTATAAAAGGAGGCCCATAGGCAACGTGGAGGAGAAAAAAAGAGGGACTGGGAGATGGAGAACTCCAGTATTGTACGCAGCTACTCGGTACTGTAGCGCTCCTGGAGCTAGAACAATCATACAGATACTAAACTAAAAAGCAGGAGTAGGGTTTTACGCATCCGTGCGGCCCGAACCTGGGTAAATCTCTCTCGTGCACTGTCGTGTTCTTCGCTAGATTTGCTCTTCGTGCGACCGTCTCTCCCTGCCGAACGTAAAGGGGTCCTTCCCTGGGTCCCATAGGTGAGCGTGGATTCGTCCCCGACATCTTTGGCGCGCCAGGTAGGGGAAAGGAGGTTGTGTGAACCTAATCTAGCGATTTGCGCGTTAGTTTTTGGGCCATCCTCCGTCTTATGGCTCCAAAAAAGAAGACTTCAGCCATCGGTGCGTCCACGTCCAACCCGCCTGCTCCCGTGCAGGAGGGTGCCGACGTGATTGCGGCTGCTGGGGGGACTGGAGAGCGAGAGCTCCTATTACCTCCACCTGTCCAAAACTGGGCCAGCAACGCCAATCTTGGCGCTGCTGGGTCTGGGAACGCAGCGCTGCTCGCCCTGCAAGCTCCAGAAACGGTGCTGCGCGTTCTGGAACGCCTGCGCCGGTTCAGACGCCGCGGCCTTCGCAAGAAGCCCGTGACAGGCAGCGTCCTGACGCCCCAGGTGCCAGGCGCTCCCTGGATAATGAACTTGCGCATCGATCTCGAGATGCGCGGGGTCACCATACGCAACAACACGTTGGCGGGGTCGAGGTGCGGTCGCCTGGGCGTGGAGATGCTCCTTCTAACACTATTAGGAGCAAGAGCATCCCACAGTCCTCACGCCACTCGATACCTCCCTCACCAGCAGAAGCGTTGGCGCGTGCGCAGCTGCTCCTGAACTTCCCTCCACCAGCAGATAAGCTTGACGAGTGGAGGGCAACCATTCAGAGCCTTCTCAGCTTCGCTGATGCCGACCCGGTGCGCGCGGCCGACAAGAGAACTGGTGACAATGCTGTCACCAACAAGAAAGGCGAGGGGGCAACAACCGTACACTCCCCACCCAGACGGCCTCGGTCGCCGACACGTCGAAACGACGCCCGTGGCGATGATTCCACGGCGTCGTCTGACCCGCGAGCTCATCGTGACCAGCGCCTCGTTCTTCAGGAACGCAGAGGAGAAGACGCTCGTACCACTATCGAGCGAAGGAGAGAAGCGCATCGTCAGTCCGACAGACGCGCAGGGCCCGCTGTTGACATGCATGCGCCAGGGGATCCTGGCGACTTGCCGTACGCGGTAAGTTGTCCAGCGTTCACCCGTGAGCTGCGGCAGGTCCAGTGGCCCAATCGCAAGGCTTTCAAGCCTGACGTGCCGGAGAAGTATGATGGCAAGACACACCCGTCGGAGTTCCTCAGCATTTACACCATTGCGGTGCAAGCTGCCGGGGGACGAGACGACAAGATTCTTGCTAACTACTTCCCGCTCGTGTTAAAGCGCAACGTCGTCTCATGGCTCATGCACTTGCCGGAGAACTCCATTTCTTCATGGGCGGACCTGTGCCATCAGTTTGTTGGTGCCTTTACTGGCGGTCATCAACCTCATGGCCAGTAGAGTGATCTTCATCTCATCCCCCAGAAGGAAGGAGAGCCCCTGCGCAAATACATTCAAAGGTTCAGCCGCGTACAGTACAACATCCCAGATGTTCACCCCGCTGCGGTTATTAGCGTGTTCCATCAGAACGTGCGTAACCGCAAGATGCGGGAGGAAATGGCGATGACCAAGGTCAGAGACATTGGCCAGCTATATGCTCTCGCCGACAAGTGTGTGCGCGCTGAAGAGGGAAGGAAACTTCCTGGTGAAGGTGTTGGCGCAGGGGGGAGCTCTGACAGCGAAGGTACCGCCCCGGGAAAGAAGGGCCGGCGGCGGAACAACAGGAAGAAAAAGGGCAAAGCTGTGCTTGCCGTCGAGCAGTCCAGCGGCAACGGCAGCGCCGACAAGGCCAAAGTCGAGGGCTCCGGCAAGGAGATTGCCGCGTGCGCCAACTGTCAGGCCTTGGCGGTTGCCGACAAGCAGGACGGCTCCGACAAGCAATATTGCAAGATCCACCGCACCAAGGGACACGATCTCCAGAACTGTCGACGAGTCGAGCAGCTTGTCGAACAGCAGAAAGCTGAGTATGAGAGGCGCGACAAGGAGAAGGCCCCAGAAGGTGCTGGCGGGTCCGGCAAGAAGCGCACTGCCCGAGGAGGGCGTCGCGGCAAGGCCAAGCAGCAGCAGAGAGACAGGCCTCCTCGTGGCCGCGACAAAGATGATGATGATGATGATCTAGATGATGAAGAATCCAGTGAGCACGAATTTCAGAAAGCCGCAGAAGTCTTGTGTGTTGACGGTGGTGCTTCGTTGCATTCTTCTCACCGCCAACTTAAACAGTGGGCGCGAGAGATCAATGCGGCGGAACCATCTGTTGACGCCAGAAAGCTTCTGAAGTGGTCCGACACGCCTATCGTCTTTGACATTGAGGACCATCTTGACCGCACAACGGCGGTCGGGTGCTTGCCGATGTTGGTTTCACCAACGATCCGCAACCTCAAGGTCACGAAGATGTTAGTTGACGGTGGGGCCGGCTTGAATCTGATTTCGCCCGCTGTGCTCCAGAAACTTCAAATCTCTGACGGCGAGCTTGAGGAAACTGGTACTTTCCAAGGAGTCAATCCAGGAAGGAGCAAGCCGAAAGGGAAGATCACGCTGCTAGTGACATTTGGCGGCGAGCTGAACTACCGGACCGAGAAGGTCACCTTTGATGTTGTCGATATTCCATTGCCTTATAATGGGATACTTGGCCGTCCAGCGCTCGCCAAGTTCATGGCAGCCTCTCATTATGCCTACAACGTGTTGAAGATGCCAGGTCCAGTAGGTGTTATCACAGTTCCCTGCGACAAGAAGGATGCGCTTACTTGCGCCGACAAGATCTACCGGGAAGCAGCTGCCGCAACTGCCGCCAAGGCACTTGCCGCTGAAGCTCTCGGGGGGGAGAACAAGAGGAAGTCCGGCAAGAGCTCCTGTGCCCACTCCGGCAAGCGCAACTCTTCGGAGTGCTGCGCTGCCGTCGAGGACGCACCAGAGAGCTCCACCGGCAAGTGCAAGAAGAATAAAGCCGCTCCGCCGGCGACAAAGAAGGTGCCCGCCAAGGACGACGGCACTGGTGGTTCCTTCACCATCAGTGCCACACTTGACAACAAATAGGAAAATGCGCTCGTTGCTTTCCTGCGGGCGAATGTCGACGTATTTGCATGGCAACCGTCCGACATCCCCGGTGTTCCCAGGAAAGTAATTGAGCACCACCTTGCCGTTTGTCCCCACGCGAGGCCCGTCAAACAGAAAGCCAGAAAGCAAGCTGTGGAGCGGCAAGAGTTTATTGCGGAAGAAATCAAGAAGTTGGAAGCAGCAGGCCTCGTCAGAGGAGTGCTCCATCCTACGTGGTTGGCCAATCCTGTTGTCGTGCGCAAAGCGAATGGAAAATGGAGGCTTTGTATTGATTTCACTGATGTCAATAAAGCTTGTCCCAAAGACCCATTTCCTTTGCCCCGCATAGACCAGATTGTTGACTCCACGACAGGATGTGATTTGCTTTCATTTCTTGACGCATATTCAGGGTATCATCAAATCTTCATGGCTGAGGAAGATGAGGAAAAGACCGCATTTATCACACCCTGTGGCACATACTGTTTCGTACGTATGCCATTTGGTTTGAAAAATGCTGGTTCAACATTTGCAAGAGCCGTCCAGATTGCTTTTGAGCCTCAGCTGCACAGAAATGTGGAAGCCTATATGGATGATATAGTGGTCAAAAGCAAAGACAGGGCTACTTTGGTTCAAGATCTAGAAGAAACTTTTGTAAATCTGCGCAAGATCAACCTGAAGCTCAACCCCGAGAAGTGCGTGTTTGGAGTTCCCTCCGGCAAGCTTCTCGGGTTCTTTGTGTCTCAACGTGGAATTGAAGCCAATCCTGACAAGATCAAAGCCATTGAGCAAATTGAAGCACCGAAGCGCGTCAAGGATGTACGACGACTTGCCGGCTGTGTTGCTGCCCTCAGTAGGTTTATCTCCAAGTCAGCTGAGCGCGCCCTGCCATTTTTCAAAATCTTTAAAAAGGCAGGTCCATTGAAATGGACTCCGGAGGCGGAGGTAGCGCTGCAAGACTTGAAGAGATACCTCTCCTCTCCTCCAATACTTGTCGCACCTAAACCACAAGAGAAGTTGTTGCTGTATCTAGCGGCAACCAATCAAGTGGTTAGTGCTGCGCTGGTAGCGGAGAGAGAGGTGGATGAGGAGGCAGTAACTGCGGCAAGCACGACCAGCGACAAGCCGGGGGCTCCCCCGACAAGTTTTGCTGCCGACAAGGATTCGTCTGCGCAGCCAGGCGAAGTGATACAAAAGAAGAAAATGGTGCAGCGCCCGGTCTACTTTGTGAGCTCTCTTCTGCAGGGAGCTAGGTCAAGGTATTCTGGTGTGCAGAAGCTGCTTTTCGGCCTTCTCATGGCCTCGAGAAAGCTGCGCCATTACTTTCAAGCACATGAAGTTACCGTCGTCACTCGCTTCCCGCTGAAAAGGATTTTGCAAAATCCAGAAGCGACAGGCAGGATTGTCGAGTGGCCGTTGGAGTTGTCGAGCTTTGGTCTCAAGTTTGAGAGTACATCAACCATACAGAGCCGAGTTTTGGCAGAGTTTGTCGCATAATGGACACCAACGCCAGACGAAGAAATCCCAGAGACGACTCTCCCCGGCAAGGAGACAAGCAAAGAGTGGCTCATGTACTTTGATGGTGCCTTTTCGCTGCAAGGCGTCGGTGCTGGCGTACTGCTTGTCGCACCCACCGGAGAGCACCTCAAGTACGTGGTCCAAATGCACTTTCCCAAGGAACAGGCGATGAACAATACTGCAGAATATGAGGGGTTGCTTGCCGGTCTCAGGATCGCGGCAGACCTTGGGATCAAGAAGCTTATTGTCAGGGGAGATTCGCAGCTTGTCGTCAGGCAAGTGAACAAGAACTACCAATGCCCATTGATGGAAGCTTATGTAGATGAGGTGAGGAAGTTGGAGGAACGCTTTGACGGCCTACAAATGGAGCACGTCCCACGTGCTGAAAATGACATTGCCGATGGTTTGTCAAAGCGCGCCGCACTCAAATTGCCTGTGGAACCAGGCACTTTTGTGCTCCAACTAACTCAGCCATCCATGACGCCATCAGTAGGGCAAGGCAGGAAGAGGAAGTTGGCTTCTGGCGACTACTTCCCGGCAGAGCTCCCCGAAGCCGCCGGCAAGAAGGCTGCCAAAGCCAGCGCCAAAGATGCAGAGGGGCAACTTGCTCCGACAAGGCCTCACGCTCTTGTCGTTGAAGCGGCTGCTCCTAGGCAAGAGGCAAAGGGGCAACTTGCTCCGACAAGACTTCGGTTCCTTGTCGTTGAAGCAGGCGCTCCTGATCGAAGCGCTGAGGAGCAAGATGCTCCAACGAGGCCTTGGGCTTCCATCGTTGAAGCAACCGCTCCCGACGAGCTTGTTGAAGGACAGCACGCTCCAGCAGGGCCCCAGGCTCTTGTCGTTGAAGCGGCTGTTCCCGCCAAGCTCGTCGGGGAATGGCCGGCTCTGGTAGAGCGACGAGCTCTTGCCGTAGGGCCTGATGTTCCCGCAGCAGAAGAAATGCCTTTAGTCCTCGTTGTCGAGCCACAGGCTCCAGCATGGGCGCAGCAGATCGTCCGTTTCCTTCAGACAGGAGAACTTCCCGAAGAGCAGGAAGAAGCGGAGAAAGTAGCCCGACGGTCCAATATGTATCAATTTGTCGATGACATGCTGTGCAGAAAAAGACCAAACGGTGTGAAATTGAAGTGTATTCCCCGGGAAGAAGGACAGGAGCTGTTGGCGGAGATTCATGGAGGCATATGTGGTCACCACATAAGGTCAAGAGCCCTTGCTGGAAAGGCTTTCCGGCAAGGTTTCTTTTGGCCCACCGCCCTCCAGGATGCAACTGCACTAGTAACCAAGTGTGAAGCGTGCCAGTTTCATTCCAAGCAGATTCATCAGCCAGCTCAAGCTCTCCAGACAATCCCTCTCTCCTGGCCATTTTCGGTCTGGGGGCTCGACATCCTCGGCCCCTTTCCCCGTGCCACCGGGGGCTTCGAGTACTTGTATGTGGCCATCGACAAGTTTACGAAGTGGCCAGAAGTGGAAGCAGTGAGGAAGGTGACAGCACAATCAGCCATCAAGTTCTTCAAGGGAATTGTTTGTCGCTTTGGTGTTCCTAACAGGATCATCACTGACAATGGTACCCAGTTCACGAGCCACGCCTTCATGCAGTATGTCGAAGACCTTGGCGCCAAGGTCTGTTTCGCTTCTGTTGCTCACCCCCGAAGCAACGGTCAAGCTGAAAGGGCAAATGCTGAAGTACTGCGTGGGCTCAAGACGAGAACTTTCGACAGGCTGCGCAAGTGCGGCAAGAACTGGATCCAGGAGCTGCCAGTGGTTCTTTGGTCGATCAGGACGACGCCAAATCGAGCTACTGGCCAGACGCCTTTTGCTCTAGTTTATGGAGCAGAGGCAGTTCTCCCCACGGAACTCGTATACGGGTCACCTCGAGTGCTCGCTTACGATGAGCTTGAGCAAGAGCAACTGCGGCAAGATGACGCTGTGCTCCTCGAGGAGGATCGTCTTCAGGCTGCTGTGAGAGCTGCTCGCTACCAGCAAGCTTTGCGTCGCTACCATAGCCGCAAAGTTAATGCCAGAAGTCTCGAGGAAGGCGACCTTGTTCTTCGGCGCGTTCAGTCGGCCAAGAATTCAAACAAGTTGACGCCAAAGTGGGAAGGCCCTTATCGGGTGAAATGAGTCACCAGGCCCGGCGCTGTCCGCCTGGAGGCCGAGGATGGCATTCCAGTGATCAATTCCTGGAACATTGAGCATCTTCGTAAGTTTTTTCCATAAGGCGCGGTTGCCGGGCCCTTCCCCGGCAACCACCTTTTGTACAAGTATTGCCGCTGTTGCATGTAATCCTTTGTACAAAGCCAGGCGCAGACCCTGTGCATAAATAAAGCTTTTGTATTTCGTAGTTTTTGACGATTTCATGTTACTTTTATTGTGCAGTACAGCCTCCCCGGCGTCGTTCAAAGAAACTTTGCCTTGCCGGGAAGAAGGCAGCGGCAAGCAGTGACAAGACCTTGCCGCAGAGAGATCAGCGACAAAGCTAAGTGCCAAAGTTTGAATAATCAAATTCTTTTTTATTTTCAAGGTTATTTTCCTTGAACGATACTACTCTTTGTATGGAAAACCTATGCGCGACGGAACCTAAGCGTAATCGGTCGCGCCCTTACCTTGTTTCGAGTCCGCTCAACAACCTAAGTGGCTGCACTGAGAGCGACAAGGTTGCTTGCCGGCAGCAGCACCGCCAGCAGGCTGCTGGAGTCCCGCACCCAGCGCTCGCGGCGATGGTGCGCGCACCGGCAAGTTCCCTATAAGCGTGGGGCAAGTACACACAAAGAAAGAAATTGCTCAAGGGAGATGACATGCATTAACTTCAAAATATTGCAAGTTATATTACAAGATAAGTTGCCGCGGCTTAAACAGATTGTTCTTTAACATGTCTAGCGGCGGCAAGGAGGGAGAAGAATGGGCTCTCTAATTGCGGTGCTCGCCTTCGACTCTCTGGATTTGGTCCACCCTCTCCACGATGGGCGCGACAAGGGCCTCTAGTGGCGCGGGGTCGTATCCCTTCGACAAGCTTTTGAAGATGTTGCTGAAGTCGACGCCCGGGTTTCTGTATGCTATCTTCACCAACAACCTCCGGAGAACTCCCCGGCAAAGCCTGCGTGACTTGTCGGCCAGTTGAGCCTTGTGATTGACTTGGAGCTGTTGGAGTGCTTCTACTACTCCGTCGAAGAACTCGGCTAGCTTGACGCTAGTTTGCGTGTTCTTGTCGGTGGAGTACCCGAAGTCCGGCACCTTCAGGGCAGTCAGCTCCTTGTCGATGTCCTCGGCGGCGCCGGCAAGCCTGTCTGTGAAGATCCCCACGTTATCCCTGAACTTCTTGTGGGTTGCAATAGCGTCTTGAAGCAGACCCTTTTCCTTCTGGAGCTCTGTCATTAGAAGCCCTTCGCGCTTTCTGGTGGTGTCGAGCGTCTCCTTCAGCGTGGTCAGCTTCAGCTTCAGGTCTACTCTGGAGTCGTTGGCGGCGGCAAGCAGATTGTTCTTCTTGGCTATGGTAACTTGCATCTCCGCCAAAGTGTGGGTCACCTTTGCCCTTTCACTTTCAAGCGTTGAGAGCTTGTCACCGTTTGCCTTGAGGGCGGCCTCTAGTCTTGCCACTTTCTCCTCCGTTTCCTTCCTGTTCACTTCTGCAGCAGCGACAGCGTTGGTGGCCTCCACCAACTTGCTGGCGTACTCTTGGGCCAAGGCTTCGATTTCCTTCTGGTGTTTTTGTGCCTGCCCCTGGGTCCGCTCTGCGACAAGTCTTGCCACCTCCTCGTCTTTCTGTCGGAGGGTTTCGGCAACTTTCCTCTTGCGCTCGGCAAGTTCTTCTTCGTGGGCATCAAGGTCCACTTTCCGCTGGTTCAGATCACCGGCCTGAGCAGACAACTCCTTGGCGGTCTCCTCCTGTTTTTGTTCAATGTCTTGCTTCATCAGGAGGAGGGCCTACCGTTCTTCGGCCAGCTGTGCCCGCTTGACCTCTAACGCATTAAGAGATCGCGCGCAGACATCCGCCAAGATCTCCGCGCGCCTCAACATGTCAGCTTCGGCCTTCTCGATGAACGCCTCCCTAGAAGCTAGCTTCTCCCGTCGGGCGCGATGAAGATTCAGCAGCTTTTGAAGCAGTTGCTCCTCTTCAGACGTGCTGCTGCTGCTGGTGCCTGGCGCATCCACAAGCTGGAGCCCGGCAGCGGCAAGGATCTCCTCGTCCACAACATCCTCCTCGGTTGGCGCTCTGGAGCCCACCGTCCAGGGGAGGCTGACGTAGACGTTCTCGCCGACCCGGATGTATTTGCTTGGCGGAGGCGAGTTGGGCGCTGCCACCTCGTCAGTGGTTGAGGGACCCGTGGTCGGAGTAGCGCCTGGCGCTCCTGTGGCCTCAGGGCCGTCAGTACGACCACCGGCTCCCTCGCCGGCCTCCTCAGCAGCCTTCTGGGCGGCGTCAGCTTCAGCAGCCTTGGCGGCTTCATCGGTGGGCGCCTTGGCGGTATTATCCTCGGCGGCCTTGCCGGCCTCTTCGGCAGCATTGGCAGTTTCTTCGTCGGCAAGCTTGTCGGCTGCCAGCTTGTCGGCCTTGGCAGCGGCGGCCTTGGCGGCCTCGTCGTCGATGGCCCCTGTGGTGTTCTCCTCGGCAGAAGAGTCAATGTTCATTGGCTCCACCGAGGAGGGCTCTGCCAACCCGAGAAGTAAGGCAAAAAGAGCTTCAGGAAGAAATTCAAGAAGACAAAAGAAAGAAAGCAGAAAGAGTTTTGCGGCAAGTGGGTTTACCCGTGTTGAGCTCAGGAGCGGTGGGCTCCCCTCCCCCGTCAACGTTTGTCATTGGGGTGGGGTCGCCAGCGCTGGTGCTTGGCACTTTGGCGCTTGCCAGCTCCTCTTCGTGGCTCGGCTCGCTAGTGGGAGCCCTTACCGGAGATCTTCTCCTTGGCGGTGTGGTCGAGGGGGGTGGTACTTCTGGAGCACCTTCAGATGGCTCCACTTGCTGCTCCTCTCCTACACGCCCAAAGATGTCAGTGACAAAATGCTTGTTCCTCAGCGACCGCCAGCGAAAGGTAGTTGAAATACTTACGCTGGGGGCTGCGCTGGGGGCTGCGACGAGGGCTGGGCTCCGAGCTGGTCGGCATGGTCTCAGACGCTCTCCCGGTGGTTGCCGTGGGCTCATCTTCGACGACCACCACGGTCTTGCTCATCGAGACCTTAGCTCTCTTCCTTGTCCTCTCCGCCAAGGTTTCCTCCCTGCGGAAGCAAGGCCGGAGCGCGACAAGTGAGGACAGAAACAAAACCTTACAAAGATTGAGGGTCGCGGCAAGGGAACTTACTCTTCCTCGTCGTCCTCTTCGCTGAGAGCGGAAAAATCAAAGTCCGCCTCCGTGTGAGGAGGGGGAGGAGGGGGAGCTGGACTCCTTGGTCGCTTGGCGGGGGTAGTAGCAGCGGTCTTTGATGACCCTGCTCCAGTTGCCGGGGCCGCGTGAGACGCTCCCGCAGCACCAGCCCTTGCCGCGGTCGAGCGCGTCGAACGGCGCTCCGGCGGTTGTTGAACCTCTTGCCGCTCAGCCACTTTGCCAAGCCTGCGAAGGCGTTTCCTCCTCCGAGGGGCTGGGGACTCTGACTGCGGTGGGCTTTCGGTGCCCTCCTCGGAAGAGGAGCCCTCATCCTCCGAGCTGCCTGACTCGTCGGCAGGCTGGCTTGGCCCGACATCCTTGCCGGGTGCGGCGAGCTCGCCCTTCCCGGCAAGCATCCCCTGCTCGGCAAGGATATCCTTTTGTGCCTCGTCGAGCTCCGCCAAAGTATAACCAAAATCGCCAGCTTCCCTGGCGAGCCTGTCCTCCTCCACTCTTCGAGCAATGAATTCTATTTCTTGCTCAGTGGTGTTGCGGACGAGCCACTCCTCCTCCCGAACCTGCTTTTCGACCGTGGAGTCAAAGAATCGCCGCACGTCTTCTTCGAGCGGCACGTCCCAAGTTGCTTCAACGCTGTGCGCATTGCAGAGCGGCATCATAGCGATGATTGCACTCAATGCGGAGTTGTTGCAAAGGGGCACGATGTGCTTCGGCAGCGTGAACGCCTTGTCGCGCTTCTCTGGATCTGTCTCTTGCTTGAACAGTTCTCGCATGAAAAAGTCGTGCTGCAGAACTGTGAAGTTATTGATCAGTCCAGGGCGCAGCCGCATGATATCGGCTGGGTTCTTCCAATCAGAGGTCGGCCTTCCTCTCTGCTGCAGAGGAGCAATGCGGCGGCGGAGGAAGTCTGCGCCAACCATCCCTATGGTGAGCCCGGCCTCCCTGAGCCGTATGATCCTGGTAGCGGCAATCTCCAGCTTTTTGTTCTGGGGATCCAGATCGCTCCAGTCTGTGCCACGCGCTGCTGGGGTCTTGCGAAGCGCACAGTATGGTGGCGGCTCGTCGTCAATGATCCAACACCATTCAGACCGGATTTCTCCCCATCTTGGGCGGAGATCCCCCTTCAGATAATGCTCCTTGGCGCCCAATCTTGAAACGAACGAGACGCCAACAGTGAGAGGCTCCCCCTTTTCAGCACGGGGAGTGAAGTAATGCCTGAACAGCGCAGTGTTGGGTGCGACGCCGACGAAGTTCTCGCACAGATGCGCAAATATTGCCATGGTGGATACGGCATTCGGTGTGAGATCCAGCAGACGGAGGTTGAAGGTGTACATGACGTCGCTAAAGAAATCCGAGTACGGTGGGCAGAGCCCGCACCAAAAGTAGCAAGCGAAGAAGGGGTACTTGCTAACTTCGCTCTCGTCAGTGGCTGGGCGAACGCGGGTGGTCGGGTGCGCCTTGGTCCTCGCGGCCCACATGCCTTGGAACTTGGCCTTCAGATCCGCCCCCGTGAGCGTCGGAGCGAAGAGCGCGTACTTCTGCCTCTTCAACTGCGCCTGGGTCTCCGTCCTTGAGGACTTCCCCGTCTTCCCCTTTTCTCCTTTGGGAGGCATGGCGAAGGCGGAGCTGAGGACCGAGGGAGATGCAGACGCGCGCGGTGGCGGAGGATTGGGAAACCGCTTTGTTTTAGAGCGGAGGAAGAAGAAGGCGGAGATTTGGAGATCGAGAATGGTGAGAGGGGTGTGTGAGTGCTTCTGCAGGTCCCTCCTTTTATGGGGAAAGATGCGGAACCATCCGCCCCTTCGTCATTCGAGATAGCTGCGCACGCTTCCCACGCTCCGCATTCAACGCGCGACGTGTGGGAGAGCGTGCAATTAAACAGCATAGGGACGTTTCGGCTTATCCCAGCCACGCGTGCCCGTGCACTGTTTGGGCCTGGCCCAACAACGCCCGGCACCTTGTGTGGCCCAGGCCCGGGGGCTCCTGTCGGTGTACTAGAATAGGGGTACCCTAGTACCCCATATTTCTGCACGGGCAGTAGTAGCATCCCACGGCCAGGCTTGCGGGAGGACAGCCAGAGAGAAGCTCAAGGTTATTAAGCCATTCAAGAACAAAGTATACAAAGCAAGAGTTAAGGCCCCGGCAAGAGGAGCTTGCCGGGAGGGACAGCTGAGGCCCAGCCTGGGCATTGCTATAGCAGAGTACTTGCCGCGGCAAGGTACTTGCCCCGGCAAGTCATTGGCTGCGGCAAGGTATTGGCTGCGGCAAGATAGCGGCTGCGGCAAGGTACTTGCCCCGGCAAGTTACCTTGCGCGGCAAACTATGGGTTGCGGCAAGCTGTCAGGTGCGGCAAGGTCTTTCCGCGGCAAGCGTTACTGTACCACTGTGCTACTGTGCTGCTCCGGTGCCTCTGCCAGCGTGGCGCTCTAGGTCCTTCCAAGCGTGCGTGGCAGGGCACTGTGTAGACGGCGATGCACTGTAGCTAGTGGTGCAGGAGCAGGTGGGATAGGCTTTTCCCACGTCCAAGACGTCCGGGTACATGTATGTGGACAGCAAAGGCATGGGCATTTAATGCCCTTGTCCCCTGCCGTCAGTGGTAGGTAGGACATGTCATCCTGGTAATAGTGGCCTTACTGTAGCAACTTTCCACCTCTACCTTTACTGTTTGCCACCTGTTGGTGACCCCTTTGTGCGTATAAAAGGAGGCCCATAGGCAACGTGGAGGAGAAAAAAAGAGGGACTGGGAGATGGAGAACTCCAGTATTGTACGCAGCTACTCGGTACTGTAGCGCTCCTGGAGCTAGAACAATCATACAGATAATAAACTAAAAAGCAGGAGTAGGGTTTTACGCATCCGTGCGGCCCGAACCTGGGTAAATCTCTCTCGTGCACTGTCGTGTTCTTCGCTAGATTTGCTCTTCGTGCGACCGTCTCTCCCTGCCGAACGTAAAGGGGTCCTTCCCTGGGTCCCATAGG
The DNA here is from genome assembly GCA_011799875.1 of Thinopyrum elongatum. Classification (NCBI taxonomy): domain Eukaryota; kingdom Viridiplantae; phylum Streptophyta; class Magnoliopsida; order Poales; family Poaceae; genus Thinopyrum; species Thinopyrum elongatum. Next base: position 363,290,269 of record CM022303.1, read on the forward strand.
TGATCGTGGATTCGTCCCCGACATCCAGTGGTCGAGGTGTGTCCCGTACTACTAGCCGAACTAGTCAGACCAGATACTTCAGATGACAAGGCAATTCGGCTATATGGCTCGAAAGACAAGAGTGGGGCAATGCAGTATCGAAGATGGAAAATCTAAAAAGCTATCTTGTAAACTACAGTGCAGTTCCACAGGTGTAGTCCGCTATCTTCAAACATGCAGTACACTTCAAAAAGATGAAAGAACTGCAAAAATTAAAACACAACAAATAATAAAACATACGGGCAACCAATTATGCTTCACACATTAAGTTGCATCTCGATCGCACACAATAAAGAAGTGCAATTGCTCGATTTCAAGAACAAAGGGCGTAACAACACATTCGACCATTACGGGAAGAAAAACACGACATTCTCTAAATTAATAGTAAAAATTCGACTGAAAGGCAAAAATGTAGATTCAAAACAAAAGAAAGAAACTAACTCATAGATTGAAACCGCATCACCGCGTAAGATAAAAAAAACAAAAAAAATGCAGAGGAGCGCACAAAGCTCATCCCGGCAGCCAAATCGATCTGGGTAAAATTGACACCGAATAAATTGTAAGGGCATAGGTTCAACCAAATTAGAAGCAATCACACAAACACAAGAGATGAATTCCTACCTACAAAAACGAATCAGAGTGAAGAACACCCAAATCAGAGACGAACATGAAAGAATAGAGGATGCTCATCCCGCCAAATCGCTCAATTTCTGTAAATTCAAACACAGATTGCCGTAAATGTCAAATGATAAAGCTCCACGGGCATAAAAAAACACTTATAAATGACCCGCAACACCTGATTACATCTAGAACACTCCAACGGGCCACAACCGAACAAGCAGTACACTCGGCCAAAAGTGCAGTGCACCTAGTTTTTCACTGAGTGCACTTGCATGGAGCGTGCAGTTCTGAAGTGTGTGTAGAATAACTACTCTGCTAATATTAGCAGAATAGAAGTATATATATATATATATATATATATATATATATATATATATATATATATATATATATATGAAGAATGACCTCAAATGACGAAATTGAAAAGTTTGATGAAATTATAAATGACGAAAAACTCAAATCTGAAGAATGTCATGAAGAGGTGGTGGCGTTACCCATCGTATAAGAACTATGATGACTTGAGACACCGTGTACAATTGTCGTAGTGTTCTGAGAGTCAATTTCGTCATTAATATCTTCACACTTAGAGGGCAAGTCTTCATTGATTAAAGAAATACGTTACTTCGTGTGTTGTGCAGCAAAGTCATCAAAAATGCATAAGCATTACGATGTGTGTCCACTGAGGGAGTCCTGGATTAAGGGGTCCTCGGGCATCCGGGCTACGTGACATGGGCCGGACTAATGGGCCATGAAGATACAAGACAGAAGACTCTCTCCCGTGTCCGGATGGGACTCTCCTTGGCGTGGATGGCAAGCTTGGCGTTCGGATGTGAAGATTCCTTTCTCTGTAACCGACTTTGTATAACCCTAGTCCCCTCCGGTGTCTATATAAACTAGAGGGTTTAGTCCGTAGGGACAATGATAGTCACGATCATAATCAGACAGGCTAGACTTCTAGGGTTTAGCCATTACGATCTCGTGGTAGATCAACTCTTGTAATACTCATATTCATCCATATTAATCAAGCAGGACATAGGGTATTACCTACATCGAGAGGGCCCGAACCTGGGTAAACATCGTGTCCCCCGTCTCCTGTTACCATCGACCTTAGACGCACAGTTCGGGACCCCCTACCCGAGATCCGCCGGTTTTGACACCGACATCCACTTGAGAGGACATTCGAAGATTCTAGGATGTTTAGCTCACACCGCAATATGCAAAACCTTCTCTCATCCAAGGGCTTAGTGAAGATATCTGCAAGCTGGTCTTCAATCTTCACGTGGTCGATGACAATGTCTCCCTTCAGCACATGATCATGAAGAAAGTGGTGACGAATCTGAATATGCTTCATTCTTGAGTGTTGCACTAGGTTGTGGGCGATCTTGTTAGCACTCTCATTGTCACAATAGAGAGGGACTTTCTTCACGTTGATGCCATAGTCCTTGAGGGTCTACTTCATCCATATTAACCGTGAGCAGGAGGCTCCGGCGGCAATGTACTTAGCCTCGGCTATGGAAAGTGCGACGTTGTTCTGCTTCATTGAGGACCAACAGACAAGAGATCGTATGAGGAAATGGCATGTGCCTGATGTAGACTTACGATCCACACAATCTCTAGCATAATCAGAATAAGAAAATCTAGCTAGATCAAAAGATGAGCCCTTGGGAAACCATAATCCAAGCGTTGGTGTGTGAGCTAAATATCAAAGAATTCGCTTCGCAGCTTGATAGTGTGATTCCTTCGGTACCGCTTGATATCGGGCACACATGTAAATGCTAAACATAATATCTGGCCTCGATGCACAAAGGTAAAGCAACGAACCAATGATGGAGTGATATACCTTCTGATCAAAGTCTTTACCATTTTCGTCAGTGCAAAGTTGACCATCTATAGGCATTGGAATTTTGAGGCCTTTGCAGTCTTGCATGCCGAATTTCTTCATTCAATCTTTGAGGTATTTCTCTTGAGAAATGAAGATGCCATTTGGTTGTTGACGAATTTGAAGACCAAGGAAGAATTTCAATTCTCCCATCATCGACATCTGATACTCTTCACGCATCATATATGCAAATTCATCATTGAAATACTTGTTAGTGCAACCAAAGATAATATCATCACCATATATTTGGCATACGAACAGTTCACCATCATAAGATTTTGTGAAAATAGTAGGGTCAAGTGAGCCGGGTTTGCATCCCTTTTCTTCAGGAACTCCTTCAGAGTATCATACCAAGTCCGTGGGGCTTGCTTGAGGCCATAGAGAGCCTTGTTGAGTCTGAAGACTTTGTCAGGATGGTTTGGATCCTCAAAACCTGGTGGTTGAGCAACATATACTTCTTCCTCAAGCTTACCATTGAGGAATGCACTTTTCACATCCATTTGATATAAGAGAATATTGTGATGGTTAGCATATGCAAGCAGTATAGGAATAGCTTCAAGCCTAAAAACTTGTGCAAATGTTTCATCGAAATCGATACCCTCAACCTGTGTGTAGCCTTGTGCTACAAGACGGGCCTTGTTCCTCACCACTTGGGCCATTTTTTGTCTTATTTGTTGTGATAGATCCACTTGGTGCCGATGACAATGTGCTTGCGTGGATCGGCACGCTTGACAAGCTCTCACATGTTATTGAGCTCGAATTGTTGCAATTCATCTTGCATGGCTTGAATCCATTTGGGCTCCAGAAATGCTTTATCAACCTTGGTGGGCTCAGTTAGAGACAAATGCAAAGTGCCCACAAAAGTTAGCTAAATGTGAAGCTCTTGAGCGAGTAGGGGACAAGGTGCATTGATGTTGTCGAGGATCTTCTCAATCTGCACTTCATTCGCTACTCGTGGATGAGCTGGATGAGGACCTTGTTGTTGTTGAGCATTTTCCTCGGTGTCATTTTCTTCAGGATTAGCAATTTCCTCATGATGGGGAACGATCACTTCTTTATCAGCTATTTCTTCATTGGGCACAATTTCACCAGTGCCCATAAGCTTGATAGATTCCTTAGGAGGCATTTCATCTAGCATAGGAGGCTGGTGCTCTCTTTGCGAGCTGTTAGTCTCATCGAACTGCACATCTACAGTTTCAACAACCTTGTTGTGGTAGATGTTGAAGACTCTTTCGGTGTGTGAGTCCTTTCCATATCCAAGCATAAAACGCTCATGTGCTTTCGGTGCAAATTTAGAATTGTGATGTGGATCTCTAATCCAGCATTTAGTACCGAAGACTTCAAAATAACTCACATTGGGTTTCTTGTCTGTGAGGAGCTCATATGAGGTCTTCTTGAGGAATTTGTGAAGATATACCCGATTGATGATGTGACATGCAGTATCAATTGCTTCAGGCCACCATCGACGAGAAGTCTTGTATTCATCAAGCATAGTGCAAGCCATCTCGATGAGTGTCATGTTCTTGCATTCTGCAACCCCATTCTGCTGAGGGGTATATGTAGCTAACATCTCATGAGTGATACCAAGTTCATCAAGACAATCATCAAGCCCTGTGTTCTTGAACTTAGTGTCGTTGTCGCTTCTGATGTGCTTCATCTTGATACTGATATGTCTCCGTCGTATCTATAATTTTTTATTGTTTCATGCCAATATTATACAACTTTCACATATTTTTGGCAACTTTTTATATGATTTATTGGGCTAACCTATTGATCCAGTGCCTAGTGCCAGTTCCTGTTTTTTTGCATGTTTTTTGTTTCGCAGAATATCCATATCAAACGAAGTCCAAATGCAATAAAAATTTATGAAGATTTATTTTGGAATATATGTGACTTTTGGGACTTGGAATCATCGCAAACGGAGGCCCACACACACCACAAGACACCAGGGCGCGCCCCAGGCCCCTGGCGTGCGGTGGTGGGTTGTGCTCACCTCGTACGTCAGTTGGGGCTCTACTTCAGGTGCAAGGAAGCTTATATCCGGAAAAAAATCATGTTAAAATCTCAGCACAATCAGAGTTACGGGTCTCCGGGAATATAAGAAACAGTTTTCGGCCAGATCTGGGGAACGCGAAACAGAAGAGAACAGAGAGGGAGATCCAATCTCGGAGGGGATCCCGCCCCTCTGCCGCCATGGAGGCCATGTACCAGAGGGGGAACTCTCCTCCCATCTAGGGGGTAGGCCAAGGAAGAAGAAGAAGGAGGGGGGCTCTCTCCCACTCTCTCCCGGTGGCGCCGGAACACCGCCGGGGCAAGGATCATGACGGCGATCTACATCAACAATCTTGCTACCGTCACACCAACTTTCTCCCCCTCTATGCAGCGGTGTAACACCTCTTCTCCCCACTGTAATCTCTACATAAACATGGTGCTCAACTCCATATATTATTTCCCAATGATATTTGGCTATCATATGATGTTTGAGTAGATCCGTTTTGTCCTATGGGTTAATCATGATCTTGGTTGGTATGATTGTATATTTTATTTATGGTGCTGTCCTATGGTGCCCTCCGTCTCGCGCAAATGTGAGGGATCCTCGCTGTAGGGTGTTGCAATATGTTCATGGTTTGCTTATTGTCGGTGTTGCGGGGGTGACAACAGCCTAAACGCGGATAAGTGGGTTATGGCGTATGGGAGTAAAGAGGACTTGATACTTAATGCTATGGTTGGTTTTCACGACCTTAATGATCTTTAGTAGTTGTGGATGCTTGCTAGGGGTCCAATCATAAGTGCATATGATCCAAGTAGAAAAAGTATGTTAGCTCATGCCTCTCCCTCATATAAACTTGCAAGAATGATTACCGGTACTTGTTATCGATTGCCTAGGGACAAATGACTTTCTTATTGACAAAAGCTATCTACTTTTATTACCTGGCAATTTATTCATAGTTTTATTCTCGCAAAGTACTCATAGTTTTATTCTTGCAAAATAGTTTCATACTTGTTTTAGGTAAAGCAAACGTCAAGTGTACGTAGAGTTGTATCGGTGGTCGACAGAACTTGAGGGAATATTTGTTCTGCCTTTAGCTCCTCGTTGGGTTCGACACTCTTATTTATCGAAGAAGGCTACAAATGATCCCCTATACTTGTCAGTTATCAAGACCTTTTTCTGGCGCCGTTGCCGGGGAGCAATAGCGTGGGGTGAATATTCTCATGTGTGCTTGTTTGCTTTATCACTAATTAGTTTTTATTTCCTGTTCTAAGTTGTTCTCTATCTTTAGTTATGGATATGGAGCACGAAACACCAAAAAAATTAGTTGTACTTGTTACTCATGGAGATGGGGAACCTCCTAAAAGCCTCGATGCTCGTTATGTGAAATATATTATGCACTACTTTGATAATCCTGAGAAAACCCCATTCAACTTGATAATGGGAGTAACGTTGGATCAACGTGAATACTTTAGGGATTATCGCTTGACACAAAAAGGGAAATTATTATGGGATCAAATTGATATGTTGCATTGGTATGCTTGGAATTTATGCCAGAGATATGATTTTACTTGTTGCTCTAGGATGAATGCTCCACACCTTCCCTTTTCATGTAAATTTAATGATAATGAACCCTTGGCTTCTTATGCTAAAGGTAGATATGATTATTATGATGTGGAACGAATAGAAGTATTTGTTGCTTTTAAGGGTGCTTATGAAATTGAATCTTTATTCTTAAAGTATGAAGCTTTTGATGATGATGTTTATAGACCTGAAAATTTTGCCATCCTTAAATATTGCTATGAAAATTATAAATACAATTCCGATATTGATATATTTATTGAGAAAGTCTCCGCTGTCCAAGAAGAGACTAATATTTTGCAGGAGTCTATGGAAGAAGAAATTGATGAAACTGTGAGCTCATTGGACGAAAAAGATGATGAGGAGAGCAGAGAACAAAAGGAGGAAGAGCGGATTAGCTACCCGTGCCCACCTTCTAATGAGGGTAACTCTTCAACTCATACATTATTTAATTTCTCTTCATGCTTACCGAAGGATGAATGCTATGATAATTGCTATGATCCCTTGGATTCTTTTGAAATATCCCTTTTTGATGAACTTGATGATTGCTATGCCTGTGGCCTTGATGCCAATTTGAATTATGCTTATGGAGATGAAATTGCTATAGTTCCTTATGTTAAAAATGAAATTGTTGCTATTGCACCCACACATGATAGTCCTATTATCTTTTTGAATTCTCCCAACTACACTATATCAGAGAAGTTTGCTCTTATTAAAGATTATATTGATGGGTTGCCTTTTACCGTTGCACATGATGATTTTGATGAATATAATATGCATGTGCTTTCTGCTCCTACTTTCAATTATTATGAGAGAGGAAGTACATCTCCACCTCTTTATGTTTCCAACACAAAAAAATTGCAAGAAACTGCTTATGCTATATATTGGCCTTTACATGATGTGCATGAATTGTTCTTGTATGACATGCTGATGCATAGGAAGAAAGTTAGACTTCGTCATTGCATGATATATGTTGCTTTGTGCTCACTACTAAATGCCAAATCATTGTTAATTAAAATTGGCTTTGATATACCTTGGGATCCGAGTGGATTCATTACTTGAGCACTTTATGCCTAGCTTAACGGCTTTAAAGAAAGCGCTGCCAGGGAGGCAACCCGAAAGTTTTAGAGAGTCATTTATTTCTGTTGAGTGCTTTTATAAAGTTTAAAAACAAAAAAATATAGAGGGGAACTTAAAACTTCACAAAAAGAAAAGTGAAAGTGAGAGGGACGAGCATTGTGAAAGTAGGAGCTAGCCTTGAACTTTGTTCATGCCCATGGAAACTTTGTGAATCTTAATTACAGAAACTTTTCAAAAATAATAATTATCCCCTTGTACAATTCCATTGTATTATAAAAATAATGTGCCAAGATTTTCCTTTACGATGATTAGATTGCTTGTTGGTATGTGCGGTTCAAAAACAGAAACTTTGGATGTAGTTCGCGATTTTAAATTTTTTACTGGAATGTTTAAAGTTTCTGAATTTTCTTGCATAGTATTTCTATACAAATTTTTTATTGTTTCCTAATTTTTCAGAATTTTTGGAGTAACAGAAGTATGGTAGGTGTTCCGATTTCTACAGACAGTCCTGTTTAAGACAGATTCTGTTTTTTGATGCATTGTTTTGCTTGTTTTGATGAAACTATCGATTTTTATCGGTGGTATAAGCCATGGAAAAGTTATAATACAGTAGCTACAATGAAAAAATAAAATATGAATTGGTTTGAAACAGTACTTAGAGTAGTGATTTGCATTATTATACTAACGGATCTTACCGAGGTTTCTGTTGAGTTTTGTGTGGATGAAGTGATCAAAGATCGAGGAGGTCTCGATATGAGGAGAAGGAGGAGAGGCAAGAGCTCAAGCTTGGGGATGCCCAAGGCACCCCAAGTAAATATTCAAGGAGACTCAAGCATCTAAGCTTGGGGATGCCCCGGAAGGCATCCCATCTTTCTTCAACAAGTATCGGTATGTTTTCGTCTTCGTTTCGTTCATGTGATATGTGTGAATCTTCGAGCGTCTTTTGTGTTTATTTTTCATTTTTATTTTATGCACCATGCTGGTATGAGATATTCCATGGTCGATTTGTAGAATGCTCATTGCACTTCACTTATATCTTTTGAATGTGGCTTTATAGAATGCTTCATGTGCTTCACTTATATCATTTGAAGTTTGGATTGTCTGTTTCTCTTCACATAGAAAACTGTTATTTGAAGAATGCTCTTTTGCTTCACTTATATTTGTTAGAGCATGGTATTTTGTAAAAAGAATTAAACTCTCTTTCTTCAATTATATCTATTTAGAGAGTCAACAGGAATTGGTCAATTGCATGGTTAGTCATAAAATCCTACATAAAACTTGTGGATCACTGAATATGATATGTTTGATTCCTTGCTATAGTTTTGCGATATAGAGATGGAATATGTGGGAGGTACTAGTAAACGGTTGTGGTTAGTAAGAATATTGGTGTTAAGGTTTGTGATTCCTGAAGCAAGCACGTATAGTCTCTTGTTATGTTATGAAGTTGGAGCAAGATTTATTATTGATTGTCTTCCTTATGAGTGGCGGTCGGGGACGAGCGATGGTCTTTTCCTACGAATCTATCCCCCTAGGGGCATGCGTAGTAGTACTTTGGTTCGAGGGCTAATAAACTTTTGCAATAAGTATATGAGTTCTTTATGTCTAATTTGAGTCCATGGATTATACGCACTCTTACCTTTCCGCAATTTGCTAGTCTCTACGGTACCGTGCATTGCCCTTTCTCACCTCGAGATGTGGTGCAAACTTCGCAGGTGCATCCAAACCCCGTGATATGATACGCTCTATCACACATAAGCCTTATTATATCTTCCTCAAAACAGCCACCATACCTACCTATTATGGCCTTTCCATAGCCATTCCGAGATATATTGCCATGCAACTTGCATCGCCTCCGTTTTGATGACTTGAGCATTCATTGTCATATTGCTTTGCATGATCGTAAGATAGCTAGCATGATATTTCCATGGCTTGTCCGTTTTTTGATATCATTGTTATGCTAGATCATTGCACATCCTGGTACACTGCCAGAGGTATTCATATAGAGTCATACTTTGTTATAGGTGTCGAGTTGTAATTTTTATTTCTTTTGAGTTATAAGTAAATAGAAGTGTGATGATCATCAATTTTCATTATTAGAGCATTGCCCCAGTGAGGAAAGGATGATGGAGACTATGATTCCCCCACAAGTCGGGATGAGACTCCGGACATTGAGAGAAAAAAAAAGAAAAAAAAGAAAAGAAAAAATGAAAAAGAAAAAAAAGAAAAAGAAAAAGAGAGAAGGGGCATGCTAGTTCCACACTTGTGCTTCAAAGTAGCACCATGTTTTTCATATGGAGAGTCTCCTATGTTGTCACTTTCATATACTAGTGGGAATTTTATTATAGGATTAGATGCACACCCACTTAGTTTTCATATTGAGATTTCATACACTTATAGCTCTTAGTGCATTCGTTGCATGGCAATCCCTACTCCTCACGTTGATATCAATTGATGGCCAGCTCCATAGCCCGTTGGTTAGCAGCATCGATGTGAGACTTTCTTACTTTTTTGTCTTCTCTATGTTTTCCCCTATCATTATACTCTATTCCACCCATAGTGCTATATCCATGGCTTGCGCTCATGTATTGCGTGAGGGTTGAAAAAGCTGAAGCGCGTTAAAAAGTATGAACCAATTGCTCGGCTTGTCATCGGGGTTGTGCATGATAAATACTTTGTGTTAAGAAGATAGAGCATGACAAGACTATATGATTTTGTAGGGATAGCTTTCTGTAGCGTTGATAAATACTTTGTGTTAAGAAGATAGAGCATGACAAGACTATATCAAGATCATAAAGCATTGAGACAGACATGAGGTTGTATCCTAGAGACTCGACAAGCATCACCTTTTCCATGTGTGGATCCTATGAGATAGCAACCTTACCTAGACATAATACCTGGCTTTTTCCTTTGTCATTGTAGGTGATATGCTTCAGATGAGATGGAGTAAGGGGAGCATCGGTGAGGAAATTCCTGTCACCAGTCATGTGATTGGTACAGCCACTTTCCAGAACCCATTTAGTAGCTTTTGGTGTGTCATCTTGTATAAGCATTAGTCTGACTTACAAATTCATACTTCAGCATGAAGAATATGGTGATCAATTTCGTCAGTTTTTCATCAATAAAACATAACTAGCAGCATAGGGGATGTGTGAAATGAGGGATTCATTTCATCATGATTAGCTTGCATCCCAACAAGCATTATGTCAGGTCTTCACTAAATTCATCAGACATTTATTACGGTCTAAAGACCTGACCCTGCAGAAGGGATTAGTTCTTCTTAAGAGAAGCAATGTAGCGCAAAGCATTGATAGAGAACTCAGGCATTGATGAATATGTATTTCTCTTTACACGGGGGTTATAGTACTCAAATGAATATGCAAAGAAATTCTTTGAAGATTGGTGAACATAATGGTTCCAAGAATAATGCATATATTCATCAGAACTATGTTTGTTTCCCTGTGAAAAAGCATTAGTGTGACCATAAGTTGGTCTGCGTCCATTTGACGACTTTGGTCCATGTGAAGAATTTGCCTTGCAGTTTGTCTTCTTCTTTGGTGGTGTCATGATGACATTCACCTGAAGATTTTGAAGAATACTTTTGGGCACCCAGATTTTCTTCACTGGGGGACCATTCCTACAGTTACTACCAACAAATCTAGCAAATACTTCACCATTCTGATTTTTTAACAGTTTGTAGTTAGAGTCAAATGACTTATCAGAAGAATGTAAAGTATCACAGTTGTAACCAGATAGAGTGGATGGATCAACTGGAGGTCCTTTTGCAGCAACCCATGTGGTTTTAGGATACTGCTCAGGTTTCCAATATGATCCATCTGCATTAGCCTTTCTTTCAAAAGCAATACCCTCTTTCCTAGGGTTCCTATTCAGAATATGTTTCTTGAGCACATCACACAGAGTTTGGTGCCCTTTGAGGCTTTTGTACATGCGTGTGATGTACAATTCCTTTAGCCCTGCATGTTTGTGAGTAACACTTGTGGTCTGCTCAGATGAGGGGATTGAAACCACAGAAACATTTGAAGATAAGCATTTGAACATTCAGCTGAAGAATTTGCATTTTCACGTCAAGGCATTTTAAGCATAGAGCAACAAATTCTTCCTAAGCGGTGCTGATCTGTTGAGCAAGTAATAAATCATTCTCTTTTCGAAGATCATCATGAGACGCTCTCAGCTTCTCGAGATCTTGCTTCCTTCGAAGAAATTCATAGGACAACTTCTCATGTTCGGCTGAGAGGGCGACATGACGACTTTCAAGTTCATCATGTTCTAACTTATGATGTCTGAGGTCTTCAGATAGAGCTTGACTATGATCCATTTCCTCATCTAATAGATCATCACTTTTTTCTAGCAGTTTTTGCATCTTTTCCATAGCAGTTTGTTGTTCAGTTGCAATTTTAGCCAGTTTCTTATACCTAGGTTTTGCTTCACACTTAGATTCATCATCACTTGAAGTATTAAAGTAAGCTTCTCGAGAGGTTACCTTGGCACCTCTTGCCATGAAGCAATAGGTGGGAGTGTAGTCATTAGCGCAGTCCTTAGGGTTGGTGGAGTCACTATTTTCTTCATTGTCGAAGATGGACATGCTGATGAACTCAGTAGCGAGGGCTAAGCTCGCCACCCTAGAGTCAGATTCCTCCTCAGATTCCTCAGCTTCCTCTTGGTCTGATTCTTCCTTGGAATCCATTTCCTTCCCAATGAAAGCACGAGCTCTGCCGGAGGTGCTTTTCTTCCATGATGATGATTTTGATGAAGACTTTTAGGACTTCTTCTTTTTGTCATCAGAGTCGTCATCTCTGCATGACTTGTTCTTCTTTGAGACCTTTTGCCAGAGGGGGCAGTCAATGATGTAGTGGCCTGGCTTCTTGCATTTGTGGCAAGTTCTCTTGTTGTAGTCTCGAGCAGAAGCTTCTCCAGTGTTCTTCGAGTCATACTTTGAAGACTTTCCAAAGTGATTCTTCTTGAAAAACTTCTGGAACTTCCTCACAAGCATAGCCACTTCTCTGCCAATTTCTTTAGCACCATCAGTACGACATTCAGACTCTTCTTCTTTAGATGAAGAAATTGCCTTGGCTTTAGATTTTGCCTTCAGAGTGCTAGGTCATCCATAGCTGGGACCATACATATCTCTCTTCTCAGCTTGCTGAAATTCATGAGTATTGAGCCTCTAAGAATATTAGCTGGATCAAGTGACTTGTAATCAGGGCACTCTTGAATCAGCAGGGCCAAGGTGTCAAAGGAACTATCAAGGGACCTCAGCAATTTCTTCACCACCTTGTGGTCAGTGATGTCAGCAGCACTAATTAAGAGCACGAAGCTCATTGGAGATATCAGTGAGGCGGTCGATGCTTTGCTGAACATTTTCATTGTAGATCCTCTTGAAGCGGTTGAAGAGATTGCGAAGAACATCAACTCAAGAGTCACGTTGAGTGGACACGCCTTCATTGACCTTGGAAAGCCTATCCCAGATAAGCCTTGATGTTTCCAGTGCACTCACTCTGCTGTACTGTCCTTTGTTGAGATGACCACATATGATATTCTTTGCTTGAGTGTCGAGTTGACTGAATCTCTTAACGTCAGCAGCATTGATGCTAGGAGCAATAGTGGAGACGCCATTTTCAACGATGAACCTAAGATCGTTGTCAATTGCCTCAAGATGCATGTGCATCTTGTTCTTCTAGTACGGATAGTCCGTGCCATCGAGATGGGGCATGCAGCGGATACCTTGATCATACATGAGGTCGACATAACTAAAACTCTAGGTGGTTAAACTAAGATCACACAAAACAAGGGAGTACTTCGCTCTGATAGCAATTGAAAGCGCAGGTTAACTCCTAGAGGGGGGCTGAATGCGAGATTTTTAGAAATTTATCAAACTCTGATGAATTTGGCGAAGATCAGAGTAAAGAAATAGAAACATGAGGAGACTAATTCAACAGAATAACAGAAAGCATGCATATAGGATACATACGGGAGAAGAACATGCAATCGTACAGGCATACAAGTGTGAGGAAGATGAACTGAAGAAATGAAAAATAGCATGATGTAAGTCTTCAGTTCAAATTCTTTAGAAGGTAGATCACAAATTTTTCAGCAACGGAATAACGTAAAGGTAAGAGTGAGGAATTTAAAGCTAGGTAGGCTCGATGATGACACAGCGATTTGGTAGACCAGTTCCAGTTGCTGTATCAACTGTACGTCTGGTTGAGGCGGCTGAGATGAACTTAGTGGACACTTAGTCCTCATCGTATTCCTCTAGAGCCAAGGTCACTTAGACCTTGCCCAATTACTCATGGTAAATCTTCAAGGTAGACTTCCAAAACTTTCACAAACTTGTTCACCGGCACACCACATTGACTCTTGGTTGCTCAGAACATGACGCCTAATCGTCTGGAAGAATGAGAGTCTTCAAAGGTAACATGCGTTGGATCACACAGATCAATCTCTTAAGTGATGCTCAATCTGTTTGGATCTGGTTGGGTTTTTCCTCACTTAGGACTCTCTCAAAGTCGTCAGAGGATGGATTGCTCTCAAATGATAAGTGTCAAGTTTTCTGTAGAGCATACAACCAACAAGTGGTTGTGAGGGGCGGCTATTTATAGCCAGGGGCAACCCGACATGAATTGTCATAAATGCCCTTCTCAGACATGATCATTGTTAGGATAAGGATCCACTCGACAGCTAGCATGCGGCGCAGCAACTATCGGAAATTTAGCCCTCAATTTCATTGAGGCACTCAATTTCCTCACAATAAGCAGATCGCACTCGCAAAATCCTAACTCCTGAGCATGACCAAATTTGTCAACGATTAGTTGAACTTCGTCATTGTCGCTAGCAAATTAGTCCACTGTACCAGAGATTCCAAAGGTTTCACTCAAAGCGTCTTGTCTATGTATTGGTTTGAGCATCACTTTGGAAATGTGAACTATGATTCACCTCAACCCCCTTTAACAGTACGGTTTTTCCTATGACTCAAAATAAGAGAAAGAAACTATGAAAACAAAAGCCTTCAAGCTTCAAAGTCTGTTGGTACACTAAGAACGGGGCCATCAATACCCCGGACTTATGCACGGGCAGTGGCAGCATCCCCAGCAAGGCGGCTCACCAGAGGCCAGCCCGAGATCAAGGACGACAAGTTACAAGGGAAGATTCCCAAGCTAAGAAAGCTGCTCTTTGAGAGATCAAGGAGCACATCAAGAAGACCAAGGTTTAAGTCAAGCCTCAAGATCAGCTATAGAAGCAGCCCCTACTGGCAAGGCCAAGCCGGAAAGGCGAAGGCTCGACAAGCTCCTTGGCCGGCAAAACCCTGCCAGCTGCCAGCACTCCACCTCACCGAGCAGCTAGTCACTGATCCGTGAGGTGTCGAGCTCGCAGGCGGTTAGGTAAGGCTTGTTGGACACGTATCAACTCATCGGAAGGATTATTACATTTATCGACACCCATCCAAATGGCGTGTCAAGATAATAGGAGTTAGCTAGGCAAGCGGTGTAGTACCCTTGCCAGGGCTTCAGCTCCTCACGACACCTAGCGATGCATTTAATGATTTTTGTCCTAACTAGCAATAGGTATGATAGCACTCGTTGCTATCTAATCGACATATAGTTACCTTTTTGCCATTGTGGTTACCCCTTGAGCTATAAAACGAGGGCCATGGCAACCTTTACAAGGGTTCGAACCCATTCAAACCCCACACACACTTGCACATGTAGCTACCTCCTCCTTGTGCCTTGCCGGGGGGAGCGCTCCTTGTACTTGTGCATCCACACTTCAATACACCAAAGAAGGAGTAGGGTATCACTACAGGAATCAGCTTCTTTGCCGTCTGCCATGGCAGACGGCAAAGGCATGAATGGCGGTCGGCAAAGCTCTTTGCCGACTGCTAGCTGTCGGCAAACAGTCCGGCTCAATTCCTGCCGGTAAAGGCCTTCTTTGCCGTCTGCTTCAGAGAAGCGGACGACAAAGGTTTATGCCGTCAGCCGTTTGCGGCCAGCAGACGGCAAAGAGCGTAGACGGCAGTGAGGTGAGGTGGGAGCCGTTAGGGGTTAACGGCGTGCTTTGCCGTCAGCCGGCAGACGGCAAAGAGGCTAAGGTCTTTGCCGTCTGCTGGCGGACGGCAAAGAGCCCAAATAGGAGTCACTGGGAAGCTGCCACGTGGCCTTATTTGCCGTCAGCCGGCAGACGGCAAAGAGGCTAAGGTCTTTGCCGTCTGCTGGCGGACGGCAAAGAGCCCAAATAGGAGTCACTGGGAAGCTGCCACGTGGCCTTATTTGCCGTCTGCTAGCTGTCGGCAAAGGGATTTGAATCTTTGCCGTCTGCCAGCAGTCGGCAAAGACCTTAGCCTCTTTGCCGTCTGCCAGCTGACGGCAAAATGCCCAAATAGGCAACCCAGTGTTCCCAGGTTGCACAGGTAGCTGCCACGTGGCCTTCTTTGCCGACTGCTAGCTGTCGGCAAAGCTTTTTGCCGACTACTAGCAGACGGCAAAGCTCTTTGCCGTCTGCTAGCAGACGGCAAAGAGCCTATATAACCCCTGTTTTTAATTGAATTCATTCAATTTGACAGAAATTCATAGATATACACAGATAATACATATATACACAACAAGCATATCCAACAATATATTTCCACAAGTCCAACATATATCCATATGACATAAGAAGTTTCCAACAACATATCCATAGTGACATACACATGCAAACAAGTTCCCAAACATGTTTTCATAAACAAAAAGGAAGCACAAGGAGAATATATGAGTCCATCAATGCAAGCTTCCTCATCTCAAGCAAATCTGCAAATTGGGAAAGATGAAAGTTAGAAGAAGAAGAAGAAGAGGAAAAGAAGAAGAAGAAGAAAAGAAGAAGAGGAAAATAAGAAGAAGATTTTATATTCTCTTTCTTTCTCTCCTCCCCCTCTTCTTTATCTTCTTCTTTTCCAACAAATGTAGTTAAAAAAGCCAATTTAGAGCTAAGCTAGGTAAATAGGTCATTTTGGAGATAAGCTAAGTTCAATGTATCATATTGGAGCTAACCTACGTAAACTTGGTCATTTTGGAGCTAAGCTAAGTTAAATGGATCATATTGAAGCTAACCTAGGTAAAATATATATGATGTTTTGCATAACAAAATCGAAAAATATACGACCTAACTCATAATTCACAAATATATGACCCCGTCGGGGTCGGGGCCGGGGCAGGGTCGGGGTGTGGTGTCAGGGTGTAGGTGTCGATCAGGATGTCAGGATGTCGTATGTCGGGGTCGATCAGGGTGTCGGGGTCAGGGTCAGGGTGAAATTTCATGAGAGAAGACATAAACATCAAGTGAAACAATTAACATTGTACAAAGTTGAAAACTTGCTACTACGACGAGGTAAAGTTCCTTTGCGAAATCTATAGTCTTGAAAGCGATATATAATAGCATCATCATCAACCTTTGCAAATATTTCTCGCTCAGTAATTATTTGGTCAGTAGCAACAACGATAAGCAGTACTGCAGTAGCAAATACTAACATTATAGCAAGCAGATCAAAAAATGTTCAATCTACAAAATTTTAACAACAACAGCAAGGCAGTAGCAGTCAGTGTAGCACAATGCACATGCACATATTATCCTGTCTGTGAGTGAGTGAGTCTGTCCATTACCAATCCGGCTCTTCAGTGCGGCTGCGGCTGCGGCAGACGGCGTGGCGGACAGGCAGAGTCGCGGAGACCAGGGCAAGGGAGGCCGGAGCCCGGGGCAGAGCCGGCGTGCAGAGCAGTAGAGCCGCAGCCCGCAGAGGAGAGCCGGAGAGAGGGAGAGCGGCGGAGCGGGCGGCGTCAGGGCGGAGGAGCGGAGCACGGCGAGCACGAGGAGCGGGCAGCGGCATGGAGGAGGGGAGGGGGCGCCGGTGGTGGAGAGGGGAGGGGGCCACGGTTGGTGGAGGGGGGAGGGGGGCGGCGATGGAGGGAGGAGGAAGGGGGGCGGTGCGGTGGAGGGAGGAAGGGCAGGCGGGGGAGGGGAGGGGAAGGGAGGGGGGGGCGGCGGTGGAGGATGGGAGGGAGGGAGGGGAGGGCGAGACCTCGACGGGCCGGCGGGCTGGAGGCGGAGGGGGGGTAATGGCAGGAGGGAGGGGAGAGCCGGAGGAACGGCCGACAGAGCCATCCATGGAGGGACGGGATGGGAGGGGTTGCGAGAGGGAGGAACAATGGAGGGACTCCAGGCGGGGGGCGGACGGAGGAGGGTGGGCGACGGGGGGGAGGAGGAGGGACGTGAGGAATGAGAGGGAGGGGGAGGGGACTGCGGGGAGGGTCGGGCCGGAGGCGGCCCGGGCGGACGGCTTGCGGCGCGTGGGGACGGCAGAGGGTGGGAGGCGGGGGAGAAAAGATGAGAGGGCGCGCGCGCGGGGGGCCAAATTAAACCCCCGCATTGCCGTCTGTTTTTTTTTCTCTTTGCCGTCTGCTGGCGGACGGCAAAGAATTCTTTGCCGTCCGCTGGCAGACGGCAAAGAGGATGACCGTTAGACGGCCACCGCCGTGAAACTGTGGGCCCCTCTTACCTCTTTGCCGTCTGCTGGCAGACGGCAAAGAAATCTTTGCCGTCTGCTGGCAGACGGCAAAGAAGTGGCCCGTGTGACCTACCCAGTGCAGTACCCCCATGGGGTCCACTTTGGACTTTGCCGTCTGCTGGCGGATGGCAAAGAACTCTTTGCCGTCTGCTGGCGGACGGCAAAGAGCTCGCAGATGGCAAAGACCCTGTTTGCCATCAGCTGGTTCTTTGCCGTCTGCTTTGAGAAGACAGACGGCAAAGAGCCTCTTTGCCATCAGCTGGCAGACGGCAAAGAGCTGGCAGATGGCAAAGACCCAGATTCCAGTAGTGTATTACACCTCAAAGGTGGCCTGAACCTGGGTAAAAGATCGTTGTGCCCTCTGTTAATCCTGCTCTTTGCGCTCTGTGCATTCCCCTCAACGAACCACAAAGGGGCTAGATCACACCATAGATAGTCGTTCCACACCGACATCTTTGGTGCGCCAGGTAGGGGTAGTAGCACTAGCGTGAACCTGGATAGAAGTCAGCGCGTTGATTTCATCGAGTTCCATCATCATCTTCATTATCCATGGTGCCCAAGAAGAAGGGCTCCATGGCAAAGAAACCTTCCACGTCCAAGATTCCTTCACACGCTCCTGCAGGCGGCGCTGGTGAAGCCACCGCCTCGGACAGCGCGAACGTCACAGTAGGCACGACCAACGCAGGCGGCATAGTTGTTGTGCCCACTGCGGCGGGAACGAGCGATGGAGGTGCTAGAGGCCGTCACCTTCCACGACGCTCTGGCGAAGACAGCAACAATGGTGCGAGTGACGCGGGCGCATAGCTCCCGCCTCCTTGACGCACCGACGAGCATAGCCACCGGAGCAATACTGTCCGGTCGGGCGTGAGCCAAGATCGTCCTGCTACAGTGACTGCGTTGGCAGCGAGGGAGACACAATCGAAGCACACACCGCGTCCATCGCGTGATGGACGCGACGTGGCCCCGAGCGTTAGGGGCCAAACACAGCAGGGCCCACGTGGCTCGACATCCGCCTGCCCAATGATCTGCTGAGCCCGACAAAGTGTCGATGGCCTCTTCAGATCCGCTGGCATGGCAAAGCTAACATCGGGTGTTGTTGAAAAAATGAACAGGAAATTATTCGCACCACTATTGAACGATGCCCAGGAGGCTACCCCGGCAACACGGTGTGCGCGATGACCCAATTATTGACGTGCATGCGCCCAACTTTGGTGGGCAATCACCTGACGAGGTTGAATTCCTAGCCACATTCAGGAGCTGCGGCAAGATCATTGGTCGTTCGCCCGAGTCAATGTGCCCGAATCATCAAGAGGGTGCACAGCGAGCTAGCCCCCGTCAAAGTTCCTAGTGTTTTGCAACCTTTTGTACATATCAGTTACATGTATATATGCGTGCAAAGTTGCGAGTATACTTTCATTGGTATGAGATTGCTAACGAACTGTTAAGGTTTCCCAAAACCACTCTTTTATCTTCTTTGTTTCTATCAAAGGATAAAAGGATTCCCCGCGTGCAAGTTTCCTGGGGGAGGAGTGATGACGGGAATACTCCTTGGTTGACATCCGAACGGCCGCCTCCTCATGACAAGGAGCGCAGCAAAGAAAGCTATGTTGGAAAATTTCCAACTAAAAATTCCTTTATTGCGCTCTGTGATTCCCCTTGTTTAATCTTGTGTTTCTATGAGAAACCTGCACGCAAAGGAACCTTGCCGTGATCATTCGCGCCCTTGTTTTGTTTTGAGTCCGCTCAACAATTTAAGTGGCTGCATTCAAAACATCGAGGGAAAACTTACCGATAACAGTACTACGAGCAGGCTGCTAGGGATCCATCCCCAAAGAGCTCGTGGCTAGTATTTGCCCCCGACGAGCTTCCAGCATGCGTAGGGTACCCGATTATACAAAGACAAGAAAAATCAAAATGAGGGAATATCATGAACTACTACACCTACTTAAAGTTGTGTTACATCATAAAAGTAGTATGGGTCTAACATAAGATTAAATGTATCTTTAATCTGATAGTACGGCGATGGTTACGATGACAAGCCTAGTCACGACAATCGGCTTGGATCATGGGGACCCCGAGAACCTTGTCGGCAAGAGGAGCAGCGATCTTGTCGGCGGCTGTGACATCTGTGATCTCCGGCAACTTCTTGAAGATCTTGGAGAGGTCAAGTTCGGGGTTGCGGTGAGCAAGGTTGAGCAGCACTGCATAAAGGACACTGTGTGCAAATTGCCGGGATTCATTGGCGAAGGAGACGCTTCTATCTTCATGATATTTCTTCAACGCCTCGATGAGACTGGCAAAGAACTTGGTTAATCTGGCACTGGCGACCTCATGCTCATTGGTGGTGAAACTCCAGCTCTTCATGTCCATGTCAGCTAGCTAAGAAGTGAGGCGCTCTGCTGTATCAACTAGCTTATTCGTCCAAAGGGAATGCATCTTTTGCAGTTGTTCAAGCTTGTTCTTAGCATCCTTCCGGAGGGTTTCCTTGGGAGCAAGCTTCTTTGCCAAGAATTTCGCCTGCTCTTTGGTAGTTTAGATATTCCCCTCCAGGCCGGCAAGGTTGGATTTCAGGTCCTTAACTGCGCCATTGCCAGTGGCTAACTCCTGGTTCTTGGACGAAAGCAGCGTCTGCAGCTCCCCTAGGGTGAGAACCGCTTTCTGCGCTTCGGCCTTGAGAGCCTCGATCTCCTTGCCGCTGCTGGTGAGTTCTTCCTTCAACTTGCCTGCCTGGGTCTCAAGATCTACTTTGGCGGTTGTCGTGGTTTTGTCACGACAGATGTCCTAATGTGAGGACTTAGACGTGAGGCCATCGCAAACGGTGATTAGCTTGTTAGGGTTGAGCGGGTCGAAGGACATGAGTTTACCCAGGTTCTGCCCCTCACGGTGGAGGTAAAAGCCTACTCCTACTTTTCTTCTTATTGCTTGAGTATCGATTACAAGGGTGTGGATTCGCTTGACATAGCTATCAATTGATTGTAACTTGCCCTATTATGTGCCGAGGACTCGCCTTTATATACAGGTTGAGGCGTCCGGCTTACAAGAGTCCATGTCGGGTCATGATCCGTGACCGAGCCTAACTCTAAGTGGCCTTGCCTTTTATGACAAGACACCATATGGCGGCTTACACCTTCGGGCCACCTGCCGTCTTCTGGCTTCGGGCCCTAAGTCGGCCCATCTTGTGAGCCGCCCTTCTGGTCCTGCGTCTTGATTGTCCTGGCCCATCAGAGGCCTAACTCCAAGAGTCGCCAATGTCTTGACCTGACCCTTTAAGGGTGGGTTATACTGTGGGGTTTTATCCCCAACATCGGTGGCAACGGCTGCAGCTTTATCAGTGATTCTGTGAGCTTGGCGGCATTTTCTGGGGCTTGGGATTCGGTGACCTTCTTGTGATCGTCGTCCAGCTTCTGGGTCCGTCGCTTGACAAATTCTTCGATCTCTTCATCTTTGCCGCGGAGAGTGGCAGCAATGGTCTGCTCTTGGGCGGCAAGATCTCTTTCCTTGGCGTTAAGCAGTCCCTCGCGCTCCGCCAACTTGACATCTCGGATCACCACTTCCCCACTCGCAGCAGCAAGCTTTTCCTCTTGCCTTCTAAGATCACGGGATCGCTCATTGTACCACATGCACAACTCATCCGCGTTCTCCTTCAGCTGCTGATCGACCGAGTCCACAGATTTGCGCTCTTCCTCGAATTTATTCCACCTCTTGCCGTATCTCTCTTGGACATCCTTGAACCCGATAGAAATGGCCTTCAGGAAAGCGAAATCTTCAGCTTCATTGGTAGTGTGATCGCCTTCTGTGGTTCTTTGGGACAAGGAAAGCAAGATCTAAGCAATTTCTTCATCAAAATTTCGCCCCGCGGTACCAGACAAACTGGGGGCTCCTGGCTCGGGAAGAGTGGCGGCCATCGCCAAATTACTTGGCGGGGCTGGCATGGTTGGCACCGTTAGGTGGCTGTCGAGATTAGGCGTTTCATCATTGATAGGCACTTTGTCAACGTCCATGCCAGCGGGGCTAGATGTTTTGCTAGATGTCCTTTCTAGTGCTTCGGGGACTCATGTAGTCTCCTCGGCAGCCTGTGCTAGGTCCTTTGCGACAACAATTTTGGTGGCCTCCTCAGCAACGGCCTTCACGATATCTGCCACTTCCACAAGGACTTCGCTTTCTCCAGGAGAAGTTCGGACTATAGACCAATGCAGAAACAAAGAGCAGGAACGAGATTCAAAATACAAGACAAAGACAAAGAAAACAAGAATTCCGTGGAAGGTGCACAATGATAAGAGTATTACCCGTCGATACTTGTTGTGGAAGGGCACCTCCTCCCACGGCAACGTGTGTTGCCTACACATTGCCGGTGACATTCTCTGTTGTCAGGGTGGCTCTAATGCGGACAGGTTCGTCGGTGGAGACCCTTATCGGAGAAGCACTCTCCAGGATGATGGTTGACGGGGACCCCATGACAGGATCCACCTCTTGGCGCTCCTCTTTTTGGTGGACCTCTCCCATCTCCTTGACAGGTTCGGGGAAAGGAACTTCAATACTGGTGCCAGCCAGCTGGATCGGCGACATGTTCTCGCGCAGAGGGCTGGGCTGGGGGTTGGCGACCATGGCGTCAGCCGCTGGTGTCCCCTGCCCAGCACTTGTCGAAGAGCCGTGCCCCGGCGAATTCTTAGCCCGTTTCACCCGTTGCTCAAGTGGTTCTTTGTCCCTGAAAGGCAGGAGAAATCAAGTCAGACTAAGCAAATGGGCAAAATTGAGACTTGATTGGAAGAAACGAGGATTTACTTACTCTTCGTCAGACTCAAGGAGGGCATTCATGTCATATTGAGGAGACAGGGATGATTCCCTGGCTCTCTTGATGGCTGGTGGAGGTGACATTGTCGGCTAAGGGGCCTCATATTCTCTGGCAAATCCTTGCTGAGAAGATGAGGGCCTGGATTTGGGACACCGAGCGGGTTGCCGGTGTACCACCTCTTGGTGGCCGGTTCTGGTGGTCGTATTTTTTCTCGTGGGGGCGACGCGCGCCGGGGAAGTGGCCACCGGCTCTTGGCTAGCCCTACTTCGAAGACGGTGCCTCGGCTGTGGAGCTTAAGGGCCTTCTTCATCTGGTTCCTTCTCTTCGGGCTTCCCGGCAGTATCATCCCTACAACCTCATCTAGGCCAAGCTCCTCTTGTCTCTCCTCGACAAGTTCTTCCTCATTGTCTTCTTCTTTTTCATCATCATCATCATCATCATCATCCTCAGCTCATGTAGCTTCTTCAGCTTCCATCCTCTGGGCCTCTGTGATCCTGCTAGCAATATACGCCTCCTCCTCTTCGGTAGTGGCCCGAATGAGATATGTCTCTTTCTGGGAAGCCACTTCCGTCAGGTTGGAGACCCACTCCATTTCGTCTTCCAGCTTGGATAGCTCCCAGTCTCCTTGTACCCCTTTGGCGGTGCACTCGGGCATCCATGACAAGATGGCACTCCTCTTGGAGTTGATGTGAAGTGGGACAACTTTGGCCGACAAGTGGAACATGCCGGCCTTTCGAAACAGCTACTAGCAAAGCCAAGAATGCCCCATAATCGTCAAGTTGTTGTCGCCCGGGATACAACCGCATCCTGTTGGCAGCATTTTGGTACTCCCAAGAAAACCTATTCCTCTTTTGCAGCGGAACAATGCGGCTTCGGAAGAAATCAACTCCCACCATTTCTATGGTCAGGCCGGCGCGCTTCAGGCGGGCGATTCTGTTCAGCACTGGGCGAAGCTTCTATTTGGTAGCACCAAATTTTCTCCAGTTATCGCCGCGGACCGCGTTCGATCCTCTCCGTCCACGGCAATCAGAATGCAGGAAAATCCTTCTCTCCAACACCAATTTCCCCTCCACTCCTCCCATTTACTATGAAAATTCCCGGGGAGGTAATCCCTTTGGTCCTTCTTCCCGCTTGGAATCCATGTCACGCTGCCCGATAATTATTTATCCTTAATCCGGGGGACGTAGAAGTGGCGAAACAAATCTACATTGGGAGAGACCCCGACAAAGTTTTCACAGATATGTGCAGAAACCACCATGCATGTCACTGCGTTGGCGGAAAAATCCAGTAGTCTGAACCCCAAGGGGGGAAAAATCTGAAAATGGGGGAGACAAGCCGTAGTAGAAATATGCGCAGACGAATGGATACGAATCTGCAGTGACCTTGGGGCCTTGGGGGATGACTTTAGGAGCTCCATGATCCTCCGTCTCCCTCCCCCACATGTATGTGTACCTCTTAATCAGAGCATTGCCCATCAAGGACGACAACGAGAAGTCCATGTTCTCTCTCCACCGCCTCTCCATCTCCTCTAGTTCCTTCTTCTTCTTTCCTGCCCTGGGGTCGAGTGGTTTGACTGCCTTCTTCCCCTTTGCGGCAGCCTTCTTGGGTGCCATTGGGGCTCGAGGAGGAAGAAGAAGATTAGGTTATTCTAAGGGCAGCGGCGGCGGCGGGAGCAGTTCTGGTGGGGAGAACAAGATGAAGCAAGGGAGAATAGGGATGAATGAGCAGCGCCCACTCGCGGTTGCCTTTTTATGGGGAACGCACGAGAGGGCTGGCTCTTCACTGTTCACCCTAGCCGCGCCATTTACACGCACACCACCGCAAGTAACCGTAGTAGTCCACATTTCCACGACCTGCATTTAATTCACGGATTGGACATGCGTCAACAAGGACCGTAATGATTATAGATTGCAGCAGAAGATTACGGTAGTTGTTCTCCGCCATGTGTGCCCATGCATGTTTTTGGGCCTAGCCCAAAGACGCCTCGAACGTGCGTGTGGACCAGGCCCGGGGCTCCTGTCGGTGCACATAGAATGGGGCCCTTATTACCCCGGACTTATGCACGGGCAGTGGCAGCATCCCCAGCAAGGGGATCGCTAGAGGCCAGCCCGAGATCAAGGTCGACAAGTTAAAAGGAAGATTCCCAAGCCAAGAAAGCTGCTCTTTGAGAGATCAAGGAGCACATCAAGAAGATCAAGGTTCAACACAAGCCTCAAGATCAGCTACAGAAGCAGCACCTGCCGGCAAGGCGAAGGCCCAACAAGCTCCTTGGCCGGCAAAACCCCGCGAGCTACCAGCAATCGACCTCACGGAGAAGCTAGTCACTGATCAGTGAGGTGTCGAGCCCGCATGCAATTAGGTAAGGCTTGCCAGACACGTGTTAGCTCATCGGAAGGATTATTACCTGTATCGACACCCGTCCAAATGGTGTGTCAAGATAATAGGATTAGCTAGGCAAGCGGTGTAGTACCCTTGCCGGGGCTTCTCCTCCTCACGACACCTAGCAATGCATTTAATGCTTTTTGTCCTAACTAGCAGAGTTAGGTATGATAGCACTATTTTCTATCTAATCGACATATAGTTTCCTTTTTGCCACTGTGGTTACCCCTTGAGCTATAAAAGGAAGGCCATGGCAATCTTTACAAGGGTTCAAACCCCACGCACACTTGCACATGTAGCTGCCTCCTCCTTGCTCCTTGCCGAGGGGAGCGCTCCTTGTACTTGTGCATCCATGCTTCAATACACCAAAGCAGGAGTAGGGTATTACACCTCAAAGGTGGCCCGAACCTGGGTAAAAGATCGTTGTGCCCTCTGTTAATCCTGCACTTTGCCCTCGCCGAACCACAATGGTGCTAGATCACCCCATAGATTGTCGTTCCACACCGACAATGTCTTCACATCAATTTCTTCAAAGGTCGTACCAATTTCATCACCAAGTTCTTCACTTGAAGAAATATATTTTTATGGGTCGTCTTGCATGGGTTAAACCAAATCTTCAGGGAATATAACTCCTATTTACATTCACAAACACACTAGGCCCTCAACCCATTTGTCTTCAATACTCCAAAACCACCAAGGGGGCACTTGATGCACTTACAGTACCCTTAGGCTAGAGCATCTTGGGAAGTTTGCTTATCATGACCCCGCCTCATTCAGCGAGCTGGGGGCCACTACTCTTCAGCTTCATGCTGAAGATCTTCAGCCATAGGCCAAAATGCAGTTCCAAGAGAAGAAAGGCCTCACATACAGTGATAAAAGGTGGCTATGTGGAGGATTGATTTGGGGCTAGGTGGTGGAAATCTAACCAGTAGTAAAAAAAAGCAAACCCCTCACAAAGTGGTGGTTGGGGAATCCTAGACCTCATAGGAAGTGGGAAACGAAAACCACCCTTTCTGTTTTCTTGGGGGTGGGGATGGTGGAGGCAGAACGGCCGGTTTCGCCATCCGCTGGGGCTTAACACTTGGCTACTGCAGGAATGTATCATGTAGCCCTAAGCTCTTCGATGGTGCCCACCATGACATGGGAGTGCATTCATTGCCCCTTGGAGTCGGCGTTCGATGAGGAGGCTATGGTATCCTTCCCCTTGCCAGCCATTTCCTTTCAGGGATGGGGGAACAAGGTGATTAGGTTGGGATCTTGGAGGTGGATCTGGGAGCGCCGGAGCTTTTTTCAACTTTTGGTCTATGGAGCAGATGAAGGAAGCATGGGAGGAAATGATTTACTTACCCCTGCTTTTATAGGTCCGTAAAAGACCAAGAGTCCCTGTGCCATGCCGATTAAATCGCATATTCCCACCCCTTCGTGCCATTAAACGCGCAACGCATAAAACAACTTGTTGATGATATCCCTTGAAAATCGGGGAATGATCACTGTATTGATATGGCATGCCAATAAGAGGCTGCCTTGGGCTAGGATTCAATTTTTGATAACTGATTCAATTCCACGATAGGTGGTGATGGTTCAGTAATGCTATCAGGGTTTGAATCCTCACACTACTCATAACTGCGTGGAAAGTCTTTGAGGCAAAGTTAACTCTGGACCTCAGATATGGAAGGAAATCTTTGTAAAAAAGACCCTGCACTTTCCTGCGACGTTAAAGTTTCACTCATATGGTTGATGAGTTCAGTTGTAGAAGAAGGCCTGGTAATTATCAAGAAATAGAGCATCCGATCCGAGCCTGTACTGATGAGGAGGGAACGCGCCTGTCAAGCGGAAGACATCAATAGAAGAAGCCATTCTGTGGAGGGAACTACAGTCCTCGGCTGTGGAGGCCAGCTCCGGGGCTACCGAGGGTGTCGTGGACTGTGAGATGCCAGCCTGTACGGACTATCATCTATGGGTCGAGCTGATGACCCGCCGACCACTGGAGAAAGGACTACCAAAACGGTGGCCCTTCGCATAAGCTGGATGGAAACTTTCGAGGACTTGGCATGTACTTCTGGGAAATATTTGGTAGTCGGCGTGTTTATTCCTAGTTGTCAACCGACTGTAATGTGTAATCTAGGTACCCCTGGTGTATATATAAGCCAAAGGGTTTAGTCTTTAGGGACATGACAACACGAGCTTTAGGGTTTAGGACACAATCATATGATCTCGAGGTACATCATCCAGTACTCTCTACTCAATCAAATCAATACAATCCAAGCAGGACGTAGGGTTTTACCTCCTCGAGAGGGCCCGAACTTGCGTAAAACATCGTCTCCCTTGTCTCCTATTACCATTGTTCCTAGACTCACAGCTCGGGACCCCCAACCCGAGATCTGCCGGTTTTAGCACCGACACACACCTATCGAGACTAGCAAGTCGAGAATTGTCGGGCCACGGTCATTGTGCACCTTAGGGATACGCTTACTCCACATAGCTACATTTAGCGTGCAATCATTGTGCCATTAAGTCTCTCCCATGCATATCTTACATACTTGTCTCATATCTTGGCTCGAGAATCAACCATAGTGTTAAAGGAAGCATATCTTTATCTTTACCTAATATTAAAGGAAGAGGGCTTTCATAGTTCTCTATTCATCATCTATTTATATCCATTAATTTTATGTTAACCATTGAAATTGATGTCTGAGATTTAAAAGTAATCTGGTTAACACTGTTCGGACTAGGGACACGATGGATTCTCTTCTCCTCAATCGCTCATGTCCCGTTCATAACATCTGCACCCATGTCCCCTTGCAAGTTGTCTCCTTCCTTCTTAGATATAATCCCCTCCGTCCCCGAATACGCTGCTACCGGAGAGTTCGCCTCCTGTGCCATCCCAGCAAATGACGCTGGTATGGGTGGCGGCGGCATGTTCAAGGAGGTAGCTAAACAGGGGTCGTCGACGACCTCATTGTGTTCCCTCCGGGGAATCGGCCTTGAGAATGCGGGTCGTCCGGCGGACAACCCCTCAATGGCTGGATCCGACCTCCTGTCTGCAGGCTCCGTTGTTGGCGGTGGCATCTCGCCCCGGTAGAGAACCCCACCAGCGGCATCCAGGAAGCATAGGAACGGCGACCACAACGGGGGGGCATCACTGTCGAGCCACATGACCCGAAGGTAGGACGCGGTCTGCGCAATGTGGACAGTGCGGCGCAGCCTTGGCAATGTGGAGCAGATGCGGGAAGTGGTCCTCATGGTGCACCAAACGCATTACTCCCGCATCTCGGACGATGACAATGATTATCTGTACCCGAAGGTGAGGCCTCCTAGAAAGCGGCAGTGAGAATTCATCCTTGGAGTTGGAGCGCGCGAAGTGGGTTTTTTTGTTTCATGGCATCCGTGTCCCTGGTGCACTCGGGTGTGATTGGAGCGGGCTTACATAGTGCTCGCCATCGATGAAGCTGCTTATTGGCTCTCGTTGCCGCCGGTGATCATACATATGTTGTTGTTCGTGGCAATTATAATGGGTATTACGCTAGCGATTGCATCCGTTTGCTATTGCTAGGACATGAAATTGTCTATTATCGGGGCCGGTCTTCCAGGACATAAAATCCCAGCAAATGACCCTTGTGTCATCACCAGCCCCAAGATTACTATTACTAGTGCACACATCCTTGTTACAGATTACCAAGCAATTACAAGAATTGGATACAAGACCATAAAGGTCTAATGGTACAACAATGATATGTGGTGACGGGTGACGGAAGCAACTCCTGGTTCTCCATCGCCGATGGGGCTCCATTCCCACAGGAATAGCTGACCCGGATAATTCCTATCCCATGTAGCTGCTACCCTAGGCTCCGCATACATGTCATTCTAGTACTCCTCGTTGAAATCCTCACCTGGCCAATTAAATAGCCAAGGACAAGCCAGTGAGTACGTTTGAATGTACCCGCAAACATTATGAAGAAAATATATACTGAATGCATATGCTCCTGATGAATTAAATTATATGCATGTGCTGAACAAAAATTAAAGCATGGCATGATAAATATTAATACGGTGCCGATGAATAAATAAATCATGTTAGAAGTAAATCAAGGAAATGAATGGAACATCAGGCATTGGACCACCCAAGGAATTCCACGAAAAATGCCAATGGGTGTTTGAATGTGACGCCTCGGGAAGTCTTGAAAAGAAATGTTAATCGGGTGTCTAAAAACGATGCCTCGAGAGGTCTTGAAGAGAAATGCCAAACGGGTGTCTAAAAGTGACACCTCGAGAGGTCTTGAAAAGAAATGCCAAACGGGTGTCTAAAAGCGATGCCTCAAAAAGTATTGAAAAGAAATGCCAATGGGTGTCTAAAAGCGACGCCTCGAGAGGTCTTGAAAAGAAATGCCAAACGGGTGACAAAAGTGATGCCTCGAGTGGTCTTGAAAAGAAATGCCAAACGGGTGTCTAAAAGCGACGCCTCGAGAGGTCTTGAAAATAAGTGATTATCCAGGTGGACTAGCCATCCCAAGTGATACTCACAAAACAAAATAGAACTGAGTATCTCAGGTAGTATAGCCATCCCAAGAGATATTTAAAAAAATGAGTATCTTGGGTAGTCTAGCCATCCCAAGAGATACTCAAGGATGCACATAAGAGGAAAAGAAATATTCATGTCAACAATAATATTTATAATAGCACCAGTAATGACAATAATTATCCTGAAAAATGAGCCATGATCGATTTAATTATTTACTCTGGAGACTGACACTTGACCAACCCAGACTGTAGTCCTTAACCGCGGACACAACTATTTGAATAGATATGACTCTGCAAAGGGTGTACTCTTTACCCATGTGTATAGGATTTCTTTAGCCAACACCGAGACGCTGACTAATTCCCATTACGGCCTTTGGATTGAAAACACACCTGGCTAGCACAAAGCAGATTAACTTTTCGGATGCCAGGAATCACCCAAAGCATCGTTCAAGAAAAACTCTAAGACGGGGAGACCATCGTCTTGAATAGCATGGGATCACTATTAATATGTGCGCATTGCAAGGGGTGCCCCCCTCTCAGCCCAGCCGGATAAACCCAAGCCCCCTGACCTGATGACCGGCATTATAACTAGTACCTGGAAACCTTCATCGTGGCCTCTCTATACGGTGTGTGCAGGAAAGGGGTTAACAACTTACTGAACCGTACCCTACCTGTGGTAGGGACAAGTGGCAGCACGAAACCAGTATGGGGGTTACCGAAACAAGACTCGACCCACGGTCAACTCAGGAGGTTTAAGTTTTCCTACAGTGGTTAGCACAATATATTTCCTTGGTAGTACCCAACAGGGTCACCATCTGGTATGTCCCAACATACCCTCACTGGTCATTCTCGTCACAACGAAATTTCAGTCTCACGGTCACATGAAAATAGGCATATGTGGCACGTGAAAATAACCATACTCACTTATACTTCATTTTTAAATGAAGATAAAATACCATGAAGGGGATAATGCATGTATGACTAGTAATATGCAAACTTTATTCGAATTCAACATATTCATAATTTGATTATTCTTGCAAACAAGAGATTGTGCATTCACCATGTCAAGTGTTCAGGATGTTTGCCTTGAGCATGGAGAATGATTGGGGTGCACTCCAAATCTTTGAAAATTTTATCTTCCATCTGTTTCCTATTTGCAAAAATATTGCAATTACCACATAAAGCCAAAATAGTGCTAAAAAGTTATTTGGAAAATTTTGTAATAAATACTAAAATAACTAGATGAAATTTAAAGAATGACAAAAAAGAATCAATTCATTTGGAGTTATGGTTTAAAAATTAGTGGCAGTCAAAATTGGCTCAAATTTCTCTTTTTGAATTAAACAGAAAAAGGATAACGGTTCGGAGGAAAGACCCTTTCAAAATAGGAAGACGTACTTTGGGGAAATACGCTTTCACTTAGGACGAGTTGGCACAGCACCAGGTCACTCACAGTGGGTCCCACGGGCCCACTAGCCAGGTTTGACTGGTCGCCCGCACCTTCCCTCCTGCGGCAGAACAGAGGGGCCCGTGCCGGTGGCCCTCGCCGGCGAATGGCAGCGTCGCCTGCGAAGCTAGGAACATGGGCGTGCTCCCCTCACCGAGGTGACCCCGTAGAGCTGCGCCTCGACCACCGTAGGTCACCGAGTCATCAGTGGTGAGCTCTGCAGTGGATGGCGGTCTCAGGGAAAAAGGAAATTCTGCCCATGATCCATCCTGAGCAGAATCAAGAGGTGGGTTGGATTCGTGGTATCCATAGAAAGCTACTGGAGAAGAAATTTTGGCGGGGGAGGTTGTGCCTGTGACGGTTTTAAGGAAAAGGGTGCGGTGGGCGTGGTTGCTGGAGACGATGAAGACGACCACCTTCAGCCGCTCGGTTGCTTGGGGTGGCTTCCAGAGAGGTTTTTGGGAGTTGTTGTGGAGTACGGCGAGCTCGGGTGTGCTTTTATAGGCGGGGAAGGCCGGTTCCGTGAGCTCCCGTATATAGACCCGGCGGTGATCGCTATTACTGAGATAGGAAGGTGGTTGAGGATGGTGGCCGTGGTCGACGGGGTCGGTGAGGGCGGTGGCGGCCCGCAGTAATGGATGGGCGAGCTGGTTGGCTCAAACACACACTAGGTGGCTTGGGCGGCGCCGTCCCCGAACTGACTGCAGCGGCGGCCATTGATGGCATTCTGAGGCCGGTGGCGAGGTTGGTGGGGGACGGCGGGTCGGTAGAGAGGCTACAGGGAAGTGGAGTAAGTGTGGGTGCCCTCTCGTGGCTCAGATGCGAGACACGCATCTGGGCGGTGGCTTACCCGACATGGCGGCGTGCTGGCTGATGGTGGACGGTGCCTGGCCAGTGCTAGAGGCCAGAGGAAGATGCCAGCGAGCTTCTAGGTGGTCGGCTCGATCCAAAGGAGAGCTAGGGCGAGCGAGGGAAGTAGCAGAGGCACAGTAGTAGCTCGATGCCACGGGCTGTAGTACAAACGCACTGGCCGTGCTCTGGCCGTGCACGCTGAGCGTTCGACAAAATGTCAGGGTGGGCTACAGTGCTCCATTGAAGTTGCGTTTTGGCCGGATGATGATTCCTAGGGTGGAAAGGATGATGGACACGTTTGTTGGGTCAGATGAGCTAGTGCCACATGGAGCTCAGAGGGTTGCAAGATTTCAATCAGGTCCACAAGGTGTTCGACAGAATGCTAAGGCAAGCTAGGGAATTTTGTTGATGATGAAAATTGGCAGGATGATGCTTCATTGCATCATAGAGAGGATGGTAGGCGCGGTTTGGCTTAATGAAAAACTTCTAAGTGCATGTTTGGAGAAATTCAGTTCTGGAACAAAACTACAGGGAATAATTTGGTGAACTTAAGAGATGAAAATGGTGCTGATCTTCTGGACTTAAGGATTTAGTTGGAAGGACTATAAGATGGAAAAAATTTAGAATTGTTTGAACAAGGAAGAATGGGGTTGTAGTTATAACGTAAGGATGGGATAGAAATGAAAAGAAGATGTTTTGCTTAAAATTTCCAAAAGACAAAGATGGGTTTTTGCATGAAAGAGATCTATAGGCATCAGAGGACCTCTCAAAAAATTTGTGACATTTTAAAATAATTATTTAAAATAGTTTTAGTGCAACAGGGGCATTGGAGAGATTAAAAATACAATTAAAGAATTATTTTGGGCAAATTTTATTAAAAGCATATTTCCTACTGAATTTTAAAAGTTAAATGAAATTATTTAAGAGAACTCTCAAACACACAATATTTTTCAAAAGGTTCGATATGGAGGGAAGGATTTAAAAAAAAACAGGAAAATAGAAAAAAAAAATCTGAAATAAATAAATAACCTAATAAAATCCAAAATTTTATTTCTGGCAAAATTTTACTTAATAAAAACATGGTTTAAAACCTTTGGGTGTTACAAAATCTACCACCTTAAGAAAATCTCGTCCTCGAGATTTGTTAGGGTGGTCACCTGAATTACGTTTATCTCTCCGAGGGATACTATTGAGATAATTATTTGGCTCACGTGATTTGGACGCAGTTACAATGAGGGATGATTATTGGGGCAACTACAGTGAGGTACTGGTGCTGTGAGTAAAAATCTATGTTTGGGCAACTGAAGAATTGCCACTTAGAGCTACGACAAATATGGACAAAAGTATAATATCAATTTTCAAATTCTGCTTGCCGCACTACCGTGCACAGTGTTCTCCCCTGCTGACAAGTTGACCTAGGGCCCACTGTCAGTCTCTTATTCTTCCTCCAACTCTCCTCTCTCTTCTCTCTCGCGTGCACTTTCACGCACTTCCTCTTCCTGCGGCGTCTAGTGCGTCGGGCATCTAGGGCCGTATTGCGGTAGTGCGTGGCGTACTTGCTGTCGGCACAGCGTGCACTCACATCGTGGTCCAGTACCTTGTCGGCACTTCTCGCGGATTCATCTCCGAACACCGGCGAACGAGCGGTGAGCGGCGCTGGTGGACTTCACTCACCGTACACCTCGAGCTATAAAAACGACGATCGCAGTGTTACTCTCTTCTTCATCACACCTTGCCTCACTTCTTCTTCCTCCTCTCCCTCCTTCTTTCCTACTCGCAGGAGCTTGGACGAGGCTCCAATGGAGGACGTGCTTCCGGGGTGGCTTACGATTCTCCTGTTCGGAGCGGTGGCGGCATTGCTTGGGTTCTCGCTGCTCCTGTGCGTGATGATCCAATATGATCACTGTGATGCTGCTGCTCGATTGGTGGCTCTCTGCGGCGATGGTGGCCATGAGGACTTGGCATCGGTGTCGGGTATGAGTGGGTGCTAGTGTGTTGGCAGTAGGTCTCGTAGAAATAATTACCCACAAATTTTCCTTCGGAAAACTATGGTGTGCTAGTGAGGCAAGTGATTAGGTGCTAAATTTGTGCGTGTTTCTGCACTTAGTGCATGTGGTAAAGTGAGTGTGGCTGTGAGCTGGGTTTCGTGGCGGTGCGTGAATTAATTCTGTGTCGGGAAAAATTATTTGTCGCAGTGGTCCTTAATAAAATCACAACCCGAGATTTGCTAAGGGTGGAAAATTGATTATAAACCATGGTAGCAAAATTACCCATATGCAACTGCAACCAAACAATTCACTCATAGTGTAAATCCTAAGATGCAACATAGATATCAAATCATGCAATTAAACACAAGACTAACGAAATCAACCATGGTGTCTACGGCACAAAGGTAAGATCCATAGGGTTCTGAGGAAATATGCCCGGCATTGGGACACAATCTTCTTCTTCCGAGGAAAAAGGATAGAGGAGTCGGAGAATGTTCCCTCCTTGGTCTGGCAATAGTGGTCCATCGATGGTGATCTGAGGATTCAAAACAGTAAGAGTCTGGAGGAAGTCCATCACTTGCTGGGTCAAACACTCCTGCGCGATGACATATTGAACAAGGTTGGCCAGCACTGGATCTCTCTCTGATTGCCTACAGGGGAAAGATGCTTCTTCTCCGGGTGCTGTGCGGCTCGGGAAGTAGCAACACCCCCTTTCACTGGCACGAGCCACTTCAAACCGAAGACGGGTAATTGCTTCGTAGGTAGCAATTTCTATAGCCATTTCTGGAGTTGGCATAGATTTCCCGATGAAGACGACATTGGTAGGGTCTTGGTTTGGGTCTACTGGTGGGTTGTGCACAACTGCCCAATATTTCAAGGTGATGTGTGTGATCCTCGATTTGAATAGCTCGTACTGGGGTGGTTGAGTGGAGCCAAGAGTGTTGCGGGTGAAATTCCACAATATCTTGACAAAACTGCCCGGGGTTGCATCTGGGGTTCTCAGATGAATCCCAAGGTGCGACATGGGAGAAATAGCGGTGGAGGCAGTGTACAATGTGAGGGCTACTGGTTATGGTTAGGAGAGTGGCCTCTTATATAGTGGCTGGGCTAGGAAACTTATTTCAGTGTGGGCACGATTCTAGGTATCAGCTCTGTTCTAGAGTGGTCGGGGTCAATGTCGCAGATATAAATCACAAAATGTGACATATTACTGTGGTTGTCGGTTAGGGTGACAGGTTGGGCACCGACTGCGGACAGGTGTCGGCTGGCCACTGTGCAGGCTACTGAATAGGATGGGTTTGAGTATGGACAGGGAAGGAGGTGGATAGTGTGGAAACCTAGGGATAGCGACCAGGCTAAGATAGGATTAGCCAATGGTCACCCTTGCTTTTATACCAAGGCTGTCGGGGCTGGTTTTCCGTGACATAAAATCCCAGCAAATGACCCTTGTGTCATCACCAGCCCCAGGATTACTGTTACTAGTGGACATGTCCTTGTTATAGATTACCAAACAATTACAAGAATTGGATACATGACCATAAAGGTCTAATGGTACAACATTGATTTCTGGTGACGGGTGATGGAAGTGACTCGTGGTTCTCCATCGCCGATGGAGCTCCATTCCCACACGACTAGCTGACTCGGATAATTCCTATCCCATGTGGCTGCTAGGCTCCACATACACGTCGTTGTAGTACTCCTCGTCGAAATCCTGACCTGGCCAATTAAATAGCGATGGACAAGCTAGTGAGTACATTTGAATGTGCACGCAAACATTATGATCAAAATATATACCGAATGCATATGCTTATGATGAATTAAATTATATGCATGTGCTAACCGAAAATTAAAGCATGGCATGATAAATATTAATACGGTGTGGATGAATAAATAAATCATGTTAGTAGTAAATCAAGGAAATGAAATGGAACATCGGGTGTTGGACGACCCGAGGAATTCCAAGAAAAATGCCAATGGGTGTCTGTATGCGACGCCTCAAGAGGTCTTGAAAAGAAATGCCAAATGGGTGTCTAAAAGCGACGCCTCGAGAGGTCTTGAAAAGAAATGCCAAAGGTTGTCTAAAAGCGATGCCTCGAGAGGTCTTGAAAAGAAATGTCAAACGGGTGTCTAAAAGCGACGCCTCGAGAGGTCTTGAAAAGAAATGGCAAACAGGTGTCTAAAAGCGATGCCTCGAGAGGTCTTGAAAAGAAATGCCAAACGGGTGTCTAAAAGTGACGCCTCGAGAGGTCATGAAAAGAAATGCCAAACGGGTGTCTAAAAGCGACGACTCGAGAGGTCTTGAAAATAAGTGAGTATCAAGGTGGACTAGCCATCCCAAGTGATAATCAGAAAAGAAAATAAAACGCAGTATCTCAGGTAGTCTAGCCATCCCAAGAGATACTAAAAATACTAGTATCTTGGGTAGTCTAGCCATCCCAAGAGATAATCAAGGTCGCACATTAGAGGAAAAGGTTAGTCCACAATAAAACTCATGTCAACAATAATATTCATAATAGCACCAGTAGTGACAATAATTATCGTGCAAAATGAACCATGATCAATTTAATTATTTCCTCCGGAGACTAACACTAAGACCGACACTTGACCAACCCAGACTATAGTCCTTAACCGCGGACACTGCTATTCAAATAGATATCACTCTGTAGAGGGTGTACTCTTTACCCACGTGTATAGGATTTCTTTAGCCAACACCGAGACGCTGACTAATTCCCATTACAGCCTTTGGCTTAAACACAAACCTGACCAGCACACACCATATGAACTTTCTGGATGCCAGGAATCACCCAAAGCATCGTTCAAGAAAAACTCTAACTCGGGGAGACCATTGTCTTGAATAGCCTGGGATCACTATTAATATGCTCGGATTACAAGGGGTGCCCCCCTCTCGGCCCAGCTAGATACACCCATGCCCCCCGACCCAATGACCGGCATTATAACTGGTACCTAGAAACCATCATCGTGTCCTCTATACGGTATTTGCAGGAAAGGGGCTAACAACTTACAGAACCGTACCCTACCCATGGCAGGGACAAGTGGCAGCATGAAACCAGTATGGGGGTTACCGGAACAAGACTCAATCTACTATTGACTCAGGTGGTTTTAGTTTTCCTGCAGTGGTTAGCACAATATATTTCCTTGGTAGTACCCAACAGGGTCACCATGTGGTATGTCCCAACATACCCTCACTGGTCATTCTCGTCACAACGAGATTTCAGTCTCACGGTCACTTTTCCCGTGACTGATTCTACCTGCAGATTAGTCTGGACCAACATAGGCATATGTGGCACGTGAAAATAACCATACTCACTTAAGCTTCATTTTTAAATGAAGATAAAATACCATGAAGGGGATCATGCATGTATGACTAGTAATATGCAAATTTTATATGAATTCAACATATTCATAATTCAGTTATTCTTGCAAACAAGCAATTATGCATTCACCATGTCAAGTGTTAAAGATGCTTTCCTTGAGCATGCAGAAAGATTGGGGTGCACTTCAAATCTTTGAAAACTTTATCTTACCTCCATTTCCTATTTTCAAAAATATTGCAATTACCACATAAAGCCAAAACAGTGCTAAAAAGTTGTTTGGAAATTTTTGAAATAAATACTAAAATAAACTAGATGAAATTTAATGAATGACAAAAAAGAATCAATTCATTTTGAGTTATGATTTAAAAATTAGAGGCAGTTAAAGTCGGGTCAAATTTTTGTTTTTGGATTAAACAGAAAAAGGAAAACGGTCCAGAGGAAAGACACTTTCAAAGTAGGAAGACGTACTTTGGGCAAATACACTTTCACTTAGGATGAGCTAGCATAGAGCTGGGTCACTGACAGTGGGTCCCACGAGCCCACGAGTCAGGTTTGACTCATTGCCCGCGCCTTCCCTCCCACGGCAGAACAGAGGGGGTCGCGCTAGCAGCCCTCATCGACGGACGGCAGCGTCACCAGCAAAGCTGGGCACATGGTCATGCTCCCCTCACCTAGGTGATCCTGTAGAGCTGCACCTCGACCATCGTAGGTCACCGAGTCATCAAAGGTGAGCTCTGCAGTGGACGGCGGTCTCGGGGAAAAAGGGAATTCCGCCCATGATCGATCCCGAGCAAAATCAAGAGGTGGGTTGGATTCGTGGGATCCATAGAAAACTACTGGAGAAGAAATTTTGGTGGGGGAGATTGTGTTTGCGAGGGATTTAAGAAAAAGGGTGCGGTGGTCGTGGTTGCCAGAGATGATGAAGACGACCACCTGCGGCCGTTCGGTTGCTTGGGGTGGCTTCCAGAGAGGTTTTCGGGAGTTGTTGTGGAGTACGGCGAGCTCGGGAGTGCTTTCATAGGCGGGGAAGGTCAGTTCCGTGAGCTCCCGTAGATAGACCCGGCGGTGATCGCCACTACTGAGGTAGGGAGGGTGGTTGAGGACGGTGGCCATGGTCGACGGGGTCGGTGAGGGCGGCGGCGGCCCGCAGTAATGGTTGGGTGAACTGGTTGGCTCAAACATGCACCAGGTGGCTTGGGCGGCGCCATCCCCGAACTGACTGCGGCGGTGGCCAGTGATGGCGTTCCAAGGCTGGTGGTGGACGGTGGGTCGGTAGACAGGCTATAGGAAAGTGGAATAAGTGTGGGCGGCCTCTCATGGTCAGATGCGAGCCAAGCATCTGGAAAGTGGCTTGCCCGACACGGCGGCGTGCTGGCCAGTGGTGGACGGCTGCTGGCCGGTGCTCGAGGCTAGGGGAAGATGCCGACGAGCTTCTAGGTGGTCGGGTCAATCGAGAGTAGAGCTAGGGCGAGCGAGGGAAGCACGAGAGGCACGACAGTAGCTCAATGCGACGGGCTGCAGTACAGGCGCTCTGGACGTGCACGCTGAGCATTTGAAAAAATGCCAGGGTGGGCTACAGTGGTCCACTGAAGTTGCGTTTTTGGAGGATGATGATTCCTAGGATGGAAAGGATGATGGACATGTTTGTTGGGTCAGATGAGCTAGTGCCACATGGAGCTTAGAGGGTTGCAAGATTTCAGTCATGTCCACAAGGTGTTTGACGGAATGCTAGGGCAAGCTAGGGAGTTTTGTTGATGATGAAAATTGGCAGGATGATGCTTCATTGCATCAAAGAGAGGATGGTAGGCTTGGTTTGGCATAATGAAAAACTTCTAAGTGCAAGTTTGGAGAAATTAATTTCTGGACCAAAACTACAGGGAATAATTTGGTGAACTTAAGAGATGCAAATGGAGCTAATCTTTTGGACTTAAAGGTTTAGTTGGAAGGACTATAAGATGGGAAAAATTCAGAATTGTTTGAACAAGGAAGAATGGGGTTGTAGTTATAACCTAAGGATGGGACATAAATGAAAGAAGATGTTTTAATCAAAATTTCCAAAAGACAAAGTTGGGTTTTTGCATGAAAGTGATCTATAGGCATCAGAGGACCTCTCAAAAATTTTGTGACATTTTAAAATAATTCTTTATAATAGTTTTAGTGCAACAAGGGCATTGGAGAGAATGAAATACAATTCAAAGAATTATTTTGGGCAAATTTTCTTTAAAAATATTTCCTACTGAATTTTAAAAGTTCAATGAAATGATTTAAGAGAACTCTCAAACACACAGTATTTTTCAAATGTTTCTATATGGAGGGAAGGTTTTTTTTAAACAGAAAATAGAAAAAAGGTTCTGAAATAAATAAAAGACCTAATAAAATCCAAAATTTTATTTCTCGCAAAATTTTACTTAATAAAAACATTGTATAAAATTTTGGGGTGTTACATCTATCGTGTCCGCCTGTGCTAGATTTGTGGCTATTGGGATGGCAATTGGTTCATCTATTGTTGATCACTGACTCTCGATTGGATTGTATCTTTCGCTGTTTTGTAGGCACTAGAAGACTACTTGCCAATTCTTCTAGGATTGATGAAAGAAGGTGAGTAATTTCTGGAATGTGATTTTCTGTTAGTGTTTTGGTTTTGTTGGTTGGCAATTTTGTTTATTATTTCGTTTCATTAATGTTATAAATGTGCTGGTGTGAGTTGATGCTCAGTGTACAATTAGTTTGGACTAACCAAGAGGCTCATTACTGATCACATGTGCCAGGTTTTCTGTTATATTATTGTCTATTAGTGCTTGGCTAAATTACATGAAATAGACATAGTCGATGGATGGTACGTGGTGATGTTAGTGCTACATTTGATTCCCATGGCCTGCTTGCTGCTACGTGTGGCCTTTGAACGTAAGAGAGAAACCGTAACTGAACATCATCTCAAGACAATGCCCATCAAGTTTAGTCATTTGTGTATTGGAAAATGTTCATTATCTGTTGCGCATGGTGCCAGATTTTAATTTGTTGGACTATATATTCAGGGACCGCTTCGACACTCATTGGGCTTTCCTATTCAACGCTGTGATTGATAGTTTGGATCTTCAGGAGGCCTATATGTCAGGGCGATAGTTCACTTGGGCTAATAACTGTACTATGCCAACGTACGAGAAGCTCGATAGGGTACTCATGGATACCAAATGGGAGCTAAAATTTCCTATGGTAACCATGCGATCCCTAGAACAACTCGAGGCATTATCGGATCATGCGTCAATCATTCTTGATTCTAATTCGACAAGCCATTCTGCCCGTCGCCCTTTCAAATTTGAATTGGCATGGCTGTATTGGGAAGGTTTTGTAGACACAATCAAGAGCATTTGGGAGAGCCCCCCCATTGGTCGTACACTGATTCAGAGATGGAATTATAAAATAAGGGTCATGAGGGAACACCTCTCTGGATGGGCAAAGCACACCAACGGGTTATACAAAAAAAAGCAATGCCTCTGTACCATCATTGATGACCTCGACAAAATTGCAGGGACCCGCGCCTTATCTCAAGAAAAGATTGAATTGAAAATTCAATATAATGAGAAGGTTGCCCGTCTTTTGCAAGAAGAGGAGATCAAATACTACCAGCGGTCCAAAGCTGACTTCATCAGAATGAGAGATAGTAATACTAGTTCCAATTGGTCGCCAATGGTCGACATAGGAAGAAATGTATTCATAGTCTCGAACAGGATGAGGGATGGATCGAAGGTCAGGAGGAGCTCAAAACATATATCACGAACTATTGCAAATCTCTGTTCGGGGCACCGAATGAAGGGAATGTCACCCTTGACGAGACCTGAACAGATGATATTCCACAAGTCATGATAGAAGAGAATGATATCCTCATGGGACCTTTCTTAGAAGAGGAGGTGAGAGACACGGTGTTCCAAATGGAACACAACAAAGGTCCATTCCCTGATGGTTTCACTATAGAATTCTACCAGAATTTCTAGGATATCATCAAGGCTGACCTTTTGGAGTTGTTCAATTGTCTTCATGCCAATTGACTTGACCTATTCTGGCTAAATTTTGGTGAGATTGTTTTGTTGCCAAAGATTAAGGAGGCCGAACGGGTACAACAGTTCAGACCCATATGCCTCCTTAACGTTGGCTTCAAGATTTTCACCAAAGTGGCTACAAATAGGTTAAACATGATAGCTGATCATGTTGTTCGGCCATCTCAAAAGGCCTTCATGCAAGGAAGGAATATACTAGATGGTGTAGTAATCCTGCATGAGACTGTCCATGAGATGCACCGAAAAAACATGAGTGGAGTGGTATTCAAAATTGACTTGAAAAAGCCTATGACAAGGTTAAGTGGTCTTTCCTCCAACAGTCCCTAAGGATGAAAGGTTTCTCCGACAAATGGCGCCAGTGGATCCAAAATTCTGTACCTAGAGCTAGTGTGGCCATCAAAGTCAATGATGATGTAGGCCATTACTTTCAGACAAAAAAAAGGACTAGGACAGGATGAACCCATGTCCCAAGTGTTATTTAACATGTTGCTGACATGTTGGCTATTATGATTGAGCGCGCCAAGCAGGATGGCCAGATTGCAGGAGTAGTGCCACACCTTGTGGATGGTGGACTCTCTATTTTACTATATGTCGATGACATGATTCTTTTTATCGAACATGACCTAGACAAGGCTCGAAACCCGAAACTATTTCTTTCAGCGTTTGAGCAAATGTCGGGTCTCAAAATCAACTTCCATAAAAGCGAATTGTTCTGCTTTGGACAAGCCGTTGAGGTGGCAGCCGACTATGCTGATCTGTTTGGTTGCGCACATGGTCAATTCCTGATTAAATATCTAGGAATACCGGTTCATTATCGATGTGTCACTATTGCAGAGTGCAAGCATGTGGAGGAGTTCCAAGAGAAATGGTTGAGTAGTTGGAAAGGAAAGCTGCTCTCAGTTGGAGGACGACTAGTTTTGGTTAACTCCGACCTCACAAATATGGTTCTCTATATGCTTTCTTTTTTCCAACTCCCAAAAGGGGTCCTGCAAAGACTGGACTATTTTAGATCCAGATTCTTTTGGCAAGGAGATGGTGAAAAGAAAAAATATAGGCTGACCAAATGGAGCATGGTTTGTATGCCGAAAGACCAAGGTGGACTTAGAATTCATGACCTGCAAGTCAAGAATGAGGGCCTGCTTAGTAAATGGTTGTTCCAACTTCTTACTCAGGATGGTGTTTGGCAAACCATGCTGCACAACAAGTATCTAGACCAAAAGGCGGTGTCTCAAACATATTGGAAACCTGGTGACTCGCACTTTTTGGCTGCCCTAATGGCGGCAAAGAAACATCTCTTTTGCTTTGGGTCTTTCACGATAAAGGACGGGTCAGAGATTCGTTTTTGGGAAGACATCTGGCTAGGCAATGCGAGTCTCAGAGAACAATATCCAGCCTTATATCACATTGCTCACGATAAGAATAATATTATTGCGCACGTTCTCAGTTCATCCCCGTCAAATATTTCATTCAGGCAGGATTTGATTGGCCCTCGACTTGTGCCATGGCATAATCTTTTATCTCGGCTAGATTCGATTAACCTAACACAAGGCCAGGATATGTTTCACTGGAACCTTACTACATCAGGGTCTTTCACTATAGACTCTCTGTATTGTGCGCTCTCGCATTTTGAGGTACCAGTGAGTAATCATAAGAAAATTTGGAAGTCCAAAATTCCATTAAAAGTGAAAATCTTCATGTGGCATCATCGTAGTGGAGTTGTGTTAACCAAAGACAACCTCGCACGATGCAACTGGCCAGGGAGTAAGAAGTGTTGTTTTTGTACTCATAATTAGACAATCAATCACCTCTTTTTCTATTGCAAGTTTGCATGTTCTACATGGTAAGTCATCCAAGTAACGTCAAATTTGTATCCGCCCACAAGTGTTGCCAATATTTTGGTCATTGGTTGGACGGTATTCCAAATAAGTTCAAAACGCTAATAAGGGTGGGAACGTATGCCTTAATTTGGTCGCTTTGGCTATGTAGAAATGATTTTGTTTTTAATGAGAAAAATGCTTCTGCTCTACAAGTTATTTTTCGGTATACACACTCACAACATACGTGGTATATACTACAACAACCAGAGTACCAACCATTGTTCAAGGCGGTCTGTACGCGATTGGAGTAGGTGACTACAGAGGATTTTTTCCAACATGGGTGGCAGCGTAACCTATGGATTGATCCACCACCTCCTTCAATATAGGCATAGTGTCGGTCTATAGGACTCTACTATTGCCAATTTATCTCTTTTTATTTCATGCTTTTTTGTCAGACTTTTGGATTTGGTTGTGTGCATCCTAGTTTTGCAGAGGCCGAGTGTTACTCATAATGCTTTTTATCATTTTGATGCTACATTTTGAGATAATAAAATCGCCTTTATTCGAAAAATATATTTAGAGAGTGCAGCTAGGAGATTGAGGTGGCGGTGGCAGGTTTTGTATCGGCGGGATACAGAGAGCTGCTAGACGCACGCCATCACTTGCCGAGTCACACACAGTGACCGATGGTGGTGGATTAGAGTTCGAATTCAAGAGGGTTTGGTGTGGTTGCAGTTATCCGACGACTGGGCGAGAGCAGAGCAACAGAGGAGGCTGGCCAAGGACATGGTCGCGAATAACACATTTTGCTCGATTTCCCCAATGACCCAAGTTTGGTTGCATCCTGCATGACCTCATCTTGTTCATGAGAGTTTTGTGATGTTCTTTTTTTACAAAAGTTTGTGATCTTAACTCATAGACATTCGATGTGATACTATGTGGTTGTAAAAGCAATATGCAATTTAGAGCAAATAGAGCGAACAAGTCAAGATCGTGAAGGTCGCTCCGTTAGTGTCATATTTTTCTTTTTGTAATTTTATCATACTGTACAGTTAGTACAGGATCATCAAATTTTCAAAATATGGTTTGGAAATATAATTTTGTAAAATTGAATGCGCAACATGTTCAGAGGAGAGGAGACAAAGGCTTGCTGATAAACTTGAGTCGACCGAGTCTCGCTTAGCTGAATAGTTCTCGGGTCTTGGCCCTGTCGTTGCTGGACATGGGGAGGTTGCATCCAAGGAATTCGGCCCCAATATATAGTAGGAATCCACTCGGTTTGGTGCACAGATTGTGCTTCTTCTAGCAATTTGAGCAGGTTCGTTGTTCTTGCTGTTTTTGTGTGTTGAGGCTCTTGGCTGCACACTTGTAGAGTAAGTTCATTGATGAGCAGATTATTATGCCTAAAAATTTCCATACCCTGGGTGAATCAAGATTCAGGAGGCTTTACCATTCGAGCTCTATTAATCTATAAAGCAAAGAGCCATATGTCCCACATACATCACAAGTTCACAACACTACATCCTTGATCTACTTATTCATCCGT
This sequence comes from Thinopyrum elongatum, assembly GCA_011799875.1. NCBI lineage: Eukaryota > Viridiplantae > Streptophyta > Magnoliopsida > Poales > Poaceae > Thinopyrum > Thinopyrum elongatum. The sequence continues at coordinate 363,334,740 of CM022303.1, forward strand.
TCCCCTAGGTTCCAGTTTAGGGCATTCATCTTTTACTCTTAATTAATACATGGCATTCGTGAGTGTATACATTTAATTGTCCATCTGATCTTACATCTCTTGCAGTGTGTGTGTCATACTTCTGGACACAAAAAAGACGGATCCTACGTCGACCACTTAAACAAGTTTGTTTATTTGATTTCCTCTGTACGTACCTTGAACCCTACTGAGCAATATTGGAGGATTCATGAATGGAATGGCTAGATTCCTTTTTGAATGCTCAGATTCTTGATATTCATCCTTTTACTTGACCTTTAAATTAATTGGTTCGCAATAAATTGTTAGCATGAAGTTACACCAATTTTGTAAGTAGATATACATAGGCAATGTGCTTGTCTTTTATGGCATTTGTATGCACTTGCAATATTCAACATCAGATTGAAATTCTTACCTTTTCTTTGGTTGTTGCCATTGCTTTTCAGCCTCTACATAACTGAATATTTGAATGTGTGATAGTCATATAATCTGCTCATTGGTCCTATTTGTTATGTACATGATGAATCTAAGCATGAATTATATTGAACTCATGTAATGTTTCTGTGGTTAAATCACAATTAGACATGAGAGTAGCTAGCTATAAAATGCAGTTAATGCATAATAGCTGATTCGTGTTTCCTATTTTATTGTCAGGCAAATGAGCATGTTACCGAGTTCGAGTATGACCGTGGAGCTGTAGATGCATACCAGTCCTCAATAAAGAAATTGCGTACTGCAAGTTTTAGATCTTCCACTTGTTAGTATTAGTTGTGTATACATTGTTGGCATAAATTAATGCCATGTCTTGTGGTTGACTTCCGGCAATAGAAAGATTGGTCCTAAATCTGAAATTTATTGATCGACAAAGAGCAATCTGTTGCAACAAAATCGTGGATCAAGTTATTTTTGACAAAGTTATGATTTTTTATTGTGGTATAAATTGTAAGCAGCTAATATGAGCTATTCAAGGTTAGGTTTTCCATAGGTTTCTATCCATTATCAATATAGGCAATTTGAGCTCTTCTCAGTTATGTTCAGGTGAATGTAGCTGCTGGTCATACTTTAGCCGTATAGCTAATCATACTTGAAGATGGTTTCTTGGTATGAGAATATGAGTGATTTGTTTGCTAGGCAGATATCCGGAGTTCCAAAATCTTATGGAAATGATGTAACAGGTTGAGTGTCACTGATGAAGCATCCTCTTCAAGAACTACGCTAAATTGTTTTTATGTCATGAACCCTTACCTGCGAAGTTTCAGAATCACAAAAGATCACATTCAAGTATGAGCTGCAAGGGATTCAAAATGGAATAAAAGATACCCAAGGGAAAGAAAAACAAATGAAAAATGTCTTGATTACTAGAAGCACCATAACCATAGGCAGGCCCATCTAAAAACACATGACGAACCATATGCTTCTATACCAGTTGCTTTATCTAAAAGTAGCCTTCTGGTTTTTCTTCATCTTTCCTATATATGTTTTGACAATTGGTTGTTCATATTAGTGGAGATTCACTGCTTGACAGAGTCATATTTAAAGGTAATTGTATTCCACTCTGTCATATGTACTACTATTTTTCCTTTTTATCCTTGGTCATCTAAGAATTACTTTATTTTAATCTAGAGTAGTTAGTAATTTTGCAGGAATCAAATGCACATTCTATAATTTCTAGTATGCATGCCATTGTATGGCTTTATTTCATCATGGCACATACATGTAGATATTTGCGAGAATTCACACATGATGAGGGTACTTCAAATAGGAAAAATTACAATTTTTTAATATTGTGGTATACCTTGGGTTATTGTTGTAAAATGAAATGTTAAAGGCCAAGTCAGCTTCAGTGGGTTATTCTTATTTTATGCTCATCACCATGGAGGTCGTGCTCTCACATTTGTGGCTATAACCAACATGGATGGTCTTCAATTTTTTTGTTCCTACATGTATGGTTTGTAATGGTGTTTGCACTTATTATATTGATTTTTTATTCATCGCTTCATAATATCTAATAAGATAGTACCAAATGATATGATATTATCTATGAATTAATTGATGTTATCAAGATGAAAAAACACATGGTTAGCATGTCTTGTGCTTATTGATTACTAGGAATGCCGTGAACTGAACAATTGGTACATTTTTTCCCATTTTGCAAAGATGGCTAGGATGTCATGTGCTATTGATTACTAGGAAATCCGCAAACTAAAAAATGCATACACTTCTTAGCCATTTTGCAATTGGTCTACGGAGAGGGCGATGAGTATATCTTTTGGTGCTTTTGTGGTAGGGAGTGCGATGACTTTTTCTCTCATTGCAATGCATGGGCATTTTTGTTAGTACCAAAAAAAGAGCAAAAGCTTTTAAGAAAAAGCGAAGATACAAACGAGCTTGTAAGCAATAGAAATAGCATTGAGCCATTTTGCATAGTACATCATCTTGGAGCGTCTATACATAGGTGGGATTGAAGACGGCATGTTTACTCTCATAGCCCATTTGACCAATCAAGCTATTGTCTCTCTAGTATCCGTGCAACGAGAGCTTTTCCATGGTAACACATTTTGTGCTCATTCCTTAGTTGCATGGATCTGAATTATCTTTGTGTGTGTCTGTTTCCGTGTCCTATACATAGCTATTGATCTATTTGCTTTACATTACATTTTTGTTAATCTTCACCAACATTATCAATATCTTGGTCTAACACTTTCTTGAATTTTGTGCCACTTGTCCTAACTGAGCCACTCGACAAGATTTACTTTGTAGGTGTGAGTGAACAAGTCCGGTACCAATTCCACTTTTCTCTCAATTCACATTGAGTGAAACCTGATACATCCTGGGAAAAGGTACCTGTGTATTATTTATCTCATTTCCTACTCACCTATACTCGACTCTTGTGATGGATAGGCAAAGCACATCATCTACAGTCTTCGACAGCGGTGAGCGACTGACATGGCTTGAGACTGCGTTGGTATTTCCCCAAAGAGGAAGGGATGATGCAGCATAGCTACGCTAAGTATTTCCCTCAGTTATGAAACCAAGGTATCAATCCAGTAGGAGAACCAAGCAACACTATGTAAATGGTACTTGCACACAAAGAACAAATACTTGCAACCCGACGCGTAAGAGAGGTTGTCAATCTCTCCACAGTAAAAAGATAGATTGGTTTGTATGAGATTGGATAAATAGATCTGAATAAAACATGAAATGAAATAAGTAAAGAAAAAGTGCAGCAAGCTATTTTTGGGTTTTTGGAATAATAGATCTGAAAACAAGTATGGTAAAAGATAGATCTGAAATCAATATGATAAAAGATAGACCCGAGGGCCGTAGATTTCGCTAGTGACTTCTCTCGAGAAAATAGCACAGGTTGGGTAAACAAATTACTATTGGGCAATTGATAGAAGAACAAATAATTATGATGATATCCAAGGCAATTATCAATATATAAGCATCACGTCCAAGATTAGTAGACCAAAACGATTCTTCATCTACTACTATTACTCCACACACCGTCCGCTATCCAGCATGTATCTAGTGTATTAAGTTCATGGAGAAACGGAGTAATGCAATAAGAACGATGACAATATGTAGACAAGATCTATTCATGTAGGAATAGACCCCATCTTGTTATCCTTAATAGCAACGATACATATGTGCCTCGCTACCCCTTCTGTTACTGGGTGAGGACACCGTAAGATTGAACCCATCACAAAGCACCTCTTCCCATTGCAAGAAAAATTGATCTAGTTGGCCTAACTAAACCAAAGATTTAAAGAAGAAATACAAGGCTATAAATAATCATGCATATAAGAGATCAAAGAAAACTCAAATAATAATCATGGATATAGATCTAATCATAAATTCGAACTTCATCGGATCCCAAAAAACACACCGTAAAAAGTCATTACATCAAATAGATCTCCAAGAGACCATTGTATTGAGAATCAAAAAGAGAGAAGAAGTCATCTAGCTACTGCCTACGGACCCGTAGGTCTATGGTGGACTACTCACGCATCATCGGAGAGGCACCAATGAGGATGATGAACCCCTCCATGATCATGTTAGATTGGATATCGTGGTTCTGGAACTTTTGGCGGGTGGAATTGTGTTTTGTCGACTCCCCTAGGGTTTTTGGAATATTTGGGTATTTATAGAGCTGAGAAGTGGTTGAGAGGACCTCCGTGGGCCCCATGATACATCAGGGCACGCTAGGGGCCTCTGGCGCGCCCTGGTGTATCATGGGCCCCACGGGCCTCCCCCCCGGTGCTTCCTTGGCTCCCAAGTTGTCTTCTGGTCCAAAAAAATCTCTAAAAAGTTTCGCTGCGTTTGGACTCCGTTTGGTACTGATATTTTGTGAAGTAAAAAAAAAGCAAAAACAGCAACTGGCACTGGGCATTATGTCAATAGGTTAGTCCCAAAAAATTATATAAAGTTGCTATAAAATGATTGTAAGACATCCAAGAATGATAATATAACAGCATGGAACAATAAAAAATTACAGATACGTTGGAGACGTATTAGGATCCCCAAGGTTAATTCCTGCTCGTCCTCGAGTAGGTAAATGATAAAAATAGATTTTTTGATGTGGAATGCTACCTAACATGTTCATCACATATTCTTTTCTTTTGTAGCATGGACATTTGGACTTTTAGATGGTTCAATGCAATAGTCTAGTTCTGACATGAAGACTTCAATACTCAAGCATATCAACAAGCAACCATGTCTTTCAAAATATGAACACCAAAGAAAGTTATCCCTAGTCCATCATGCTCAATGATTGATCCATTCATAAAACACACTCGAATATTAGCTACATCCATTGCTCAAGTATGATCATAGTGCTCCCTAGCTAGTTAGTGCTTTATAAGAGAAGATGGAGACTCAAATAAAAAAAATTGCATAAAGTAAATAGATAGGCCCTTCACAATGGGAAGCAGAGATTTGTAGAGGTGCCAGAGCTCAAAGCTTAAATTGAGAGATAAAATTTTTAAGTGGCATGCTTTTCCCGTCAACAAAAACGACTGAGTTGTTCCCAACACTTTCCATGCTAGATATATCATATGTGGTTCCCACAAAAAAAATTATTCCTTTTTCCACCATACTTTCACACTCCATGGCTAGCCGTATCCATGGGTACCGTCCATATCAACACTTTCCAAGGAATTTATTATTTGAAAACATAAAGTAAATTTCTTTTTCATTTTGGGACTGGGCATCCCTATTACCGCCACACTATCGTGCAATGAAAAGTGAATAAACACTCATCTTGAGAATAACACAACTAGCATGGAAAATATTGGCCACCCCCTGCCGCTTCATGAGCGGTACAGTCACACAAAAAGGAAATTCATTTTGAAAATTAGAGTTGGCACATACAAATTTACTTAGAATGGCACGGAAATACCGCATATAGGTAGGTATGGTGGACTCATATGGCAAAACTGGGTTTAAGGATTTTGGATGCACAAGTAGTATTTCTACTTAGTACAAGTGGAGGCTAGCAAATAGATTGAGAAGCAACCAACCAAGAAACAAAAATTCTCATAAACAAGCATCAAGCATAACAAACACCGAATAATGCACCATAACTAGGATGTAATTTCATTGCATAACTATTGAATTTCGTGCTTGCATAGGGAATCACAAACCTTAACACCAATATTCTTACTAAAGCATAATTACTCACCAACATAACTCACATATTACTATCATCATGTCTCAAAACTATTACAAGGAATCAAGTTTATTTTGTCCAATGATCTTCCTGAAAGTTTTTATTCCATCCCTCTTGAATATCTATCACTTTGGGACTAGTTTCCTATATTGCCATTGCTTTTGACAAGCTCAAATAAATTTAAGTGAAGAACATCAGCATAAAAATTTTCATCTCTCAAAATAATATAAGTGAAGCATGAGAAAATTTCTTCAAAAATTTACTAACTCTCAAATAAATCTAAGTGAAGCATGAGAGTATTTCTTCAAAAATAATAAAGCACACCTTGCTCAAAAAGATATAAGTAAAGCACCAGAGCAATTCCAGAGCTCAAAAAATTTAAGTGAAGCATAAAGAGCAATTCTAGCAAATCATAGCATAATTTTGTCTCTCTCAAATAGGTGCGTCCAGCAAGGATACTTGTGAAAAAAATAAAAAGCAAAACAAGTAAAGAATCATATAATACAAGACGCTCCAAGCAAAACTCATGATATGTGACGAATAAAAATATAGCTCCAAGTAAAATTACCGATGGTTGTTAGAAGAAAGAGGGGATGCCTTCCGGGGCATCCCAAAGCTTAGTTGCTTGGTTCTTTTTGAATATTAACTTGGGGTGCCATGGGAATCCCCAATATTAGGCTCTTTTCACTCCTTATTCCTTCATCCATCGAGATCTCACCCAAAACTTGAAAACTTCAATCACACAAACTTAACAAAACCTTCGTGAGATCGGTTAGTATAATAAAACCAATCTTTGCTTTAAGTACTGTTGAAAACCCATTCATATTTTGTTTTTGCATTATACCTACTATATTCTAACTTTATCATGGCTTATACCCCCCGATACAATCCATAGATTCATCAAAATAAGCACACAATGCAAAGAAAACAGAATCTGTCAAAAATAGAACAGTCTGTAGAGATGTGAATTTTACTCATACTTATGTAACTCCAACAATCGAAAACTTTAGGAAATCATAGGCAATTTTTTTAAAAATATTGTGTAAAAAATTCAGAATTTTTTATCACTTATGTAAATTTATACAATTCTGTTAATGGATGCAAAAGTTTCTGTTTTTCAACAAGATCAAATCAACTATCACCCAACATGATCCCAAAGGCTTTACTTGGCACAAATACTAATTAAAACATAAAAAACACAATCATAACATATCATAATTGTTCAAACACTTAAGAATAGAAAGAAAAAGGAAAAAATAAATTTTGTTCATTGGGTTGCCTCCCAACAAGCGGTATTGTTTAATGCCCCTAGCTAGGCATAATGCATAGATTCAAGTATTGTCATCTTTGGTTTTCCACTCCTCAATTACACGACTAGAATTCTTCAAGGATTTAGCATGCATATTTTCAATAACAATACTTCTAGGAATAATATTGAAGAATTCATTCTTGCAAGAAGGGTCTTTTACTACTTCAACAAAATTGAGGTGAATACTAATCATTTTGAGATCTTCATTATTGCTATTAGAAGTAGCACCATTGTTCTTAGTGACTTTTGTGGGCTTGCAAATCTTTATAGGAGTTTTTTCAATATTTTTAACGGAAGAAAAACCCAAGATCAAGTTACTAAAAATTTCTTCCAACTTATCAATTCTAGCGGGGCACTCTTCCATTCTCGCGTTAACTACGGGTTCCTTTTCCCTTAATATTTAAGAGCATCTCCCGCTTTTGACCCAATTCTATTATCAAGATTGTGCATCCTTTTATCTAATTTTTCAATATTTTCTTTGATGAGCATTTCCTTTTAAATAGCATCTAACCTTTGCATAACATGCTCAAGAGTTAAAACCGTTTCATTGATAGTGATAGGTGGTGCACCCACTAGATCTCCCATAGCATTAAAAGCATCCAAAGTAGGGCACATCAAGAAATTCCCCCTAGTGATAGTATCAAGAACAAATCTATACCAAGTTGTGGATGCCCACATAAAAACTGCGAAGAAGAACAATGGTAGATTGCTTACGAACAGATCTATTATGAGCATTGCAAATCCTATACCAAGAATCTTTTAGATTCTCCCCTCCCCTTTGCTTAAAATTGAGAACTTCGTTCTCAGGGATGTATGCAATAGAGGAAGAACTAGCCATAGTAACAAAGTGGGGAAGCATGATCACACGCAAACTAGAGATCTGACGGGAAAAAGGCGAACGAAAAAGAAGGCGAATAAAAAGGTAATTTTTTGTGAAGTGGGGGAGATGAAAACGAGAGGTAAATGGCAAATAATGTAAATTGAAAGGAGATGAGATTTGTGATTAGGAACTTGATAGATGTCAATGATGTCTCCCCGGCAACGGCGCTAGAAATTCCTTTGACGTGGCTTGAGACTGCGTCGGTATTTCCCCAAAGAGGAAGGGATGATGCATCACAGCTACGGTAAGTATTTCCCTCAGTTATGAAACCAAGGTATCAATCCAGTAGGAGAACCAAGCAACACTATGTAAATGGTACCTGCACACAAAGAACAAATACTTGCAACCCGATGTGTAAGAGAGGTTGTCAATATCTCCAGGGTAAAAAGATAGATTGGTTTGTATGAGATTGGATAAATAGACCTGAATAAAACACGAAATAAAATAAGTAAAGAAAAAGTGCAGCAAGGTATTTTGGGGGTTTTGGAATAATAGATCTAAAAACAATTACGGTAAAAGATAGATCTGAAATCAATATGATAAAAGATAGACCCGGGGGCCGTAGATTTCACTAGTGGCTTCTCTCGTAAAAATAGCACATGGTGGGTAAACAAATTACTATTGGGCAATTGATAGAAGAACAAATAATTATGATGGTATCCAAGGCAATGATCAATATATAGGCATCACATCCAAGATTAGTAGACTGAAACGATTCTGCACCTACTACTATTACTCCACACATCGACCGCTATCTAGCATGCATCTAGTGTATTAAGTTCACGGAGAAACAGAGTAATGCAATAAGAATGATGACATGATGTAGACAAGATTGATTCATGTAGGAATAGACCCCATCTTGTTATACTTAATAGCAACGATACATATGTGCCTCGCTACCCCTTCTGTCACTAGGTGAGGACACCGTAAGATCGAACCCATCACAAAGCACCTCTTCCCATTGCAAGAAAAATCGATCTAGTTGGCCTAACTAAACCAAAGATTCGAAGAAGAAATATGAGGCTATAAATAATCATGCATATAAGAGATCAAAGAAAACTCAAATAATATTCATGGATATAGATCTGATCATAAATTCGAACTTCATCGGATCCCAACAAACACACCGCAAAAAGTCATTACATCAAATAGATCTCCAAGAGACCATTGTATTGAGAATCAAAAAGAGAGAAGAAGCCATCTAGCTACTGCCTACGGACCCGTAGGTCTATGGTGGACTACTCACGCATCATCAGAGAGGCACCAATGAGGATGATGAACCCCTCCGTGATCGCGTTAGAGTGGATCTCAAGGTTCTGGAACATGTGGTGGCTGGAATTATGTTTTGTCGACTCCCCTAGGGTTTCTGGAATATTTGGTTATGTATAGAGCTGAGAGGCGGTGGAGAGGACCTCCATGGGCCCCATGATACATCAGGGTGCGCCAGGGGCCTCTGGCGTGCCCTGGTGTATCATGGGCCCCATGGGCCTCCCCCCAGCTGCTTCCTTGGCTCCCAAGTTGTCTTCTGGTAAAAAAAATCTCCAAAAAGTTTCGCTGTGTTTGGACTCCGTTTGGTACTGATATTCTGCGAAGTAAAAAAAAAAGCAAAAACAGCAACTGGCACTAGGCACTATGTGAACAAGTTAGTCCCAAAAAATGATATAAAGTTACTATAAAATGATTGTAAAACATCCAAGAATGATAATATAATAGCATGGAACAATAAAAAATTATAGATACGTTGGAGACGTATCAGCGACTCACCACCAACATCCAACACTTAGAAGATCGGAGAAGATACTACTGATAACCTGCAAGTATAGGCGATCAATTGTAGCCTTTCTCGATAAGTAATATTGTCAAACCCAACGAGGAGCTAAAGGTAGAATTAATATTACCTTCAAGTTGTATCGACCACCGATACAACTCTACGCTCACTTAACGTTCGCTTACTAGAACAAGAATAAAACTAGAAGTACTTTGTAGGTGTAAAGGGATAGGTTTGCAAGATAATAAAGAATGTGAAAATAAAAGTTAGGTGATGTTTTACTAACAGAACAATTAAGTTAGTATAGCTATTGTGGAAAAGTGGTGGTAGGATTTGCGGAATTGTCCCAAAGCAATTGGCTAAGTTACTAGGCTGATAGCAGGTTTATATGTGGGAGAGGCCACTGCTAGCATGGCATCCCTTACCTAGGATTATGTGCACTTATGATTGGAACAATTAGCAAGCATCCGCAGCTACTACAGTTCATTAAGGTAAAACCCAAACATATCATTAAGATATATTGGTCCCCCTTCAACCCCGTATGAACCAATTTCTATATTAGGAAGAAGCTTATGTCACTCTTGCCCTCCAATGCATAGTCCCGTCAACATAGAACTAACCCTAAGGTATGATCCACATGCGCGCTCATATGATGGGCACCAAAGGACAGTAACATAACCACAAGCAATTTAAGCCAATCATAGCAATTCACCAGTCACCCATAAGACAATAAAAATCTACTCAAACATCACAGGATGGCAACACATCATTGGATAATAACATGAAGCATAAAGCACAATGTTCAAGCAGAGGGTACAGTGGGTTGCGTGAGAGTGGACCACTGAATATAGATTAGGGAAGGTGATGGAGGTGTTGATGAAGATGACGGAGTTGTTGGAGTAGATTACCATCACATGATGATTGCCATGGCGGCGCTCCGGCGCCACCGGGAAAGAGGGTGAGAGAGCCTGTCGGTGTAGGCGACCATCTATGGGGCCTTCAAGCCCCTTTGTGGTTCGGCTAGGGAGATGCACAAGACACAAAGAGCAAAACCAACAGAAGGCGCAGGGATCTTTACCCAGGTTCGGGCCACCAAGAGGTGTAAAACCCTACTCCTTGCTATATTAGGTGTATGTGTTCGAACACAAGTACAAGGAGCACTACCCCGGCAAAGCTGCGAGAGGGAAGCAGCTACATGTGCAGTTGTGCAAAGGGTCGATCCTTGTAAACATTGCCCTGGCCCTCCTTTTATAGCTTAAGGGGTAACCACAGTGGTAAAAAGGTAATTAAATGATGATTAGATAGCAAACAGTGCTATCATACCTCACTCTTCTAGACTAGGACAAAAGCATTAAATGCACTGTTAGGTGTCGTGACAAGGAGGAGCCCCGGCAAGGTTGATGCACCGCTTGCCCAGCCACCTCCTACTATCTTGACACCCCCCTAGGACGGGTGTCTTTAAAGGTAATCTTTCTTCCAATAGGCTACCACATGACCGACAGATCTCACAAAACCACCTGTGGGCTCGACACCTCATCGATTAGTGACTAGCTGCTCGATGAGGTGGAGCAGTGGTGGCTGGCAAGAGCTTGTCGGCCACGGAGCTTGCCGGGCCTTCGTCTTGCCGGCTCGGCCTTGCCGGCAAGGGTTGTTCTGGGAGTTGATCTTGATGCTTGTCTTGTTCTTCTCCTTGGCCAAGTTGATCAACTTGGTCTTGAATCTTGGTCTTCTTGATGCACTCCTTGATCTCTCAAGGAGCGGCTCCCTTGGCTTCAGAAACTTCTTTTGTCAGAATTGGGTCTCCACGGACCCAAACAAGGTTCAAACTCTGGGGCATGTGCGAAGGATCCTGCCTAGCTACAGCTCGCTGCTCACCACCTCACGGCTTGGCTCTATCGAGCTCGAACGAGCGGGGAGAAGAAGTGGACACAGTGATTTACCCAGGTTTGGGCCAGCTTGCGGTGTAAAACCCTACACCTGCTTTGTGGTGGATTGCCTCGCGAGGAGGATGAGTATGAACTAGTACGAGTGTGAGCTACCTCGGGAGAGCTCAATGGCGGAATGATTTGATCCCTCTCTATGGTGGAGACTAGCCTATATTTATAGTGGCCTTGGTCCTCTTCCCTCATAGCTTAGGCGGGAAGGGATACCACAGCGGCCAATTTGAAGGGGGACAGGAGTACACCCTATCTTGACTAAAGGTGGTCTTTGTCTGCAAAGCTTCTGATCATGATGCAGTGGTGGGCTCGGTGATGAACTCCGTCCTGCCGAGCCCGTGGTCTTGGTCTTGTTGCACTGGAATGGAAACCTTTGGGGGATTCCTCGGGAACCCGCGTACGTCTTTGCCTCCTTAGCACCAAAGAGGAAACTGTCCTGGACTACGCCCGCTGGCGCCCTGCTGGCCTTGGCAGTCATGGCTCACGTCACCGCGCGCCTCGTGAGGTGGGATACCTGCCTAGAGATGTCCGCTCCTCGGGAGGCCTTGATGTCGTTAGCCTCACGAGGTGGGGTGCCCTCGTGAGGGTCTTGCTCATGAAGCCTTAGAGTTGGGCCGCACTGGGCCTTTAACAATGCCGCGCGCTGCGCCGCATGCAGACGGGTCTGGGTACCCCCGGTCCCAGGACTCCGATAGTAGCCCCCGGGCCCACTACGTGCTTGGCCTGGCTTCGAGGCGAAGGCAAAGAGGGGAGGGCAAAGCGACACGGGCCCTAACCGCGTGCGGGCCAGGCTTGATGCATGGTGCACGACGGGACACGGACGCCCCCACTTCCCCACATCGTCTCGGCAACTGCCCAGGCTGACAAAAAACTGGTGCATGCTGCAGGGCCATCATTGCTCGTAGGTGGAAGGGCGTTGGTTGGCCTTGTCTGATCGCCTATAAGAGGGCGAAGGGGCAGAGCCCCCGACCCATCTCTGTCTTCTCGTCCATTCGCCTCCAACCCTCGTTGCAGTAGCCATGGCGCCCATAAGAAGGTTCACCGCCGCCAAGAAGGGCAAGGCTCCAAAGGAGGGACCAGAGCTGCCGCTGCCCAAGAGGGGGCGCGGCCGCCCCAGCATGTATGACGCCATTCCGGCGGCGCCTCCCCAAGGACGCGGGCGGCCTCCATTGGCGGTCCACACCTGCTCCGGCAGTCGCGCGAAGAACTCCGTATGTGGGCGGGGCCGCGGGAAGCGGCACGCCGGCGGACACAGGGAGTGGAACAGCGTCGGCGCCCGGCCACCTCGGGCATGGGCGCACTACGTTGAGTCGGCCCGCGAGTTTGTTGTGTGGATAGAGAGCCCGCCGTGTACCTGGATCCAACTCCTGGGCTCCTTTGCGGGGGAGCTGGCAGTGGACGGCCTCGTCGGGCTATGGCTGCAGCCCGACGGCTGTTGTAGCAAATCCTCCTGGGTGGAGGTCGAAATCACCCCCTCCAGCTTCGTGTACTTGACCTGGGGGTGGCAGTCGTTTGCCTCCGCCCATGACCTGAAGGGGAGCCACACCCTCCACTTCAAGTTTGACGGGGCGGCGATGCTCTACGTGAAGGTCTTCAGGGAGATGGGCTGCCGCCTCGGATGCTGTCTGGAGGGCGACAGCAGCGGCAGCGACGATGACCACAGCAGCGGTGGTGACATCATCGGCGGTGAACTTGCCCTTGGCGATGGCCATGGTGCCTCCAGCGGCGATGGCACCTCCTCCGGGGAAAGCGGGAGCGACGACGACTAGGACGAGCCACGCCACCACCACGTCAAGGTGGAGGACGACTCCGACTAGGCGTCGCGATGTCGGAGTTGGCGCCTCAGGCGCTGCGGCCTCCGGGAGGGTGTTTCTTTTGTTTCTTTATTGCCTGCATCGAAACCATGAAGGGCCCTATGGGGGCGTGTAAGGCACTGCGGCGCTCACGCCTTTATCTTAATGCTTTCACCTTGTGCTCAAGTTATTATGGCGCCCCTCGTTTGAGTTTAACTCTTTTTCTTTCCGACCACCTTGTGCTCTGCATCGCCAGGACCTAGTCCCCAGGCAAGCTTCTGCCGGTGCTGGAATGCCAGGTCGCGATGCCTTGTGTAAGGCCAAGAGGTGAGTGACCCGAGGTCCGATAAGAGCTCCTGAGGTGCGATGCTCAAGAGGCCCCCTAGACGCGCAAGCGGCTTTTGAGAGAAAATGGGTTTTTCGCCCAAACGAGATCGCGAGAGTCGAGGTAAGGCATTAATAGCAAAGCTCACACCAGGCGCGGATAAGACGACCTAGCTTGGGATGCTCGTGGCTCGTGAGGGATTCCTGCATCATGAGGGTGCGCCTCCCTAGAGTTTTGATCCTCTGTACACTTCCTGTTCTGCAATGAGTCAACACAAGTCCCACTAGGGGTGCATGAAAAGATTGGCGTCCTTTATATTTCAAGCGATGCCTATGCTGCTAGAATGCGCCCCTCTTCCCGTATTCCCTCGCGAGGTTTACCCGTCATTTCCTTACTCACCAAAGTGCTCTACATCCTCAGGACCCAGCCCTTGAGCGGAGCTCAGCCGCCACTGGTATGTCAGGTCACGATGCCTGGGACAAGGCCAGGGGGTGAGGGCCCGAGAGCCAGTAGGGGCTCCTGAGGCACGTGCTCAAGAGCCCCCCTTTAAGATGCAAGCGGCTTGCACGGAAAGGAGCGGTTCGCCTCGGGTGGGTTGCAAGGAAAGGGGCTTTGACTGGCAATACGCGGCAGACGAAGTGATTTTACTTAGCCTTTTGTGGATCAAACCGCTGTCTAATCGAGGCGGTCCCTCCTGAGTTGGCAGGGTGTCATCAAGGGGCCGCTCGAACGCCTGTCTCCTGAAGTTCCTGCACATTTGACAGATCACAAAATACAGAGGGCGGCACACGCTTGCTGATCTACTCATGATTGTTCCGTGATAAGATGAAGGCACTAAGGACTTGGTGAGGTGACGTGCACGGGGCCGGCCCGTGAGCCACAGCTCAGTCGCTTAGATTTATCAGCGATGCAGGGACGGACCCAAGCACAGGCACTGTGCCGGTAGCCACCTCTCATGGGACGTTTGGGAGCAGAGCTGGCAATGCGTGAAGCCTGCCGGGTGGTGACTCCAGAAGTGATGTGACATCAAGCGTAGGGCTAATAGCCATAGCAACTCATGAAAGAATAACTGGTTTGAGGTACATGAACGGAACAATGCAACTGCAAGGGCGGACCCTTACAGCCTGAGGATAATGCAGCCCATGCGGCGCCCTCAATTGAACAAACCAAAAAGTCACCTGGCAATGATGCTGCAGAGGCGTCGAGGTAGTCGATGAAGCGCGTCGCGGAGACTCGCTCCTCACGAGTCGGACAGCTTCGGAGGCTTGAGAGGCTCGCAAGGGTCCGGGGCTTAGGCGGGAAGGGATACCACAGCGGCCAATTTGAAGGGGGACAGGAGTACACCCTATCCTGACTAATGGTTGTCTTCGTCTGCAAAGCTTCTGGTCGTGACGCAGCGGTGGGCTCGATGATGACCTCCATCCTGCCAAGCCCGTGGTCTTGGTCTTGTTGCACTGGAATGGAAACCTTTGGGGGATTCCTCGTATGTCCTTGCGTCCTTAACACCAAAGAGGAAACTGCCTTGGACTGCGCCCGCTGGCGCCCTGCTGGCCTTGGTCGTCATGGCTCATGTCACCGCGCACCTCGCGAGGTGGGATACCTGCCTAGAGATGTCCACTTCTCGGGAGGCAGTGATAACCCACAAGTATAGGGGATCGCAACAGTTTTCGAGGGTAGAGTATTCAACCCAAATTTATAGATTCGACACAAGGGGAGCCAAAGAATATTTGTAGGTATTAGCAATTGAATTGTCAATTCAACCACACCTAGAGATTAATTATCTACAACAATATGATCAGTAGCCTAGTAATATGATAGTTTTGATAAAGGTGATGATAGTAGCAGTAACAGTAACAGTGATAGCAATGATTTTGTAGCAAGTGTAACAGTAGCAATAGCAGTAGTAATTTAGCAAGAACAATATGTGGAAAATTAGTAGGCATTGGATCAGTGAATTCATTGGATGATATTCATCATATAACAGTCATAACCTAGGGTGATACAGAACTAGCTCCAGTTCATAAATATAATGTAGGCATGTATTCCATAAATAGTCATACGTGCTTATGGAAAGAACTTGCATGACATCTTTTGTCCGACCCTCCCGTGGCAGCGGGGTCCATAAGGAAACTAAGGGATATTAAGGCCTCCTTTTAATAGAGAACCGGAACAAAGCATTAACACATAGTGAATACATGAACTCCTCAAACTACGGTCATCACTAGAAAGTATCCCGACTATTGTCACTCCGGGTTTACGGATCATAACATGTAATAGGTGAATATGACTTGCAAGATCGGATCTAGAACATAGATATAATGGTGAAAGCATAAATGGTTCAAATCTGAAATCATGGCACCCGGGCCCAAAGTGACAAGCATTAAGCATGGCAAAGTCATAACAACATCAATCTCAGAACATAGTGGATACTTGGGATCAAGCCCTAACAAAACTAACTCGATTACATGATGAATCTCATCCAACTCCTCACCGACCAGCGAGCCTACGAAGGAATTACTCACTCTCGGTGAGGAGCATCATGGAATTGGCGATGGAGAAGGGTTGGTGATGATGAAGACCGAAGATCCCCCTCTCCAGAGCCCCAAACGGGCTCTTGATCTGGCCTCCCGACGAAGAACAGGAGGTGGCGGCGGCTCCGTATCGTGAAACGCGGTAATTCTTTCTCCTCAATTTTTCTCTCCAAATTTAGGTATTTAAGGAGTCAGAGTCAGGGTCTGCGGGGCCACTAGGTGGGCACAACCCACCTGGGCGCGCCTGGAGGGGGGTGCACGCTGGTGGGTTGTGCTCACCCAGGGGCCCCCTCCGGTGGTTCTTGACTCCAGTATTTTTCTTTTATTATAAAATAAATTTCCAAAAAGTTTCGTTCCATTCCGAGAACTTTTATTTCTGCACAAAAACAACACCATGGTAGTTCTGCTGAAAACAGCGTTAGTCCGGGTTAGTTTCACTCAAATCATGCAAATTAGAGTCCAAAACAAGAGCAAAAGCGTTAGGAAAAGTAGATACGATGGAGATGTATCAGGCAGCCTCGGGAGGCCTTGATGTCGTTCACCTCGTGAGGTGGGGGGGCCTTGTGAGGGTCTTGCTCGTGAAGCCTTGGAGTTGGGCCCCACTAAGCCTTTGACAATGCCGCGCGCTGGGCCGTAGCTAGACGGGTCTGGGTACCCCCGGTCCCAGGACTCCATCATCTTTATAACTTTAGTTGGTAGGGAAGTTTCTACTTGTCTGGGCATAGGTCAGGGTATAAAATACCCATGTTTTATACATCGACAGGAGCCCCCAGGCCTAGGGCACACATCCTGCTAAGCATCGTTGCGCTAGGCCTAAACGATGCACAGACATGCTGCAAAGACCGATGCGAAATTTTCTCATGGTGATATCTGTCTCCTGAGATCTACTTTGCTTCTTCGTTAATCTAAACTTGAGTTAGCCCCCCAGTCATCCTCCAGCAATCTTGTCGCTCGGGCGGGCACCTACCACTTGTGTTAGAAACTAGGGGCGAGCGCGAACGTGGGTTGCCAGTGGGCTCGGCCTGGGTATGCCCACAACTACGCGTGGCTAAGGATAAGTACCATTTTTTTTCATCACTCCTCCCTTTACTACAGCCCCCCACGACGCGGGTTGTGTGCAGAACATGGGATTGGCCTAGAGAGGTGGTCGTGGAGGTAGTGCTCCGAGCAGGGGAGTCAGGGCGCCGGATTGGCGAGGATGGGCGGTCGTTGGAGTAATGTGCCGGCCAGAAATGCAGGGCGCAGAATTGGTGGAACGGGGCGGTTGCCCTAAGATGGTGGAGAGCCAGCCCCCGTGCCTCCCACTATAAAGAGGGGGCTGCGGAGGGCGATGCTCATCCACTTCTCCTCGTCCCAATCTCTCAGTGTCTGCTATCTTCTTCTTCTTACCTCACCCCTCACATCTGTTGCTGGCATGGCGAGGGGGAAAGGTCGAGCCCATGCTTCCGTTGCTGCTACAAGAGCTTCTTCCTGGCACCATGCTTCTGCCTCGGCCGCAGTCGCAAAAACTAGCTCTAGTACTCGAGGAGGGGCCACGACCCGAGCTCGTGGAAGACATGGCACTTGGGGCCGGAGCGGCCACATCAGAGCGCTTGTCGTCTCGCCCCCAACCATTCTACCTCCAGCAGAGGGCCATACGGAAGACATGGCACTCGTGTTCGTCATGGAGCTACGCGATCGGCCGCGAAGCCGGCTGCTTCTCCCTCGTCCCTTTGCTAGGGTGCTGGAGGTTGACTAGCCGCGTGGCTTGTGGCTGCGCATAGACGGCTGCTGCAACGGCTCCGTCTGGGTGATCTGATGTCCTTCATCACTTTACTTTTATTATTAGCTAGCGCAGCCGAATGCTTCTCCATCGTCCCTTTGCTAGGGTGCTGGAGGTCGACTATCCACGTGGCTTGTGGCTGCGCATAGACGGCTGGTGCAACGGCTCCGTCTAGGTGAACATCGAGTTCTCCACCAACGGCATCATGTACTTCATGCACAGGTGGAAATCCTTCGTCAGTGCATGTTACCTAGGGCAGGGGCATCTTCTCCACTTCAAGCTAGTTGAATCTGGCATGCTTGTCGTGAACTTCTTCGGCGCATCGGGAGCTCGCATGGAGTGCTGCATGGAGAGCTCGAGCAATGGTGAAACTGCCTCCTCAAGTGAAAGCGACGAGGAGGACGATGGTGAAGACAACGACGGCGGGTCTCTAGGCATCAAGGTCAAGGATGACAGCTCTGATTCTAGCTGAACGCTGCCAGCACCATCATCTGGCTTGCCGGGAGCGAGTTGGGCTTCGCCTAGGTGCCCCTTTTTCCCGGCATTGCACTTGATGTAAACCCTAGGAAAAAGGGCGCTAAGAAAATGTTACCAAGCATTACTTAATAAATATCTACTATTTATCATGCTCGAATGAATGCTTGTTGTCTCCCTTGTTTGTTTGTGTCTTTGTATGATTCTGATCCCCCACCCTATACGGCTTGGAAACTTGCCGGTGCACTTTCTTACCACGAGCGCTTCAAGGAACAGATCCTTAGCAGCCTGCTGGTGATGCTGCCACCGGCAAGACATCTTGCCTATCCCAGTGCAGCTACAAAACCTTGCCGAATGGATTCGAGGCGAGATTAGAGCGTGAATGGTCACGACAAGATTCCTTCGCGTGCAGGTTTCTCATACCAACCCAGAACCATGCAAGGGGAACTATAATGTAGCAAAGAAATTTTTAGTTGATTTTTTTTCGAACTTAGCTTTCTTTGCTATACTTCTTGTCATATGAAATGAACACTGGCGCCATATAACCCCTTCGTCACTACGCGCGGGTCACACAGCCGCCTGAAGACGGTCTTCCTCAAGGAGCAGAACATCATCTTGTCGTAATTGCTCTTGCTCTACTTCATCATAAGCAAGCACTCGAGGTGACCCGTATATGAGTTCCATGGGGAGCACCGCTTCTGCACCATAAATGAGGGAGAAGGGTGTATGGCTGGTAGCTCAATTTGGTGTCATCCTGAGTGACCAAAGAACCATCGGCAACTCATCAATCCAGCATCTTCCACATATGTGCAACCTGTTGAATGTTCTTGTCTTGAGACCAACGCAACACTTGAGCATTTGTCTGTTTTGCTTGCCCATTGCTTCTCGAGTGAGCAATGGAGGCGAAGCAGATCTTGCTCCCAAGGGACCGGATATACTGCATGAAGGTGCGGCTCGTGAACTGTGGGATGTTGTCAGTGTTGATTCTATTAGGAACCCCAAAACGGCAAACCAGCCCTTTGAAGAACTTGGCGGCTGACTGTGCTATTACCTTCCTCACTAGCTCTACTTTAGGCCATTTTGTGAACTTGTTGATGGCAACATACAAGAACACAAAGCCCCCAGTAGCATGGGGAAAGGGGCCCAAGATATTGAGCCCCCAGGCCAAAAAAGGCCAGGAGAGAGGAATTGTCTAAAGAGCTTCAGCTGGTTGATATATATTCTTTGAATAGAACTGGCATTCTTCACACTTGGTTACTAGCTCAGTTGCATCCTGGAGAGCAGTGGGCCAATAAAAACCTTGCCGGAAACTTTGCCGACATGGGCTCTTGATCCTATGTGAGAGCCACATATGCCTCTGTGTACTTCTGCCAAGAACCTTAGTCCATCTTCCCGAGAAATGCACTTCAATTTCATACCATTTGGTCTCTTTCTGTGTAGAATGTTATCCACAAACTGGTACATACTTTATTGACGGGCTACTTTCTCAGCTTCTTCTTGCTCATCGGGAAGCTCTCTTGTTTGAAGGAACTGGACTATGTGTTATGCCCACACTGGAGCTTGCGGCTCGACGGCAAGGACCAAGGGCATCTCTTCAATTGTGGGAGCGCTGACCTCGATGCCAAGAACCTAAGGTTCTGTGTGAAGCCGCTACTCACCAACAGTTGTGTCGTTGTCCCTGGCAACCTTTTCAGCGGCGGCTTCTGGGAGCTCTAACGGAAAATACTTGCTGGTATTCAACTTTCTTCTCTTATTAGCTTGTGTCGATGGAGCGACTGATGGTTGATTAAAATGGAGTACAAAAGTCCTCGGTTCCACATGTAGCTTTTGAGCAGCACACTTTGACATATGATCAGCAATACTATTCTCCCCGCAGGGGGATATGGTCTGTTTGTAATCCATCAAAGTGTTCCTCCAATTTCCTCACTTCTTCCATGTATGCTTCCATCAAAGGGCTTTGATAGTCTTTATTCACTTGCTTAACAACAAGCTGCGAATCTCCATGAATGATCAACTTTCTGATTCCCAATTCTACCACAATTCTGAGGTCGGCAAGGAGCCCTTCATACTCTGTAGTGCTATTGGTTGCTTTCTCCCTGGGAAAGTGCATTTGAACCACATACTTGAGGTGCTCTCTGGTGGGTGCGACAAGCAGCCTCCAGCACCGGCGCCCTGCAGCGAAAAGGCACCGTTAATGTACATGATACATTCTTTCTCAGTTTCTTTGCCAGGTAGAGTTGATTCTTGAATTTCTTCTTCTTGCGTTGGCGTCCATTCTGTGATGAATTCTGCCAAGGCTCTGCTCTGAATAGTTTGAAGTGCTCTCAAACTTGAGTGCAAAACTTGACAACTCTAATGCCCACTCCACTATCCTTCCAGTTGCTTCTGGATTTCTCAAAATGCGCTGCAACAGAAAGTGACTGACAACACTGATCTCATGTGCTTGAAAGTAGTGGCGCAGCTTCCTTGAGGCCATGAGGAGGCCAAAAAGCAGCTTCTGCACACCAGAGTACCTTGACCTAGCTCCCTGCAAAAGAGAACTAACAAAGTATACTGGTCGTTGCACCACCTTCTTCTTCGGCACTATCTATTGATTGATTTCTGTCCTGCCAGCGCTGGTTCTTGCTAGAAAGGATTCTGGTTTGTTGTGGGATGGTCTTGCCACTGTTGCTTCCTCACTGACAGCTTCTCTCTGCGCCACTAGTGCAATAATGGACCACTTGATTTGTTGCTTCTAGATATAGCAACAACGACTCTTGTGGCTTAGGCGCAACTAGAGTTGGCGCAGAAGACATGTACCTTTTAAGATCCTGTAGCGCAACCTCTACTTCCGGAGTCCATTTTACTGGGCCTACCTTTTCAATATTTTGAAAAACGGCAAGGCGTTCTCAGCGGATCTTGAAATGAACCTACTCAGAGCAGTAACACAGCCGGCAAAGCACCGCACATCCTTGATGGTTTTAGGCGCTTGAATCTGCTCAATAGCTTTGACCTTGTCGGGGTTTACTTCTACTCCACGCTGAGACACAAAGAACCCGAGGAATTTGCCGGATGGAACACCAAACACACACTTCTTAGGGTTAAGCTTCATGTTGATTTTGCACAAGTTCGCAAATGTTTCTTCCAGGTCTTGTGCGAGGGTTGATTTTTCCTTGGTCTTGACCACTATATCATCCATATAAGCCTCCACATTTCTATGCAGCTGCTATTCAAAACCAATTTGGATTGCTCTTGCAAACATTGAACCAGCACTCTTTAGTTTGAAAGGCATACGCATGAAGCAGTATGTGCCACATGGAGAAATGAATGCGGTTTTCCCCTCATCTTCCTTGGCCGTGAATATCCGATGGTATCCGGAATATGCATCAAGGAATGAGAGCAAATCACAGTCAACAGTGGAGTCTACAATCTGATCAATGCACGGCAAGGGGAAAGGATCCTTTGGGCATGCTTTATTGAGATCAGTGTAGTCAATACAAAGTCTCCATTTCCCATTCGCCTTGCGCACTACCACTAGGTTTGCCAACCAAGTTGGATGTAGCACTCCTCTAACCAAACCAGCCGCTTCAAGTTTCTTGATTTCTTCTATTATAAAGTGTTGCCGTTCTAAAGCTTTCTTTCTGACCTTCTGCTCGATGGGCCGAGCATGGGGACAGACAGCAAGGTGGTGGTCAATTACCTCCCGAGGAACGCTGGGGATGTCAGATGGTTGCCATGCAAACACATCGACATTCGCCCGCAGGAAGGCAATGACGCGCTTTCCCATTTACTGTCAAGGGTGGCACTGATGGTGAAAGTACCGCCAGCACCGTCCTCCCTTGCTGGCACCTTCTTCGTTGCATGTGGAGTGGCTTTGGATTTCTTGCCGACAGAGCTCTTCGGCATGTCTTCGACAGGTGTGCATGCTCTGAGGAGGTGCGCTTCTCGGAATTCTTGCTAGATCTCTTGTCGGGCTTCTTGCTCTTCTTTTTCTTGGCGGGAGTCCTTGCCTTGGTGACTTCTACTGCAATGACATCCCTATAAAGCTTGTCAATGCATATGACTGCATCCTTCTTATCTGAGTTGATGGAAATCACACCCATCAGCCCGGGCATCTTCAACGTGTTATAGGCATAATGAGACACCGCCATAAACTTGGCCAGAGCTGGGTGGCCAAGAATTCCATTAAATGGCAAGGGATCTTAAAAACATCAAAAACTATTCTCTCTGTTCTGTAGTTTAGTTCCCCACCAAACATCACTGACAGTCCGATCTTCCCCTTGGGCTAGCTCATCCCTGGGTTGATTCCTTGAAATGTCCCTGTTTTCTCGAGCCCTTCATCAGTAATTTGTAATCTCTCGATTACTTCTGGAGAGATCAAGTTCAAGCCGGCCCCACCATCAACTAGCACATTCGTGACCTTGAGGTTGCGAATTGTTGGTGAAACCAACAATGGCAAGCACCCAACCGCAGTTGTGCGATCAGGGTGATCCTCGGCAACGAAAATGATAGTTGTGTGTGACCACTTGAGGGGTTTCTGGGCATCTGCTGCTCGTTCTGATGCGTTGACTTCACGCGCCCACTGTTTTAGATGGCAGTGAGAGGAATGCAAAGATGCACCCCCGTCAATGCACATGGCTTTTGTTGCCTTCTGGAATTCATGTTCACTAGACTCATCATCATCATCTTCCTCTTCACTCTCATCATCTTCTTCTTTCTTCTCGCGGCCTCTAGCAGGTTTCTCCTTCTGCTGGCTGGCCTTGCTACGATGCCCTCCTCGGCCACCGTGGCCCTTCTTGCCGGATTCACCAGCACCATCTTGGCCCTTCTCCTTGTCACTCTTCTCATACTCAGCTTTCTGCTTCTCGACTAGCTGTTTGACTTGTCGGCATTCCTGGAGATCGTGGCCTTTGCTCTGATGAATCTTGCAGTATGGCCCGTCAGATTTGCCGGCCTTCTCGCATGCCACGGCTACCTGGCAATCAGTGCATGCAGCATCTTCCTTGCTAGAGCTCTCTATTTTGGTTTTCTTGGCGGGGCTGGAGTTACTGGATCCTTCCACGGCCATAACTACCTTTCCCTTGCACTTCCTATTGCTCTTCCCACCTTTATTTCCTGGGGTGGCGGCGTCATCATCCTCAGAATCAACTTCTACGCCGGCATCTTCCCCGTGAAGTCTTCTCCCCTCTTCAGCCCATGCGCATTTGTCCGCCAACGTATAGAGCTCGTTCATGGTCTTCGACAACCGTACGTTCATCTTTTCCCTCATCTTTCGATTGCGCATGTTCGTGTGGAACGCGACAATCACAGCTGCCGGGTGAACATCAGGTATGCTGCGGTGCACACAGCTAAACCTCTATATGTACCTGCGCAGATTTTCACCTTCTCTTTGTGGGTTCACTTGCAAGTCACTGGGTGGTTCCGGGCCTTTCTGGCCTCTGGTATAGGCGCCAATGAACTCATTGCACAGATCTGACCATGAGGAGATAGAGTTCTCTAGAAAATTCATCAACCAAGACCTCACATTAGGCTTGAGCACTAATGGAAAGTAGTTGGTGAGAATCTTTTATCTCTCCCCCCGGCAGCTTGCACAGCAATCGTGTAGATGCCCAGGAACTCTGTCGGGTTAAGTTTGTCGTCGTACTTCTCTGGTACTTCTAGCTTGAAATCTCGGAAAAACGGCCAATGGACTTGTCGCAGCTCATGTGTGCAAGCAAGGCACCCAACCTCATAAGGTAGATACCCGCCAACAATGGGTGCAAGCTCATCAACGACTGGTCCGTTGCGCTCATCGTATTGACAACGTGCTTCTCGGTGTCGATCAATGGTAGTGCAGGCATCTTGTGCTCGCCTATCTTACAACACTTGGCATTGATCCTATTGTGTCTGTGGGTCTGAGGAAGCCATCGATGCTTCATCGGGCTCTACTGCCCGTTGAGGTTGCCGCGGCTGCTGACACCGCTACTGCTGGGGTTCCTACCGCATAGGCGACTGCACCGTTGGTGCACCGCCTACAACATGGCCATCAGTCTGAGCTAGTGGTGCTGTTTGTGGACGCCGTGAGGGCTCCACCTACTGAGATTTGCTTGATTCTGCAAATGCAATCAAACATTGGATAGTGGCTCTCCACTCATCCATCTTGTCTGCCGTTGGAGGGAAATTCAACAGCATATGAGCTCGCACCATCGCCTCTGTTGCTGTAGCAGGCATGTTTGATAGCGAAGAGCGCAACGTCACTCGACTCCTGGCAGAGCCAGCAGGAGTGCGATTGCGATCTTGCCGTCATAATGTAGGCGCAGCAGTAGTAGGTTGGTGCGGTGGGAGTGGTGCATGAGGATCTTGGACTTGATCGACAGGTGTCTTGCCGTGCGGGCGCTGCTGTGCATGCTCAACAAGGCTGCTTGGAATCACATCACGCCCATCTCGTGATGGACGCGATGTGTTCTTCGACATCGTTTCCCTCACCGCTGCTGTCGTCATTGCAGTGGGTGGATCTCGACTCGCATCAGGCCGGGCGGTGTTGCTCTGATGGCCACGCTCGCCGGTGGGTCGGGGAAGTGGAAGTTGCGTGTCCGCACTGCCCACGCCATTATTGTTGTCGTCGCTAGAGGGCCGAGGAAGATGGCTGCCTCCAGCACCTCCACCACTTGTCCCCGTTGTGGTGGGCACGATGACCGCGCTGCCTGTGCTGGTCGTGTCAACCATGGTGTTCGCACCATCCACAGCTGTGGCGCCGCCTGCACCTCCTGTATTTGTGTGTGAGGGAGCTTTGGAGTAGAAGGCTTCGTCGTTGTTGTGCCCTTCTTCTTGGGCGCCATTGATGATGAAAAATGGTGATGAAGCTTGATGAAATCAACGCATCGTCCGCTGATTTAGGTTCACACCAATGATCCCCTACCTGGCGCTCCAAAGATGTCGGTGTGGAGGACCATCTATGGGGCCATCAAGCCCCTTTGTGGTTCGGCTAGGGAGATGCACAAGACACAAAGAGCAAAACCAACGGAAGGCGTAGGGATCTTTACCCAGGTTCAGGCCACCGATAGGTGTAAAACCCTACTCCTGCTTGCTATATTGGGTGTATGTGTTGGAACACAAGTCCAAGGAGCGCTACCCCGGCAAAGGTGCGAGAGGGAAGCAGCTACGCGTGTAGTTGTTCAAAGGGTCAATCCTTGTAAGCATTGCCATGACCCTCCTTTTATAGCCTAAGGGGTAACCATAGTGGCAAAAAGGTAATTACATGATGTTTAGATAGCAAACAGTGCTATCATACCTAACTCTGCTAGACTAGGACAAAAGCATTAAATGCACTATTAGGTATTGTAACTAGGAGGAGCCCCGGCAAGGTTACTGCACCGCTTGCCCAGCCGCCTCCTATTATCTTGACAAGCCCCTGGGATAGGTGTCATTAAAGGTAATCTTTTTTCCAGCAGGCTGCCACGTGCCCGACAGATCTCACCAAACCACCTGTGGGCTCGACACCTCATCGATTAGTGACTAGCTGCTCGATGAGGTGGAGCGCTGGTGGCTGGCAAGAGCTTGCTGGCCATGGAGCTTGACAGGCCTTCATCTTGCCGGCTCAGCTTTGCCAGCAAGGGTTGCTCCTGGAGTTGATCTTGATGCTTGTCTTGTTCTTCTCCTTGGCCAAGTTGATCAACTGGTCCTGAATCTTGGTCGTCTTGATGCAATCCTTGATCTCTCAAGGAGCGGTTCCCTTGGCTTGAGAATCTTCTTTATAACTTTAGTTGGCAGGGAAGCTTCTACTTGTCTATGCATAGGTCAGGGTATAAAATACCCATGTTTTATACACCGACAGAGCCCCCCTCCTTCTTCTTCTTCCTTCGCCACTCCCTAGATGGGAGGAGAGTTTCCCTCTGGTCCATTATGCCATAGCTCTCGAAGGGCAGGAGCCCCTCCGAGATTGGATCTCTCTCTGTTTCTCTTCTATTTCACGTCTGTTTTCGGACACCTTCACCATTTTTTTATATTCCTGGAGATCCTTAACTCCGATTGGCCCAAAATTTTGAGGTGATTTTTCTCCGGAAATTATCTTTCTTGCGGCGAAAGAAGGGCTCCAACCGACTTACGAGGGAGTCACAAGGCAACATGACGCCCACCCCAAGGGCGCACCCTGTTGCGTTGTGGCCACCTCGGGCACCGTCTTGCGTTGATTCTTCTTCCCAAAAATCACATATATTCCATAATAAATCTCCATAAATATTTATCGCGTTTGGACTTTGTTTGATATGGATTTTCTATGAAACAAAAAACATGCAAAAAAACCGGAACTGGCATTAGGCACTCGATCAATATGTTAGTCCCAAAAATAATATAAAATGTTGCCAAAAGTATATGAAAATTGTAGAATATTGGCTTGGAACAATAAAAAATTATAGATGGGACGGAGACATATCAGCATCCCCTAGCTTATTTCTTGCTCATCCTCGAGTAGGTAAATGATAAAAAGATAATTTTATGTCAAATTCTACATAGCATAATTTTGATCATATGATCTAATCATGGCATGAATATTAAGATATGAGTGATTCAAGGCAATAATCTATCAATTTGATATTGAAGCATTAATACAAAACATGCATGTATTTCATCATTGCCTTCATAATAATGGAGCTAAAGGAAACAACCTCTATACACTTAGTTTTGGTAAACATGACACGCTCGTTCTTCCCTGCATAAATATATCAGATCATGAATAACCCGGTACATAACCAAGCAATTGCATCATACTTTTTCACATGCCTCAGCATTTTCAACTTGAGCCAATACATCAGCGTGATCCATGGACATATCACTATGGGTGGAATAGAATGCGGTGATAGAGATTAATAAGGGAAGTCAAAAAGGAAGATAGTCTTGCATCAACTCGATGGATCAATGGCCAATGGAGAGGCCCATCAATCGATATCAATACGAGGAGTAGGGATTGCCATGCAACGGATGCACTAAGAGATATAAGTCTATGAAAGCTCAATGGAAACTAAGTGGGTGTGCATCCTACTTGCTTGCTGATGAAGACCTTGGGCATTTGAGGAATCCCATCATCGGAATATACAAGCCAAATTATATAATGAAAATTTCCCAAGAGTATATGAAAGTGACAACTCAGGAGACTCTATATATGAAGAACATGGTGCACCTCTAAAGCACAAGTGTGGTAAAAGGATAGTAACATTGCCCCTTCTCTCTTTTTCTCTCATTTTTTCTTTTTTTGTTTTATCTTTTCTTGTTGGGCTCTTTTTGGCCTTTTTTTGAATTTTTCATCCGAAGTGTCATCCCGACTTGTGGGGGAATCATGGTCTCTATCATCCTTTCCTCACTAGGAAAATGATTTAATAATGATAACCATCACATTTTATTTACTTATAACTCGATAAAACAGATACAAGATGACTCTATATGAATGCCTCTTGTAGTGTACCAGGATGTGCAATGATCTAGCGTAGCAAATATATATAAAAATTGACAAGCCATGAAAATATCATGCTAGATATCTTATGATTATGCAAAGCAGTATGGCAATGAATGCTCAAGTCATGTATATGAGAATGATGGAAGTTGCATGGCAATATATCTCGGAATGGGTATGGAAATGCCATGATAGGTAAGTATGGTGGCTTTTTTGAGGAAAATATAAGGAGGCTTATGTGTGATAGAGCGTATAATATCATGGGGTTTGGATGCACCGGTGAAGTTTGCACCAACTCTCAAGGTGTGAAAGGGAAATGCACAGTACCTAAGAGGCTAGCAATATGTGGAAAGGTGAGAGAGTGTATCATCCATGGACTCATATTAGTCATAAAGAACTCATATACTTATGGTGAACTTTATTAGCCCTCGAGATAAAGTGCTACTCGCATGCCCCTAGGGAGGAGGTTGGGAGGAGTTAACCATCACGTGCCCCTGATTCGAACAACACAAATGATCAATCAGCGATAAAATATGCTCCGACCTCACTGCTAATGTCAGCGGCCACCACTTTACATGCGTGAGGATTTACTTGCGTAAAGACTTACTTCCCTTAACACCATTATTAATACTCAACTTTAATTCTTTTACTAGCATGCCCCAATGTTACCACCTCAATAGCACAAAACTACTGCAAGGAATCAAGCATATCATATTTAGTGATCTACAAGTTTTATGTAGGATTTTATGACTAACCATGTGAATTACCAATTCCTGTTGACTCTCTTAATAGATATAAGTGAAGCATGACAGTTTAATTCTTTCTACAAAAGACCATGCTCTAATAAATATAAGTGAAGCGAAAGAGCATTCTACAAATAACGGTTTTCCTATGTAGAGAAAAGAGCATCCAAACTTCAAATGATATATGTGAAGCACATGAAGCATTCTATAAAGCCATACTCAAAAGATATAAGTGAAGTGCAAAGAGAATTCTATAAATCAACCAAGGACTACCTTATACTAGCATGGTGAATCACTAAAATAAAAGGGAAAACTAAACACAAAACATCCTCAAAGAATTTACGTATATCATGTGAACAAAACAAAAAATGAGACATACCGATAATTGTCGAAGAAGAAAGATGGGATGCCTTCCGGGGCATCCCCAAGCTTAGATGGTTGAGTCTCCTTGAATATTTACTTGGGATGACTTGGGCATCCCCAAGCTTGAACTCTTTCCTCTCCTTGTCCTTCTCATATTGATACCTCCTCGATCTTCAAACATTTCATCCACACAAAACTTAACTGAACTTTTTGTTAGAGGGGTTAGTACAGATAACTTCAAATCCCATCATATCCTGCTGTAAAATTATTGTATAGTTATAATCAAACATTACCCACTGTATGCTATCACAATATATAGCTCCCAAGTTAATGGGGCTCAACAAGATTTCAAACATAAGCAAATAAAGTAATTATAACAGCAATCTGTGAAAACATGATAGTCTATAAATATGTAGATGGTACATATAGTTATGTAAGTCAAAAACTTTTGAAAAATTAGGACATTATCGGTGTAACAAACCCTGGGTCTATTGCCCAGACCGTGCACAGGCCCAAGATCAAGATTGCAACATCCAGGACAAGGCCAAGGTAAAGAGATAAGCTCTTTGACAAATCAAAGGGCAAGCTGAGAAGACCAAGTCAAGCCAAGAAGCAAGACACCGCTAAGGGAAAACCTCCCTTGCCGGGCAGGAGAGCCTGGCAAGGTCAAGGTTGCCCCGAAAGCAAGCCTCAGGATCGCCTTGGCAGGCCTGCCGGGGCATACGAAGGCAAAACGGCCTGCCAAGGCTTAACCGCCCCACCTCACGACAACGCAAGTCACCGATCGGTGCGGTGTCAAGCCCCAAGATGACTAAGTGGCTGCCTTTTGCCACATGGCAGCCACTTCCTACAGGAATCACCTCCAGATGACACCCGTCCTGTGACATGTCATGCAAATAGGAGAGAAGGTGGCCAAACAGCCCGGCAAGGCGTGCCGGGCAGGCCATGATGTGACACTGAGTGGCGCATTTAATGTGTACTGCTCTGGCTGTAGAGGAGATATGATAGCACTGTTCACTATCTAATCAGTACACAATGACTGATTTTCCACTATGGTGACCTCTTAATCTATAAAAGGAGGCCCATGGCAACCATAGAAGGGATTCGGACCCCTGTACACCCATACGCGCGTAGCTGCTCTCGCCCCGAGGCAACCCTCCCGGGTAAGAGCGCTGCGTGTCCACCACCATCCACCATCAATCCACCAAAGCAGGAGTAGGGTTTTATGCCTCGCGGCGGCCCGAACTTGGGTAAAAACTGCCCGTGTGATCTCTGCCGCGCTACACTGTGCTCCTCCGCTCTTTGTGCAATGCGCTCAGTCCACCTGCCGAACCAAAAGGGGCCCTTGGCCCCATAGGTGGCCATGGTTTCCCATGACATCTTTGGCGCGCCAGGTAGGGGGCTGTGCTTGTGCGAACCCGAGAATTGTACGAAGCGCGTCATCTTCACTGCCATCTTCTTCGTCAATGGCTCCATCGTCCATGGCGCCCAGGAAGAAGCCCGGCGCCGCAGCTCATCCATCCACCTCGAAGGCCCCGCCACACGCACCCGCCGACGCTGCGAGGGCTACTGGGACGCCAGGAAGTGCGGATGCTGCGGGGGACGTGGTCGGCACGGGCGGCGTCGTTACCACCTCCCCTGTGGCCGAAGCAGGAGCAGGAGGCACCGGAGAAGGACAGCACCAACTACATTCCAGCGGCCACATCCCACGAGGTACGGGAGGAGAGATCATTCCATCTGCACCTCCTCGTCCAGCTGAAGGGCACAGCCGCAGGGGGGTACTGGCTCTGGGGGGAATCGCAACTCCCCGGCCGCTCCCGCCACGGGAGCGGCGATAGAACATGCGCCACCCCCGGAACGAGCCGACCCAGCCGCTACGCCAAACGGAGCCGTTGGCCCTCAAGCGCCTCCACCTCATCCACACACCATCCAGGCGGCTGGGTCACGACGATGAGAGCACGGCGCGACCGCTACCGGCACCATCAGGATCCGGGCGACGTTACGATCTTCATCGACATCCATGCCGAGCACCGCTTCGGAGGCCATGGCGCGAGCCCAGCTACTGTTGAAATTTTCGCCAGCAGCTGATCAGATGGATGAGTGGAGAGCCACCATTCAAAGTCTGGTTGGCTTCGCCGAGGCGGAAGGATCACAGCGGGCTGGCCCGCCACGGCCTCCAGAGGCAGCGGCAACAGCCCACGCTGCTGGCCATGTGTATGGGGCCACTCCTACGGTGCAGTCCCCTCTGCGGCAGCCGCTGCGGGAGCCGCGCAACCAAGAACCTGACGGCGTCTCGATGGCTTCGTCCGACCCTCGAGCGCGTCAAGGCCCACGGCGAGTCCTGGAGGACAGGCATAGGGAAGGCGCGTGTGTCGACACCGAGCGACACCGCGACGCCCACCACCAGTCCTACAGGCGTGATGGCCCCAACGTCGACAAGCCCGCACTCGCTGACGGCGGGTACCTGCCTTTTGAGGCTGGGTGCCATGCCTTCACCCGCGAGCTGTGGCAAGTCTGTTGGCCGTCCACTCGCACGTTCAAGCCAGAGATACTAGAGATGTATGACGGAAGACTGAACCCGGGAGAGTTCTTGAGCATCTACACCATCGTTGTTCAAGCTGCCGGGGGAAGAGATGAGAAGGTATTCACCAACTACTTCCCTTTGGCACTCAAGGCAAATGTGAGGGCTTGGCTGATGCACCTACCGGAGAACTCCATTTCGACCTGGGCTGACCTAGGCCATGAGTTCTTTGGCGCCTTCACGGGCGGCCATCAAGAACCAGGGCGGCCCAGTGACTTGCAGATCCTGTCGCAGAAGGAAGGCGAGAGCCTGCGGAAATACATGCAGAGATTTAGTAGAGTCCACAGGAATATTCTGGACATCCACCCGGCAGCTATGATAGCTGTGTTCCAGTCCAATGTGCGCAATCATCAGATACGTTCCAAGATGAACGTTCGATTGCCCAAGACTGTGAAGGAGCTTTACACTCTGGTGGATAAGTGTACTCGAATAGAGGAAGGGAGGAAGCTCCCCGGAGAGGAGGATGGCATCGACATCGATTCAGAAGATGATGACGAGGCCACCACTCAAAAGAAGAACAACAAGAAGCGCAACAAAAGCTGCAAGGATAAGGCAGTGATGACCGTTGAGGGATCGGGCCTGCCTAGTACCAGCAAGAAAGCCAAGGCTGAGATACCCGGCAAGGAGGTTGCCACGTGCACTGACTGCTGGGAAGCCGCGGCTACCGAGAAGGCTGGGAAAGGCGATGGGCCGTATTGCAAGATCCATCGGACCAAGGGCCAAGATCTCCAGGAGTGTCATCAGGTTGAGCAGCTTGTCAAGAAGCGGAGGGCAGAATATGAGAAGCGAGATAAATAGAAAGGTCAGAATGGCGCTGGCGGAAAGGGCCGGGGTGGCAGAGCAAGCCGCCCCAGCAAGGCTCCTCAGAATCAAGGGAAACCCGCCAGAGGCCGTGAGAAGGGGGATTGCAACGATGAGAGTGATGGAGGAGATGAGGAGGAGACCAGCGAGCAGGAATTCCAGAAAGCCACTGACACCCTGTGCATTGACGGGGGTGCATCTTTGCACTCCTCTCACCGCCAACTTAAAAGGTGGGCGCGTGAAGTCAATTTCATGGAGCCAGTGGCAGACACTCGAAGGCCGCTCAAGTGGTCCCGCACGCCCATCATCTTCGACAAAGAGGACCACCCTGACCGCACCACCGCGGTAGGGTGCTTGCCGTTGTTGGTATCACCAACAATCCACAACCTCAGAGTCACAAAGATGCTGGTTGACGGCGGGGCCGGGTTGAATATGATTTCTTCAAAGGTCATCAGGAAACTCCAGATAGCAGAAGAAGAGCTCAAAGTTACTGGTACGTTTCAAGGGATCAACCCTAGCAGGAGTCGTCCTAAGGGGAAAATCACGTTACCAGTGACATTTGGGGGACAGTTGAACTACCAGACTGAGAAGATCGTGTTTGATGTGGTTGACGTCCCCCTGCCATACAATGGAATCCTTGGTCGCCCAGCTTTGGCCAAGTTCATGGCGGCATCCCACTATGCCTACAACACCTTGAAGATGCCAGGGCCGATGGGCGTCATTTCCATTCCATCAGACGAGAAGGACACAATTATTTGTGTGGACAAGATGTATCGGGATGCAGTCACGGCAGAGGCCACCTGAAGCCGCAATCCCCACCAAGGAAAGTAATGGAAAGAAGGAGGCTAACAAGAACACCGGCAAGGAATCCGGGAAGTGTACCTCTTCGGGGTATGCTGCGCCTGTTGATGACTCGCCGGAGAGTTCCAATAGCAAGAGATCCAAGGCCTCTGGACCCGCTATGAAACAGGTCCCGGCAGGGCTGGCTGGTGCCGGTGGTACTTTCACCATCAGCGCCACCCTCAATGACAAATAGGAAAGCGCGCTCATTGCCTTCCTGCGGGCAAATGTCGATGTGTTTGCCTGGCAACCATCTGACATCCCCGGTGTTCCCAGGAAGGTAATCGAGCACCACCTTGTTGTCTGCCCACATGCCCGACCCGTCAAGCAGAATGTCCAGAAGCAAGCTTTGGAGCGGCAGCAGTTTATTGCCGAGGAGATCAAGAAACTTGAGGTGGCTGGTCTGGTTAGAGGAGTGTTACATCCAA
Organism: Thinopyrum elongatum; assembly: GCA_011799875.1. NCBI lineage: Eukaryota > Viridiplantae > Streptophyta > Magnoliopsida > Poales > Poaceae > Thinopyrum > Thinopyrum elongatum. Next base: position 363,368,364 of record CM022303.1, read on the forward strand.
CGTGGTTAACAAATCTAGTGGTGGTACGCAAGGCCAATGGGAAGTGGAGGCTATGCATAGATTTTACGGATCTGAACAAGGAATGCCCGAAGGACCCATTCCCCTTGCCGCGCATCGACCAGATTGTGGATTCCACCTCCGGGTGTGACCTGCTTTCCTTCCTGGATGCCTACTCTGGATATCATCAGATCTACGACCTGACAAGGAAGCTAGGAGTATTCATGGGAGACCCCGCGCCAGGAGGAGATGACAACCATCCCAAGGACTACATCATCATCGACGACACTCACTCCGACCCCGACAGTAGTGATGATGACTATGAAGATGAAGCTGGAGCGGATATCATGGAGTCTTCCACCGATCAAAATTTCTAGACGACCACCATATGATTAGTAGTATTTCCCCATGTATATAGTAGTAGTCCGAGCACTTTTGTAACGATAGTTAGATCGATTGTATGCCCCTGCTTGAATTGATTTGGTGTGATATGAATGTGTTTGTCTCATGTGCATATGGGTAGTGCTTTCTCATTAGACCTCACTCTATTCTAATCTCTCCCCTCTAAACCCATCAGATGCCTCCGAGACGCGACACCGGATTTGTCTTCATACCGGAGATCACACAGTTGATCCAGCAGCAGAATGCCTTGATGCAGATACTAGTCCAGAACTAAGGCAACAACAACAACAACAACCCACCGCCCCCACCTCCAGTTGACAACCTAGCCCGTTTCCTGAGGTTGCAGCCGCCGGTGTTTTCCAGTAGCACCGAGCCAATAGTTGCTGATGACTGGCTACGCAGGATTGGAAGGGAGTTGACCACCGCAGGATGCACAGATGCTGAGAAGGTGCGTTTTGCCGCACATCAATTGGATGGACCCGCAGCCTCATGGTGGGAGAATTACACAGCCACATTCCCTATAGCCAATGTCACCTGGGATCAGTTTCAGCAAGCATTCCGCACTGCACATGTCTCAACTGGAGCTATGAGCATGAAGAAGCGTGAGTTTTGCAACTTGCGCCAGGGAAACCGTACTGTGGGGCAGTACGTGGATGAGTTCAATAAGTTAGCTCGCTATGCCCCGGATGATGTGGCCACTGATGCCGCGAAGCAGGAGAAGTTTATGGAAGGGTTGAATGATGAGATGAGCATGCAGCTGATGGTAGCAACATTCGCTAACTACCAGGAGTTGGTAGACCGGGCTCTTATGATTGAAGGGAAGCAGCAACAGATTGAGAGCCGCAAAAGGAAGTATGGACAAGGGAAGTACAATTCAGGAGCTCAGCAAAAGCCTCGTTTTACCCCGAACTCGGGAGGATATACACATAACCATGGAGGCCATACTCACAATGGAGGAAGTTCGCATAACCACAGTTGCCCCAAGAATGGAAACGGCAATGGAGCAGGCAGCAATCAGAACCGCTCTAACCCAGCCACACCCGCCAAGAAGGATCAAAGTCACATTACTTGTTTCAAGTGCGGGAAGACTGGACACTATGCCAATGAGTGTCCCGAACCTAAGAATGGTAATGGCAATGGAAGCTCTGGGAAGAAGCCCAACCCTTTCAACAGGGGACAAGTGAACCACGTTAACGTGGAGGAGGTTGAAGAGCAGCCAGATGCAGTTATAGGTAAGTTTTTGGTTAAGTCATTTACTGCCATCGTTCTTTTTGATACTGGTGCATTGCATTCATACATTTCAAGGGGATTTGTGGATAAGTATAAGTTGCCCACTAAAGTTCTTAGGACACCTATGTTAGTAAGCTCACCAGGAGCGGAGTATATGGCAAGTCAAGGATGTTTTCAGTTGCCATTGACCATAGGTAGGCACGTGTTCCCCTCAGACTTAATAATTTTGGAGTCACAAGGATTGGATGTGATACTAGGCATGGATTGGCTATTGATGTATGGAGGAAACATCGATTGCGCCAGTAAATCAATTCTGCTCACCACCCTGGAGGGAAAAAGGATCAAGTATGTATCGAGGCATGCGTCAAGGAGAACCCAAATAAATTCCCTCTCAGGAGTTGTTCAGGAGGAAGTGCCAGTAGTGAAGGATTACCCCGATGTATTTCCAGAGGAGTTACCAGGCATGCCGCCGGATCGAGACATTGAGTTTTTGATAGAGCTGTTGCCAGGCACCAGACCGATATCGAAGAGACCATACCAGATGCCCGCAGATGATCTGGAGGAGATTAAGAAGCAGATCAAGGAGTTATTGGAGAAAGGTTACATTCGACGAAGTTCATCACCGTGGGGAGCCCCAGTGCTCTTGGTTGAGAAGAAGGATGGATCATTGAGAATGGTTGTTGATTATCGTGCATTGAATGAAGTGACAATCAAGAACAAGTACCCACTGCCGATGATCAATGATTTGTTTGATCAGTTACAAGGAGCTAAAGTGTTCTCCAAGATCGATCTGAGATCAGGATACCACCAGTTGAAGATCCGAGAACAGGATATACCTAAGACAGCCTTCACCACAAGGTATGGGCTATATGAGTATATAGTTATGTCATTTGGATTAACTAATGCCCCTGCCTATTTTATGAGTATGATGAATAAAGTGTTCATGGAGTTCTTGGATAAGTTTGTCGTGGTGTTCATTGATGATATCTTGGTGTACTCGAAGAATGAAGAGGAACACAAGGAGCATTTGCATTTAGTTCTCGAGAAGCTCAGGGAACATCAGTTGTATGCCAAGTTCAGCAAATGTGAGTTTTGGTTGAAGGAAGTTGGATTTCTTGGACATGTTATATCAGGAGAAGGTATAGCAGTAGACCGCACCAAGGTTCAGTCAATCACTGAGTGGTTGGCACCCACCTCAGTTGGAGAGATCCGCAGCTTTCTTGGACTTGCAGGATATTATCGGAGATTTATTGAGAATTTTTCGAAGATTGCGAAGCCTATGACAGAGTTACTGAAGAAGGAAACCAAGTTCAAATGGACAGATGAATGTGAGGCAAGTTTTCAGGAGCTGAAGAAACGTTTGGTTACAGCCCCAGTGCTGATTCTGCCGGATATACGCAAGGATTTCCAAGTGTATTGCGACGCTTCTCGCTTAGGACTTGGAGGTGTACTTATGCAGGACGGAAGAGTTGTCTCATATGCCTCACGTCAGCTTCGACCGCATGAGTTGAATTATGCCACGCATGATTTGGAGTTAGCAGCTATAGTTCATGCACTCAAGAACTGGAGACATTTTCTTATTGGGAACCGTTGTGATGTGTACACGGATCATAAGAGTTTGAAGTACATTTTCACACAGAAGGAGCTGAATCTCAGGCAGAGGAGATGGTTGGAGCTTACAAAGGATTATGATATGAAGTTGCATTATGACCCAGGAAAGGCCAATGTCGTAGCAGATGCTTTGAGCCGGAAGAGTTATGTCAAAACCCTCATAAGCGGAGGATTACCAAAGGAGTTAGCCGAAGATCTCAGGGAGCTTCGTTTGGAGATAGTCCCTAGAGGTTTTGTCGCAGCAATGGAGGTAATGTCAACATTATTGGGAAAGATTCGAGCAGCTCAGAACGATGATAAGGAAATTGCTGAGATAAAGGAGAGGATGAGCAAAGGAAAAGCCAAATGTTTTCGTGAGGATGAGCACGACACCTTGTGGTTTGAGGACCGTGTTTATGTACCCAATAATGCGGAGATCAGGAAGTTGATACTACATGAAGCTCTTGACTCGCCATACTCGATACACCCCGGAAACACCAAGATGTATTTGGATCTGAAGGAGCGTTTCTGGTGGACTGGTATGAAGAAGGACATTGCCGAGTATGTAGCCGTATGTGATGTATGTCAGAGAGTGAAAGCAGAACATCAGAAGCCAGCAGGATTACTGCAGCCTATGCCGATACCCGAATGGAAGTGGGATAAGCTTGGCATGGATTTCATCACCGGATTACCCTGGACCCGATCGGTATATGATTCTATCTGAGTAGTAGTGGATCGTTTGACCAAAGTGGCTCACATTATCCCAGTGAAAACCACATATACTAGTGCAAAGTTGTCCAAGATATATATGGCCAGGATCGTATGTCTGCATGGAGTTTCGAGGACCATCGTATCAGATAGAGGAACACAGTTTACTTCACAGTTTTGGCACCAGCTGCACCAGACCTTGGGTACCAGGCTAGAGTTTAGTACAACCTTTCATTCGTAGACAGATGGACAGACCGAGAGAGTCAATCAGATTCTGGAGGACATGTTGAGAGCTTGTGCCCAAGATTACGGATCGAGTTGGGATGACAATTTGCCCTACGCGGAGTTCTCATACAACAACAGCTACCAAGCCAGTTTGAAGATGGCCCCTTTTGAAGCTTTGTGTGGAAGGAGGTGCAGAACACCGTTGATGTGGGATGAAGTTGGAGACCGTCAGTTGTTTGGACCAGAATTGATTAAAGAGTCTGAAGAGAAGGTTAAGTTGATTCGGGATAGACTGAAGGTAGCTCAGTCTAGATAGAAGAGTTATGCCGATATGCCAAGTGCAAGGAGGTAGTCTATGAAATCGGAGACAGAGCATATCTTCGTGTGTCACCTCTGCGAGGAGTTAAACGCTTTTGAGTCAAGGGAAAGTTAGCCCCGAGATTTGTAGGACCATACCGAGTTTTGGAACGTATGGGAGAGGTGGCCTACAAGTTGGAGTTACCCGACGGACTATCAGGAGTTCATGATGTGTTTCACGTTTCCCAGTTGAAGAAGTGCCATGCTGAGATGGCCGATATTCCTCTGAGAGATACAGTACCCCTGGAAGCAATTCAGTTGGATAGTGATCTGACCTACGAGGAGAAACCCGTCAAGATTCTCGAGTTTGCCAGCAGAGTTACACGCAGCAAGGTTATCAAGTTTTGCAAAGTTCAGTGGAGCCACCATACCGAGGATGAAGCCACCTGGGAACGAGAGGAAGACCTACGGAAAGACCACCCCCACCTATTTTCTAGCCAACCTGAATCTCGAGGACGAGATTCATCTTAAGGGGGGTAGGTTTGTAACATCCCAAATTTTCAATTTGGAATGTTATACATAGGTCATCATATGCATATCAAATTTTATTTGCATTTTGATTGTGACCCAAAAAATCCTAAGCAACTCAAGGACCCACGGAGAGAGTTGGGGATTTTATTATTTTCATATTTGAATTTTCTCAAATATTGAAAAGAGGATCATTTTGGTTTTAATTATTTTTCTCTCCAAAAATATTTCCAATATAAAAACATATGAGAGGAGATAATATGACTTCTCCAAAATAAAAGAAATATTGGAGGAAAAATGTTAAAATCAAATAAATAATTTTATTTGGATTTTATTGCTATTTTATTTGAATTAGAAAAAAATATGCATTTTTAGGCCAATAAAATGTTCACTTTGTTCTAAATATTCTATTTAGACGGCGAAAATTGTTTTTGGCATTTTTAGATTTTTTTTATATTTTATTTAGGATTTTTGTTTCGGCGGAATTTATAAAAAAAAAACTTTTCGCCCGACTGGGCCGAAGGCCCAGCCGAGCCAGGCCACCGCCTTCCTCCCGAGCGGGAGAGTCCCGCCGCCGCACGGACGCCGAGGGGGTCCGAGCCGGACTCCCCATGGCCTCCCCCTCGCCCAAGGAAGCTGCCCCCTTCCCTCCTTAAATACCGTCCCGGCCCCCCCTCTCCTCCTCATCGCGCCCCGCCGCCGCCCGCAGCACCCACCGCGCCGCAAGCCGCCGCCGCCGCTGCTAGCTGCTGCCGCCGCCCGCGCTGCGCCTCCGCCGCCGCCGCATCGCCAGAAGCCGCCGGAGCCGCCGTTGACCTCGCCGCCGGTTTTTTTTCGATTTAGGTAAAAACCGTCTCGGTTTTTTTTAAAACCCTAGTTCGGTTTTTTTTATTTTATTAGATCGGTTCAGTTTTCTCGGTTTAGTTCGTTTGCGAATGTTCGTTCGTTCGTTTTAACAAACGTTTTCGCCCGTTCGTCTCTGTTAGCGGACGTTCGTCCGATAGATTTTTCTTTTTCTGCCAGGGACCCATCCGTGATTACTTTTATCGCAGATCAGCCCCTGATCTTCAAACCCTCGCCGTTTCTAAACCGTTCGTCCAAATCCAACGAAACCAATGCCAAAATCTTCGTCTTGAACCCCTCTTTCTGTTTAATCAACTTGAACATGATTTTGACAATTTAAAATTTGGTTTCAAGCAGATTTGTTTTCGAAGTTCTTTTGACCGTAGTTTCAGTTCCGTAGTTCCGATTCAATTGATTCTTTTTGCAGATCGAATCTCTTCAGTTGAACTTTCAGATTTGATCTTCTTATTTGAGTTTTACCCTTGCATCTATGCTTGATTGCTTATGTATGCTATTGTTTGTTTGCGATAGAATTCCCAGAGTGCGATGCGTGCTACTATGAGTCTCTAGGGTTTGCAGATCGTCAGCAAGGGAAGTAACACATTGATCATACTCTTTTCATACCCAGTTTTTATGCATTAGTTGCAATCCTAAAACACTGCATGATTAGGATGTGATTAACTTGTGGGTATTGGGAAGTAGATGATGAGGTAGAACCTATTGCCCTTTATTATCAAACCCTTGGGAGTTACTTCTACGTTATGCTTATATTGCCATGCTATGCTCATAGACGTGGATTGGGTTTGAGTGTATCCATGACAGATGTGAGATTGTTAATTAATGGTTAATTTAAGGTGGCTACTTAAATACACATCTGGGTGGATTGGTTGCAGGCACCTGGGGATATACCAGTGTTGTCTTTTTGGTTCGCCACCCAGGCTCAAAGGGATCATAAGATTATTCATGCTAGAAACTTCCGTGTGCAGCCACAAGCTATTATGGGCTCTAGCATAATTGAGTAGGTTGCATGACCTCTTTCAGTGGTAGACTAGCAGATGTAGGGGAAAGTAGGTGTAACTGTCTACCCAGAGTAAAGAGTAAATATTTCTGAAAGACTGTGTCTCAGTCATCCGTTTCTCAAACACCATGTAGTGCGAGAAATCCAACGGAGGAGATCGAGTCTTGTGGGGAAAAGTGCACAAACCTCTGCAGAGTGTACAAACTAATCATGATTAGCCGTGTCCCCGGTTATGGACATCTTGAGTATCTGGCACTTGAATTATTGATTTGATCTCATCACTCTAAATTAATTTGTTGGGTTTAATGATTACTTTTAATTGGGATTGAGATGGGGATTTACCTTCTCAATGTTTAACAACCACCATGATAGTTAAATAAAACATATTCCTTTGATGTAGGAAAAAATTGGCTTTTCGCAAAACAATATAACCCTAGAGCTTTTCCACCAGCCATATATGCATGTAGTGATAGCAATTATCTGTTCCTTGCTCTACTGTGTTATATTGCCAGGATATTCCATGTGCTGACCCGTTTCGGGCTGCAACATATCATGTTGCAGACTTTTGAGACGAAGAGTAAGGTGCGCTAGGTCGTTGTCATGCACTCAGCTATGCCGTTGGAGTTGATGGACTCACTTTATCTTCCAAGCCTTCCGCTGTTATCTTATATAGATGGCCTTAAGCCATATTTATTGTAATAAGTTCTCTTTTGAGACATTCGATGTAATAAGTGTGTGATTGCACTCTGTTATAAATCCTTCGAGTACTGTGTGTGTCAGCATTACCGATCCAGGGATGACACTTGAACACAAAGATTTGACCATCTGAGGTCAGATCGCTACAGGGAGGTGGGTGAACCAGAGGAGGCAGCAGAGGGGCGGCAGGGCTCAGGTGCCGTTGGCTGCAATGCGGGCGCTCTGGCCACGCCCAGCGCATGCATGTAGAGTGCTCGACAGAATACCAGAGCATGCTACAATGGTTTGCTGGTAGTGAAAATTGACTGGGTGACGTTGCTGGGTATGATAAAGTTGATGGACATATTTGTTTGGCCAAAAAACATAGTTGGCAATGAAAGCTTGATTGGTTGCAAAATTCTGCCATGCCTACAACCTATTTGACAGAATGCCATTGCCACTTAGTGATCTCTTCTAGATGTGAGAATTGGCAGGATGATGTCTCCTTGGATGATAGAAATGGTGGTGGAGTTGGTTTGGCAAAAACAAAAACTTGCTAGTGCAAGTTTTGAAGAATTTAGTTCCTGGACAGAAACTACAGAGGGATATTTGGTGAACTAAAAAGATTCCAATGGAGCTAAAATTTTGTACTTAAGGGTTTGGTTGGAAGGACTATGAGTGGGAAAAATTTCAGAATTTTTGGAGCAAGAAAAATAGGGGTTGTAGTGCAAGGTTGGATCTAGACCAGAAAAGAAAAAGGGATGTTGCACTCAAATTTTCCAAAAGACCAAGTTGAGTTTTTGCATAAAAGTGATATGTGGGCATCACATGACCCCTCAAAATTTTTGTGGAATTTTGAAAGAATTATTTGAAATGGTTGTAGTGCAACAGAGGCATTTAAAATATTGAAATAGCTATTAAAAGAATTGTTTTGGGGCAATTTTTATTATGGAAATAATTCTTACTGTTACTAAACTATAATTGAAATGTTTTAGGAAAACTACCAAAGCCACAATATTATTTCCAAAAATTTCTATATGGAGGGAAGAATTTTTGGAATAACAGGAACAGAAAATGGTTCTGAAATTAATAAAAGACCTAGTAAAATTCAAAATTTTAATCCTAGCCAAATTTTATTTAATAAAATCATGGTTGAATTTTTAGGGTGTTCAAACTCTACCCCCCTTAAGAAAATCTTGTCCTCGAGATTTGTTAAGGACGGAAGAACTAAATACATATCACAACAAATGATCATATGCAGAATGCAATCATGGTAATGCACTTATGACATACGCCCTAAAATACATCGCAAGTGCTAGACACAGCAACATCCCTACTACACCATACAATTGCTACTACGAAAATACAGGGAAACCGGGCCACTAACACTTTACAACAATTTGGTGAACTCAGTCCACCTCCTCGACATCTAGCCGGGCATGTCTCGCGGACGTCGAGGCTTCTCAGGGGGCTTCAACGTCGGAGTTGGCTGGAGTGGAATGAGGAGCTGCGGGGTTGGGGTAGCGGTGGTGCTCTTCGCGGGGTGTCAAGGCCACAGTCCCGTTGGAGCAAGTCTCCAAGAGACGACGGAGTTCCCCTGGGGAGACGAAAGCATTGCCCGGATGGATAACAGGGGCAGACTCCGGGGGCTCGACTGGTCTCCCGATCAGCACTATCGGGGTGTCGGTGGTGGATGCAGCTTCTCTTCCCACCGGGGTCAGGAGAGCAAGCGTCCTGCGGATCGCGATCAGATCATTGGTGATCTGATTGAAGAGTGCCTCTTGCGCTCTCAGATAGCGCACCAGATGCACTAGAGCAGGATCCGTCTTATGGTCTCCGTTGGCGACTTGGGTCAGGCTACCATAGCTTTCACGACTAGGGTACTAGTAGAAAGAGCGGCAGTTAACCCTCGGCGATGGACGCTGGAGTTGAACTACAGCCTCTCGAGCTACAAGTTGGATGGCTTGGGGCTCGTCAGAGGTTGTCCTTCCGGTGAACCGGTAGGGGCATTCTGTAGTGATGCCCCTCCCGTAGATGTGCACTGTGGCCCAGAAGTGATGGATGGCATCACTCGCGTGCTCTTGGTACACGACATACTCTGGCAGCTCTTCGATGCCGAGAGCACGACGGGTGACATTGGCGAGGATGGCTACAAAGTCTTCAAGCTCGGCTGCGGTGGTCTCGTTGTGCACGATGGGGCCAGGCATCTTGATGGTTGGATATTGAGCTGAGAGTGAGGTTGTGATGTGCTGAACTGGTTTGAGGCTTCCTTTATAAGCTAGCAGAGTCTCCCATCACACGCTTGCGGATGGAACAATGCAGGTGTCGGCCACAGGCACATGACCTATGGGCTAGGATGGTAGGTTGGGCACCGACTATCAAAAGATGTCGGCTGGCCACTATGTAGGCTTATCAGATAGGATGGGCTTGACTGTGGACAGGAGAGGACATCGATAGTGTGAAAACCTAGAGATAGCGACCAGGCTAAGATAGGATTAGCCAATGGTCAGCTTGGCTCTGATACCAAGGCTGTCGGGGCCGGATTTCGGGGACACAAAAATCCCAGAAATTAACCCCTCGTGTCATCACCAGCCCAGGATTACTGTTATTGGTAGACACGTCCTTGTTACAGATTACCAAGCTATTACAAGAATTGGTTACAAGACCATTAAGGCCTAAAGATACAATAATGATTCTGGTGGTGGATGACGGAAATGACTCGTGGTTCTCTAGCGTCGACGGGGCTCCATTCCCACAGGAACAGCTAACCCGGATAATTCCTATCCGCGTGGTTGCTATCCTAGGCTCCGCATGGTCGTCGCTGTGGTACTCCACATAGAACTTCTGACCTGGCCAAGTAAATAGCCAGGGACAAGCCTGTGAGTACGTTGGAATGTACTCGCAAACATCATGAACAAAAGATATACCGAATGCAGCAGATAAAAATATATGATCATGATGAACCAAACTATATGCGTATGCTCATGTTGGACTATATATATTAAATGCATGCTGATAGGAATTAAATCATGGCATAATACAATATTAGCATGTACAAATAAATGAATATATAAAAATGTTAGTGATAAACAAGGAAAGTTAAAGGAAAATAAAATAAAAGAAATGCCGGTCGGATGTCTAAAGTGACACCACGGTAGGTCTTGAAGAGAAATGCCAATCGGGTATCCACAAGAGTAGTGGCGTGATAGACCGCCTGGGAACTCAAGGGACGCCACGAAGAGGTCTTGAAAAGAAATGCCAGTCAGGTGTCAAAAAGTGACGCCACGGTCGGTCCTGAAAAGAAATGCCAATCGGGTGTCCACAAGAGTAGTGGCGTGATAGACTGCCTGAGAACTCGAGGGACGCCACGAAGACGTCATGAAAATACAACCAAATGCCTAGGGTAGTCTAGCCAGCCCCTAAGACACACAGGAAAATAAAATAAGAGAAATGGGTTAGTCCACAATAATATGCATAACCACAATAATATTAATATGCATAGCAAAAATATTCATGGTAGCATCAGGGTGACAATAATTATCCTGCAAAATAATTCAGGCACATTTTAATTATTTCCTCCAAAGACCGACACTTGACCAACCCAGACTGTAGTCCTTAACCGCGGACACGGCTATTCGAATAGGTTTAACTCTGCAGATGGTGTACTCTTTACCCACAAGTAAAGGATTTCTTTAGCCAACACCAAGACACTGGCTAATTCCCATTACGGCCTTTGGGCTGAAAACACACCTAACCAGCACACACCAGATTAACCGTCTGGATGCCAGGAATCACCCAAAGCATCATTCCAGAAAAACTCTAAGTCGGGGAGACAACAATCTCGAGTAGCATGGGATCACTATTAATACACGTGGATTCGAAGGGGTGCCCCCTCTCGGTCACAACCGGATACACCCATGCCCCCTGACCTGATGACAGGATTTAGTCCACCTCGTGGAAACCCTCATCGTAGCCCTCTATGTGGTGTGTGCATGGAAAGGGGTTAACAACTTACTAAACCATACCCCACCTGTGGCAGGGACAAGTGGCAGCACGAATCAAGTATGGGGGTTATCGGAACAAGACTCGATTTACAGTCGACTCAGGAGGTTAAGTTTTCCTACAGTGGTTAGCACAATATATTCCTTGGTGATACCCAACAGCATCACCACCCGGCATGTCCCGACATGCCCTTACTGATCATTCCCGTCACCACGAGAAATTTCAGTCTCACGGTCACTTTACTCGTGACTGATTCTTTCCTGCAGTTTAGTCCATAACAACACAGGCATACATGACAAGTGAAGGTAACCATACTCACTCATACTTCATGCTTTAAAGATGACAGCAAAATAGCCATGGATCATGCATGCAGAAATAACCATATGCAAATTCTATTAAAAATTATCACAACCATGATTCAAATATTCTAGCTAGCAACCACAAAACATTCACCATATCAAATGTTCAAGATGCTTGCCTTGAGCATGCAAGGGTGTTGGTTGCACTCCAAAATTTTGAAACCTTTATCTTCCCTCCATTTCCTATTTTCAAAAACATTTAAATTACTACATAGAGCAAGAACAGTGCCAAAAATTGTTTCAAATATTTTTGAAATAAGTATTAAAATAAACTAGATGAAAAATGAAAAATAACAGAAAAAGAGTCAATTTATTTGGAGTTCATATGATTTACTTACGGAGTTTATAAGTTGAAATAATTAAAGAAATGGACTATTTAAAGTGTCCAGTGAAAACAGAGTTTAGGAAAAATGTTCACCTAGGCTGGAATAAAAGAGCATGATTTTATGAGTATTTAGAAATTTGAATCACTGGATTTGGAGTTGAAAAGGTGGCTGTGGGATTAATGGAATACTACTAAAAAAGGAAAAAAAAGAAAAGGGATAGAGCTGCGCCATGAGCGCTGTTTAACCAAGCGTGCCACTGGGCCGAGCCCAGTCGATCAGCAGCGCGGGAGGCGGTGACATCGAAGGCGTATCCGCAGATTACGCCTTCACTTAATCCGAGCTGGTCGGCGGTTGGGTCACTGACTGTGGGGCCCACTGGGCCCACTTGTCATGCTTGACTGGTCCTCCCGCCCTTCTTCCTCGTGGCAAACAAAGGAGCGCCGGCGTTGCTCGCCGCCGTTGATGGAGAGCTCGGTGGCCTAAGGCGACGGCGGGGACGGATCCGCCATTCCATCCCGCGCCCATAGGTGGTCCGTCGGACAAGAAAAGGGTTTCGCCTGAGAGCGGTCCCGAGCAGAATTGAGAGGGGGAAAGGAACTGAGGGATCAAGAAGGAGCTATTGAAGAGAAAAACAAGGGGATGGAGGCTTTGCAGGAGTCGGAAGCATCCAAATAGTGGCGGCGGGTGTGGTTGCCGGAGAGGTAGAAGGCGATCGCTCCGGTCATTTTGATCCTTCGGAAGGTCTACAGAGGAAGGAGGGGAGTGGTGTCATCAGCTAGACGAGCTCGGGTGGTCCTTAAATTGCCCATAGAGGTCGGTTCGGTGATGAGCTTATCCACCCGACGCGGCGGCGGTGATTTATGGCAGACAAGGGCGGTGGCGATGGTCAGCGAGCTCGGCAGAGTTAGGTGAGGGCGGTGGCCGCCCGGATTTATGCCAGGGACGTGTTGATTGGCTCGGGATGCTTGGGCGGCGCCGGCCACGGCAGACTGCAGCGGCAGCCATTGATGGCAGGCCGTGGACGGTGGCGAGGTTGGTAGTGGCCGGCGGAGTTGGGTGAAGGCGTTGGAGGCCCGTAGTAATGGGGGGTGTACTGGCTAGCGCAGGAGGATTGAGCGGTGGCGTGTCCGCTACGGCGGCGAACTGTGGCCGGCGCTGGACAGTGGTGGCCGGCGCTTGCGGACGAGGGGGTGTCGCTGAGGTGCTGCTGGTGCGGGCGGCTTGCGTGGGAGGTGGGGCGAACCAGAGGAGGCGGCAGAGGGGCGGCAGGGCTTAGGTGCCATTGGCTGCAATGCGGGCGCTCTGGCCGCACCCAGCACGCGCACGTAGAGTGCTCGACAGAATACCACAGCGTGCTACAAGGGTATGCTGGTAGTGAAAATTAACTGGGTGACGTTGCTCGGTATGATAAAGTTGATGGACATATTTGTTTGGCCAAAAAAGATAGTTGGCAATGAAAGCTTGATTGGTTGCAAAATTCTGTCATGCCTAAAACCTGTTTGACAGAATGCCATCGCCACCTCGTGATCTCTTCTAGATGTGAGAATTGGCAGGATGATGTGTCCTTGGATGATAGAAATGATGGTGGAGTTGGTTTGGCAAAAACAAAAACTTGCTAGTGCAAGTTTTGAAGAATTTAGTTCCTGGATAGAAACTACAAAGGAATATTTTGTGAACTAAAAAGATTCCAATGGAGCTAAAATTTTGTACTTAAGGGTTTGGTTGGAAGGACTATGAGTGGGAAAAAATTTAGAATTTTTGGAGCAAGAAAAATAGGGGTTGTAGTGCAAGGTTGGATCTGGACCAGAAAAGAAAAAGGGATGTTGCACTCAAATTTTCCAAAAGACCAAGTTGGGTTTTTGCATAAAACTGATATGTGGGCATCACATGACCCATTAAAAATTTTGTGGAATTTTGAAAGAAATATTTGAAATGGTTGTAGTGCAACAGAGGCATTTAAAATATTGAAATAGCTATTAAAAGAATTGTTTCGGGGCAATTTTTATTATGAAAATAATTATTACTGGTATTAAACTATAATTGAAATGTTTTAGGAAAACTACCAAAGCCACAAAATTATTTCCAAAAATTTCTATATGGAGGGAAGAATTTTTGGAATAACAGGAACAGAAAATGGTTCTGAAATTAATAAAAGACCTAGTAAAATTCAAAATTTTAATCCTGGCCAAATTTTATTTAATAAAATCATGGTTGAATTTTTAGGGTGTTACAACTTCGGTAGTATTTAGGCATCCTCTGCATGGGCATGTCCTTGTCTCGGCGCAACATGACCATTGGATCAAACTCAGACGGTGCAGATCAGTCACTATAGCACAAAGCATGTGGGTGTGTTTGGTTGCATTCTCATCTCAATATAGTTGTTCTCTCTTCGTGCATGCTCATCCCAGCACCCCTCTTCATGCATGCTCCTAGTGTATTTGTGTTAACCTACTACTATGGACTCATGCACCCTTCATGCACTCTGCCAAACACCCAAAACTGGGTCGAGAAGGGAACTTTTGCTCCCATGCACCCTTCATACACCCTGCCTAACACTGATTCGTGCTACATATGGTTCATGTTCCGTGGAGTACTGTAGCACCATACTCTCTGTGCGCTGTAGACCTATGTCAGGACCCCGATCCTAAGTCACACCGATCTAGCATGTAACACATCATATCACTTTGCGGCCTAACACACGGTATTCCCACGGGTGCCACCTTACCTGGCCCAGAAGTATTTGTGCCTTTTGGTTCACGTATATGATAGTGTCACTAGCATCCATATGACAGAGAACCCGGGCCGACATGAATAGTCGTAAACCCAAGGTGGCACAAACTTACAGGGACAGGCATACATGACCCAGCAATGCACGTGTCGGTCAGCAGTGAGTGAAACCGGGCTATAGCAAGCTAGTAGGACTCCGGTATGCACCGTGTGACCTTTCCCGTAGGGACAGACATAGGTGCAAAGAAGGACACATGCCGATCATCCCATGTGTTCAGGAGCAATAGCAAGATACCATGGCTTAGTGGAAGCACTAGGAGACATTTCCCCATAAGAGAGGCTACCAAGAATAAACAACTAGGTGTCGGATCCCACACATAGCAATACACGTTACACGTATGCATAATATGCAAGTATGTGCTGTACAACATGGCATCACAACATAACTCAACAACTCATATAGATAAAGGCCCAGAAGAGCCACATAGCATTTATTACAAACAGGGGTCACATGACCCAACATACAGAGCATACAAGCAACGGAAGCATAACATGTCTGATTATAGACAACTACAAATGGAAAAGACTAAGAAGCCTGGCTATCTACAAGACCCACCCAAGGGTGCAAGATCGTAGCTGAGGTAACAAGCTAAACGTCGAAGTCCACGCGGAACTACTAGTGAGACTGAGCTCTCCTCTGCAAAACATAAATTAAGCAAACGTGAGTACAAATGTACCCAGCAAGACTTACATCAGAACTAGCTACATATGCATCAGTATCAACAAAGGGATGGAGCAGTTTAACTGCAGCAAGCCAGCTTTGACTCAGTGGCTATCCTGTACTATGACTGCTGGTAACTCTTTTGAGGTGGCGCAGACGAGTCCACATATTCACCATATCAATACACCACTATGGATCTGCTCCCGTCTCCCTACGAGAGGCCATCCATAGCACTCACGCTTATCTTGCGCATTTTAGAGTATCCACTTCTAGTTGTCTATGAACAATGTAAGCATTCCAAGTAGTCCATATCCGTGGACGCGGCTATTCGAATAGATCATATATAACCCTGCAGGGGTGTACTTCTTCACACATGCTCTCACCACTTATCGTCGTTTACACGACATGTACTCGGCAACCTTCAAGCGGAAGCCCAGCGAGGGTGTCGGCCATGACCTGACTAACCACATGAGACTCTAGTCCAGGTTTATCGCCTATTCGAGTTCCATCCGCAAGGAAGTCCGGCTGGGGTTTCCACTACGGCCCCAAACGATGTGAGCAGGGTTCCCAAGCCCACCATCCGGGTGTACTCTAGTTTGTCCCAAGCGCACCTGGCTGGGTGCCACTTGGTAGACTACTAACACAACCTACAAACACCAAAAACTAGTTGCAACTCCTGAACAGAGATCGGGGTGATTAATAAGCCGAGAGGGGTCGAGTTACTAGAACCCAATGTGTGGTAGTAACTGTCTTGGATCACAAACACAAAACTCAGTTCCTGAGGACGGTTTCAATGAGACAACCCACCATGCACTCCTACATGGCCTCTCATCGCTACCTTTACCAAATCGTGTTCACACACTTAGCTCTCAACGGTAGGACATGTTCATCACCATCCCAATCCATCCCAGATGGATCAGACCTGACACAACTCTAAGCATAGCAGGCATAACAAGAAAGCATGAATGAGTAGGCACAACATGGCTCAAACAACTCCTACTCATGCTAGTGGGTTTCAACTATTTACTCTGGCAAAGACAGGTCATTCAAAGGAATGGGGTTCAACTACCGCAACATGTAACAGTTGAATCGTTGTTGTCCTAATGCAGTAAAAGAGAGGAGGAGCGAGA
Organism: Thinopyrum elongatum; assembly: GCA_011799875.1. Lineage (NCBI taxonomy): Eukaryota > Viridiplantae > Streptophyta > Magnoliopsida > Poales > Poaceae > Thinopyrum > Thinopyrum elongatum. Next base: position 363,385,142 of record CM022303.1, read on the forward strand.
ATGGGATTGTATCAAAATGCTCAAAGGGGGTTTGCTTGCCTGGCACTTCTGAAGATAGTAATAGCACTTCATCGGTGTCAACGATCACAACATCAGAACAACGTCCACTGAGAGGGAACAACACCGGCAAACAGAGAAGGAACACAATCAATGCAATGCAACAATATGATGCATGATCATGACATGGCAACATGCTGTGATTTGAGCTAATGCAACTAAAACTAGAAGGGTTTGAGCTTATTTGAGCCAAAGGTTCAAATTCAAACCCAAGCTATGAATTTCCAAAGTGCATTTAGTTGTTTTGATTGGAACAGCAGGTTTAAGTTGCTTAGTCATGCATGAAAACGGTTGATTTTCATATATAAATTATTTCATATATAAACCATAGATTGGATTTTTTCTAACAATTTTTCATATATAAATTATTTCATTTGGAGTTACTGTTGATTTTCTATGAATTTTAGAATTTTAGACTAATTTTTGAAATTTTTTGCATTAATAAAAATGGTAGAAAACATTTACTGCATCAGCATGACATTGGTGTGACATCATCAAGTCAACAGGGGCGGTCTAGGTCAAACCTGACCTGTGGGGCCCACTGGTCAGTGACAGAGGGGCTAATCCCGCGTTGACTCGCGCTTTGACTCGCTGCGGGGCCCGCTGTCAGCGTCTGAGGGTGGTTTAGCTGGCGGGGATTAGCGCTAATGACTGCGCCACCTTGGCTGTCGCCGAAGTTCCGCCGGCGGCGACCAAAGCTACGCAAAAGCTCACCGGGGCTGCGCTACAGGCGGCGGCTGGATGCGCGAAGACCACCAGAAGGTAGCCCGCACACGCCCGCATCTAGCTGGCTGCTCGGGAGGCTACGGGGTCGCCGGAAATGACGATGGCGAGCACAGAGGCGGTGACCGACGTTTGGACATTGAAGGGGTCGACGCTACGGTGCACTAGAGGAGAAACTGAGGGGTGCTATGTGCTCCTCTGGCTTCACCGAGCACGGCGACTCGCTCAGGCGTGAGCTACGATGGCCCTGGCCACGACGGTGAGGAGCCATAGCGGCGGGACCTCTCGGGTCCGATGGTTAGCGCGGTTAGGGGACGCAATCGAGGGAAAAAGGAGAGGGGAAACGATGAGGTGCTCATGGCAGATCCGGTGGTGTCGTTAGCGAGCTTGGGGAAGGTCTGATGCGGGCAGAACGGCGACGGCGATCTCGGCGGCCGGAGCTTCAAGACGAGGCTGGGGACGATGATGCGGGGCTTCCGGCGCCGCATGAGTCGACGGAGAGGACGAGGGCGTCGAGGCGGATCTCCCTGGCAGGTCGGGTGAGCACGAGGAGCACGGTGGCTACGATGGTCACGGCGGCACGTCGGCAAGCACTTCGGCCATGGCTAGGAGAGGGCGAGGGAGGGAGCCAGGGGAATGTGAGGGGGTCAGCTCGATCCAGACGGCGCCGAGGAGAAGCAACGCGGTGTCGTGCTGGCAAGAGAGGCAGGCAGGCGAGCTCGTGGCGTGGTGCTCTGCCCGTGCGGGTGCGTCGGCCACACTCCCAGCTGACTGGCGCCAGGAGGACGATGGCGCTAGTGGGCTGGCCCAGTTGGGCCGCACAGTAGCAGGCCAGTAAGTGCACAGGTAAACTCTCTCTGTGTTAATTATGTTTTCTATTATTCTATTTGTTTGATCTGTTTTGATTTAGTAAAGATACTAAACCAGTTCATAAAATCCTGGAAATAATTATGGGTGCTTTCTGAATTATTCAAGTGACCCTTAACAATTTCCAACATTTTTGGAGCATCTAAAGTATATATAGCATTCAGATAGCTCTAATTCAAATATGATTGAATTAATTCAAAGTCCAAATATGTCCTACAAAAATGTGAACCATTTTTGGTAGATGCTTCCACCTTGATCCAGAAATGATGAACATTTTTAAAGGGCATTTTGAAATCATTGAAAAAGATTTTAGTTGAACCTATTTGGATTCCTTTTGATGCTAGGGTTTGAACATCCCCATTTCAAATTTCCATGAAAGTTAAACATGATGCAAGCAAGATGCAAACACTAGGTAGCACCAGGAGCTAGGGATGTGACAACTCACCCCCACTAAACAAGAATCTCACCCCGAGATTCAAGCGTAGGGTAAACGGAAGAGGGGACTCGAACTATCACAATATTCAGGACCCAACTGCCCTTCTCAAAGATGTTGATTATTGCATCATATTCATCTTTAACGTCTTTGCTTTCGAGATCTTCATCCAACATGATGACGACAGAAAGAAACTCTACAGGAATCAATCTTCTCGAAGAATGAGCAACTCACGATCAACTCATGGAATGAGACATGATAACATCTCTTGAGCTGAGACACAAAACACATATCAAAGGTGATGGAAAGCAGATGACGAAGGTTCAATTTGGTAGGCAACAACTCCACGCTTAACAGAATGGTGGATGCATTTCAAAGTAGCGAGGAGTTAACTTGCCCTTAACATGAAAGCGGGGCACCTTAGGGAAGGTGACTCGTAGAGATATTCCCTTAAGTGGCAAAAAGAATTCCTTTTGATATGTAGATCATTGAAACTCTCTATGCCAGACTAAGGCAATTCACAAACGATCGTTTGACGGAGTTCGAAAGAATGGCATACCCGGACTAGAATGGATGATGTGGACTACCTTGTTGAAGACAACGCAATGGATAATTTTCTTTATAATTAGGAATGGATGGAACCCATGGTAAGTCCACTTTTGAAGATGATCTTGGACAACAATTACTGAGAAGGGCAGCCCATGGGAAATTGACACAATGGCAGTGCAAGCTGGGGACAAAATGCAAATGTTGGGAATGATTCTAGTAACTGGGGAGAAGGCTCAACAGCAGAGAGTGATTCCACTGTTTGAATGGCTATAGAACAATCAAAAAACTAAGAGCACAAGAATCCCTAAGGAACAACTTCTAGAATATGTCGCACGAAATCCTCATGGAGAAGATGGACAAGTTGCTCATTCAAGATACTACAATAATAGATCTTCCGGCTAGGTGTGTCTGCCAACATCAACCTTGCAGGAACCTACATCATAGATCTTGGGAGAATTCCAACCATCATATCTGCCTGAGATTCAGATCTGGTTGGTAACAGGATATTTCAGACTCAGCATGTCTGTAAAGGAAAGTTTGCAACTCAAATCGATGAGATGACGTTGCGAGATTCTCGGGAAATGAACTACGGTAGTAAGCTCCAAAACATGAGCTGGTTCTGCTACGTACATGTGAACACACTGTCCCAGACAAGCATGACCACATAGTAATCTTATAATGAAACACTACCGAGTTCAGGTGGGGAACCATCATCGAGGATAACGAAGTCCTTGCATAAGGCATGCTCTTAAGAAGGAACTTCTTCTCCTTGAACAAATCAATCAGTGGCTTGGTGTGCTAGGAAATACATGTAGAATGGAGGTTGCAAATCTACCAAACCATAGTATACTTCGCACGTGCATGTCTGATTTGGGATGATTCCAAGGGGAGCAAAAACAAACTTTCTCGAATCCACGGCGGCAACTTGCATCAAATACACGTAAATTAGAGGAAGTCACTTCTTACATCAAACATCTACTTCATGAGCTAACACAAAGATTATGCTTACAAAAGTTTCCAATGCTAGCTTTAATGTTCAACATAAATCATGGGGAAGATAAACTTGTTGCCGATGGGCTGGACAACAATTCATCGAGGCTTCCATATAAATGGAATTCCACAATTAAGTGAACACGGTGATAGCATTGGTCAGACCAAAAGAATATAATGGTGCTTGCTCGAGGAATAACCACGAGTAAGACAACATTACGAACATCGTTGGTTCTGATTTGATTTGGTGATAGCCCAGACTCAAATCAAAGTTTGGACAAATAGATCCAACAACTGGTCACAAAGATCAATCAATGAAGACATCATCTTTCTTCAACACACACACAAACAAAAAGATATCCCTTTGGAATGAACTAAGTCAGATAAAGCTTTATCTTCCAACTCTCCAAGTTGTTGTTTAGCTTAACCAACTAGCTCAAGGGTATCAAACACAGATTCTTGGAGAAGAGGTGGTTTATAGGGAAACCATTTGATCACGAACTCAACATAAAGGCCAGGGGACAACCTGGTGATACTTCCGTGAAGATATCCGGAAAATCATGAACCACCGATATGTTACTAAGCTCGAGAACAATCTTGCTTTTTAGGGCAAGATGACATGATCAAAAGAGCAAGAGATTGACACAATCCTAACTCATTGATTGAAGAGTACACCAGGAAATATGGACTAGGTAGCACGATTAATCTTAGAATGATAATTCAATAACCAACATGCTAAGAATAAGAGTATTGTCCATTAACTACCAAGCAATGGGGTAGCTAGGAGTATTGATTTCACACATCACGGTTCACTTGTCGGCATTCCGGTTACAACCAACACGGAGACCAAGAAATGAATAGTGATGGCGAGAGTGTCACTGTATCAAGAATTCATAAGAGGTTGTGCAATTCTCACGTCATTCTTGATAAGAAAGAGGGTGACACTCCACGGTAGAAAAGAGCAAAAAGTTGGATTGGCATTTTGATCTGTGGATTACAATTGCTTTGACCCAATCCTAGAAATGGATAAGTTACTGGAGTTTGTTTCTCCTAGTCATTCCAAAATAGAATGGCCTGACGGACCACTAGAATATTAGACTTTGATGAACGAATGCAATGATATACCATTGACTATCAATTGATAGATGAGGGTTGGAATACAGCTACAAGGGGAACAACTCAAAGGAACACATGATTTTCTGAGTTGTGGATGCATAGATTAGTATGTCAAACTAAGTTCAACATATTTCTTCCAGATAACCCATGCAGAAAGGTAAGACGGGCAGATTCACAATGTGAATGGAGAACTCATTAGAAGCACTCTGGTTGTCGTCTTTTGGTTCAAAGGAACTTCTGCCATATTGGTTCATGGTATTGGAAAAACGATATACCACGGACCTCAAAGACTATCACAAAGGTTACTAATATCCTGAAGGAACAAGCAAACACTATCAACACGAGGTAAGTAGAGTAAGTCTTGGGTTCAAGAACACAGAAATAGAATTCCGTGCTTATCAGAGTGGCGCAGCGGAAACATGGTGGGCCCATAACCCACAGGTCCTAGGATCGAAACCTGGCTCTGATACCAAAGTTGTCGGGGCCCCGATCCTAAGTCACACTGATCTAGCATGTAACACATCATATCACTTTGCGGACTCACGCATGGTATCCCCACGAGTGCCACCTTACCTGGCCCGGGACCGTTTGCGCCTCTTGGCTCACGTATATGATAGTGTCGCTAGCATCCATATGATAGAGAACCCAGGCCGACATGACTAGTCGTAAACCAAAGGTGGCACTAACTTACAGGGACAGGCATACATGACCCAGCAATGCATGTGTCGGTCAGCAGCGAGTGAATCCGGGCTGTAGCAAGCTATCAGGACTCTGGTAAGCACCGCGTGACATTTCCTCGAAGGGACAGACACAGGAGCAAAGAAGGACACATGCAGATCATCCCATGTGTTCCGGAGCAGTAGCAAGCTACCATGGCTCAGTGGAAGCACCAGTAGACATTTCCCCATAAGAGAGGCTACCAAGAATAAACAACTAGGTGTCGGATCCCACACATAGCAATACACGTTACACGTACGCATAACATGCAAGTATGTGCTGTACAACATGGCATCACAGGATAACTCAACAACTCATATAGATAAAGGCCCAGAAGAGCCTCATAGCATTTATTACAAACGAGGGGTCACATGACCTAACATACAGAGCATACAAGCAATGGAAGCATAACATGTCTGGGTACAGACTTCTGAAATGGAAGAAGGCTATAAAGCCGGACTATCTACAAGACCCTCCCAAGGGTACAAGATCATAGCTGAGGTAACAAGCTAAACATCGAAATCCATGCGGAACTACTAGTGAGACTAAAGTCCCTCTGCAAAACGTAATTTAAGCAAACGTGAGTACAAATGTACTCAGCAAGACTTACATCAGAACTAGCTACATATGCATCAGTGTCAACAAGGGGGTTGTGGGGTTTGACTGCAACAAGCCAGCTTTGACTTAGTGGCTATCCTATACTACGACTGCTGGTAACTCTTTTGAGGTGGCCCATTGCACGTGTGTCCGGGTGACACACGACATGGCACACCATGTACTCCTACATGGCTTCTCATCGCTACCTTTACCAAATCGTGTTCACACACTTAGCTCTCAATGGTAGGACATGTTCATCACCATCCCGATCCATCCCAGATGGATCAGACCTGACACAACTCTAAGCATAGCAGGCATAACAAGCAAGCATGAATGAGTAGGCACAACATGGCTCAAACAACTCCTACTCATTCTAGTGGGTTTCGACTATTTACTGTGGCAAAGACAGGTCATGCAAAGGAATGGGGTTCAACTACCGCAACATGTAACAGTTGAATTGTTGTTGTCCTAATGCAGTAAAAGAGAGCAGGAGCGAGAGTGGGATTGTATCGAAATGCTCAAAGGGGGTTTGCTTGCCTGGCACTTTTGAAGATGGTAATAGCTCTTCATCAGTGTCAACAATCACAAAGTCGGAAGAACGTCCACTGAGAGGGAACAACACTGGCAAACAGAGAAGGAACACAATCAATGCAATGCAACAATATGATGCATGATAATGACAGGGCAACATGCTGTGATTTGAGCTAATGCAACTAAAACCAGAAGGGTTTGAGCTTATTTGAGCCAATGTTTCAAATTCAAACCCAAGCTATGGATTTCCAAAGTGCATTTAGTTGTTTTTATTGAAACAGTAGGTTTAAGTTGCTTAGTCATACATGAAAACACTACCAATGGATAGATTGGATTTTTCTAATAATTTTTCATATATAAATTATTTTCATTTGGAGTTACGGTTGATTTTCTATGAATTTTAGAAGTTTTGACTAATTTCTGGAATTTTCTAGCTTAATAAAAACGCCAGAAAACATTTACAGCATCAGCATGACATTGGTGTGATGTCATCAAGTCAACAGGGGCGGTCCAGGTCAAACCTGACCTGTGGGGCCCACTGGTCAGTGACAGAGGGGCTAATCCCGCATTGACTCGCGCTTTGACTCGTTGCGAGGCCCGCTGTCAGCGTCTGAGGGTGGTTTAGCTGGCGGGGATTAGCGCTAATGACCGTGCCATGTCGGCTCTCGGCGGAGTTCCGTCGGCGGCGACCAAAGCTAAGGCGGAAGCTCGCCGGGGCTGCGCTATAGGCGGCAGCTGGACACGCAAAGACCACCAGAAGGTAGCCCGCACAAGCCCGCATCTAGCTAGCTGCTCGGGAGGCTGCGGGGTCGCCGAAAATGACGACAGCGAGCACAGAGGCGGTGGCCGGCGTTCGGACGTTAAAGGGGTCGACACTATGGCGCACTAGAGGAGAAACTGAGGGGTGCTACGTGCTCCTGGGGCTTCACCGAGCATGGCAATGCGCTCAGGCGCGAGCTACGGTGGCCCTGGCCACGACGGTGAGGAGCCACGGCGGTGGGACCTCTCGGGTCCGGTGGTTAGCGCGGTTAGGGGACGCAATCGAGGGAGAGAGGAGAGGAGAAATGACAAGGTGCTCATGGCGGATCCAGTGGCATCGTCAGCGAGCTCAGGGAAGGTTTGATGCGGGCAGTATGGCGACGGCGATGTCGGTGGCCGAAGCTTCAAGAAGAGGCCGGGGACGACGATGCGGGGCTTCCGGCATCGCGTGAGTCGGCGGAGAGGACGAGGACGTCAAGGCGGACCTGCCTAGCAGGTCGGGTGAGCGCGAGGAGCACGGTGGCTACGGTGGTCACGGTGGCACGTCGGCAAGCGCTTCGGCCATGGCGAGGAGAGGGCGAGGGAGAGAGCCAGGGGAAAGTGAGGGGGTCAGCTCGATCTAGACGGTGCCGAGGAGAAGCAACGAGGCGTCGCGCTGGCAAGGGAGGCAGGCAGGCGAGCTGGTGGCGTGGCGCTCTGCCCGTGCGTGCGCGTTGGCCACACGCCCAGCCAACTGGCGCGAGGAGGACGAGGACGCTGGTGGGCTAGCCCAGTTGGGGTGCACAGTAGCAGGCCGGTAAGTGCACAGGTAAACTCTCTCTCTGTTAATTATGTTTTCTGTTATTCTATTTGTTTGATCTATTTTGATTTAGTAAAGATACTAAACCAGTTCATAAAATCCTGGAAATAATTATGGGTGCTTTCTGAATTATTCAAGTGACCCTTAACAATTTCCAACATTTTTGGAGTATCTAAAATATATATAGCATTCAAATAGCTCCAATTCAAATATGGTTGAATTAATTCAAAGTCCAAATATGTCCGGCAAAAATGTGAACCATTTTTGGTAGATGCTTCCACCTTGATTCAGAAATGATGAACATTTTTAAAGGGCATTTTGAAATCATTGAAAAAGATTTTAGTTGAACCTATTTGGATTCCTTTTGATGCTAGGGTTTGAACATCCCCATTTAAAATTTCCATGAAATTTAAACATGATGCAAGCAAGATGCAAACACTAGGAAGCACCAGAAGCTAGGGATGTGACAACCTAGTTCTGTTAACATTGATCTCACCGTTCATTCTCGACCAGATAGTCAAAAAAGGGTATGTTACATTACTGTTCATATAGTTGACATGCGCACAACATCATTTGTTATCATCATATCTTATTACACTAGCAATAAGATTATATAGTACTGTCGTATGAACCACTGCACATGCCTAGTAGTAGGAGTACTGTGTAAGTTCAAGTGGCTGCCGTGTTTCGCACTCCTCCATCGTAAGAGTGGAAACGCTTGCTGTAATCATTTTTTTCTTCAGAAACAATGGACACGCTCTACCGTGCGGATCCTCCTCGACGGTCGTTGGGAACCTTGCTACTCACTTTCGCCGACGTGTGGGACAGCCAGCATCGGGGTCCACTTGCCATGCACTAAATTACTCCGTACTAGAGTGCACAACTACACGGTAGACTACACCGGTCGAAGCGCCACAGTAATGCCCAATGAGCCGTCAAATCACAAAACCATCATTTCACTCTTCTCCCTCATCTTCCTCTCTTGAAGAAAACCCCAACTCGCTTCTCCATCATCTTGTTCCTTATTTCTTCAAGAAAACCCCGATGCGCTTCTGCCATTGTTCTTCTCTCCCAAAGAAGGAAAGGTGAGCGCATCAATGGTGGTGCATCTGGCCAAGGCCCGGTCTTGCAACCCCGAGACTGATCCTATAACTCCCTCTCTGTACTTCTTTTGGGTTTGTGATTATGGTTTCTTTTCTTTTATTTCTATTTGACAGTTTCTTGATGGACCCAGGAGCACCAGCCGAAGTGATGTCTATGGCTCTGGCCAAAACCGTCGAGGCTCAGGGTACAAAGAAGCGCAAGCACCCCGCCGAGACTACCGCAGACAAGCTCAAGGCCATCGCCCTGTCCAAGCCCCCCTCTCTGGGATCCCTCGTAAGCAAGTCCAGGTAATATCTCTTCTTGATGATCTTTTTGGCGATCTTGATCGTGTTTTTTCATCTAACACGCAATACTAGTAGTACGACTTTCTGGGTGATCTTGCATGTGATTTTTGTGTGGCAAATGACGGTTCTAAATTGCTCTTTTGACAAAAACATGCGAGAGGTTGACATACATATGATTATTGCACATAACACTGATTTCTTACATATTACTTTCAACTACTTTATGAACATCAATGCTAGCTGTAGGAAATGCAAGATTTTAGCTCTCATGCCTTTGAAGAGAGTATAGTAGCCTCAATAACTTGTATTATGGATATTGAAAGTAATCCCTCTGCTCTCATGCCTTTGAAGACATGTTCTAGTGTGTTTGATCACTCATTTATGTGCGTATATGTAGCCTTATATGGAGTAAAATATCGAAAATCATCTTATATTTCTGAACAGAGGTAGTAATAAAATATTTGGTTTCTGTTTTAATTAGAACTAGGTCCGCAGTGGAGATGAAGTTCTGAAAGTCATGCCATGTGAACTGGAAGACCCGAGGATGAGTTCTACTACTAAACTATCCAGCTGATGTGTCCTTGTCGCCACGTGTCGTGAACAAGTGTTCTCCAGTAGCCTTGTTGTTCGGCGTGTTCTCGAGGGTGTACTTCACCACAACAATTTCCTAGCTCTGCCTTCGATTACGAAGGGTGTGGTTCTTGTAAAGCTTCCTGAAAAATCTGATGCGGACTTTCTTCATTGTCATGTTTATGAGTGGAAAGACCACTCTATTAGGTTCTCCAAGGTTGACAAGATGGCGATGGTGCCGATAGACATCTCTCACGAAGTCCATGGCCTAGTCAGTTATGTGGGGAACATCCCGTGGGTCAGTGGCAAGAAATAGTCTGCAAAGTTTAATTAGTGCAACCTTGCTTGTCTGTAGTAAGTACTATTGTTCAGTACTTGATTTGTGTGTGTGAACCCTGTATTGTTTAGTACTGCCACTTTTGTTATGTGGTGAGTCCTGAGAACAATCTATGTTAATGTATGTCCACTCAATTCAGTCTGTATATTTTGAAGTATCCAGATCATCTATTTTGTGAGGACGGTTTATCAATTATGGTTACACTCCAATATATGTATGCATTGCAGGGTTTATCGCACCCACCAGGATTTCCAGTCCCATGGATGTTCAGTCCATACAATTTGTCACGACCTTTGGACTGTCCTGCTTGTGGGAGTAAGCGGGGGACCTACATGCCACCCGTAATTGGACGATCAACCTTCAATTTAGAACTTGAACATAGTGATTTCCTGGTAAGGATTCACTCGTGTCACATCAAGTAAATCTTATTGATTTACTGTCTAAATCTTATTGATTTACTGTCATGTTTTCTTACTTTTGCTGCAATTTTACGATGCAGGTTTTGCCATGTGACATTCGTTACAGAATAAACCGTTTGATTTGCTCTATGATGGTTATTTTTGCAAGTTTCACTTCTTATGTCATGTCAGTAATGAAGGCACTGTCCATCACTTATATTACTGGACACAATTGGATCAGTCTGTTGTCTGAGTAAAATCTGAAGCCCTATGATGAACTGCAGTTTGGTTTAACAAACATGCCACAATTAGTCCTTCTCGCGTTTAAAAGAAGTGAAGAAAAAGACTATATCAAGGTCACGGAGCCTAGTGAAGTTAGAAAGCTGAAGTATTAAATCATAGTAGACCAGAGATGATCGCTGCTATCTCGCACATCGGTACCACCTTCAGCATCGGATCGAGCAGCGGCACCTTCTCTGACGGCACTGGCTCTAGCACTGACAGCGGCAGCAGCTCAGTCTGATCCACAAGAGGATTGGGCACCGACCGCGTCAGCGGATCAGGCTGATCTACCAGAGGATAAGGCACCGACACGGGCACCTGCTCCGACACCGGCACCAGCTCCACAAGGAGCACCATCTCCGGCAGCAGCAGCGGCACTACTAGTCGCACCCGCACGGGCACCAGCAATGGCTCCGGCACCTGCACCAACACTTTAAGTTGCACTTGCATCTGCTCCGGCCCATGCAACGGCAACGGAACCAGCACTTGCACCGGCAACAAAGTGGGCTGTAGTTCGCACTGCATATACCAAAATCCTTACAAAAACCGACATCTCCACCTTCTTGGTAAGCATTGACAGCCCAAGTGCTTTGTTCTTTTTTGTTTCCATGTTGTTTCACATGATTCACTGTGTTGATCTAACTATTTGTGTATGTCTTCTTGTTTGCAAACAGAGAATTCCTAGAGCAACGAGGGAGTCATTCAATAATCCGGGCGACCGTGGCCAAGTTTCTCTTACCATGCGCAGCCTTGGTGTGAATGAACCTGCTCAATATACCATAAGTACAAAGGATGGTCGCATGATGATTGATGCTAAAGGATGGTCAAGGTACAAAACTCTATCAAATCTTGCGGTAGGGGATGATGTCAAAATCAAACTTTCTCGGCAAGGAGAGATGGTCCAAATCAACTATGAAATTCTTTAGTAGCAGCATGCAATTGCTGAACTGATCTATCCTCCGAGAGCTTTTGATGTAATAATATGGCATGGTGAAACAAGTGTCCTGTGTGTATAAGTAGTACGATAGTATTATTTATCATGTAGGATATCGTGAAAGAACTGCAAATCTGATTGCTGGTTAGGAACTGTCGTTCGATTTCATTCTAATAGCTGTCGTGCTTTACTTAATTTTCTGTATTCGCCTTGCGACAGCATCTAAAACCAGCGACGTACCGATCGCTTGCAATATGAAATGCACTGAGTTAGAACAGATGGGCCCTCAAACATGCAGGTCCACCGGCCTGTGGCCCAAAGTCAAGAACCATCAGCCTATCTGAGTATTATATTCTCATCTGAACCCCCATATTATGTTACATATATTCCCCTCGATTTTTCTTATGTATAAAGTTATGTGATTCTAGTTACTCCTGCCTTTGTACTTCCTTTCGCTGATATGTGGGGCATCCAGTTACTCTTGCGGTAGGGGATATAAAAGATTTTTATATTTCTTTACAGAGGGAGTATCTCTATCGAAAATATATTTATGTGTAACTAGTTACTCCTGCCTTTCTACTTCCTTTCGTTGATATGTGGGGCATCCGGCAACGGGGTCCACGTGCCATGCACCAAATTAGAGTGCCCAACTGCACGGTAGACTCACCCCGGTCGTAGCGCCGCAGTAATGCCCAATGAGCCATCAAATCACAAAAAAACCACCTTTCCAGCAGTAGCAGTAAGCTGGATGGACAAAGCAGCAATATTTCACTAGGCCTGAATCCCCTTCTCCCTCGTCTGCTTGTTCAGAGAAAACCTCCTCTCGGTGATTGCGTAGGGTTTTCTCATGGAAAACCAGGTACGAATTGTTCATCCATCCCCGATAAATCCTAGTCCCTTGGTCGCGGGTAATCCTAGGATGGCAGCAGCCGCCGTTGATGCATTTTTCTTCCTACTGAATCTAGTGTGTTTTATTTGCAGTGCCCGAAGTGCAAGGACCCTACAGGTTTCTGCGTCCTCGGCGAGACGCCACACTTGTTCCTTCTCATCCTAACACAGGATTTTAAAACGCGCACAGTATGTTCCTAGAATCCTCTTTTCTATCTGGGAGGGTGGGGTTTTTTGAACATGCTGTCGACTAATTTGGAAATTTGGATTGCTATATTTGGATAAAAGGTAGTAGTAACATGGTCAACATTGACGTGAAATAGGAAATTATTTCTAGATTTGGATAGCGAATACATTGTGTTCTCATATTATTTTTCCTGCAATGCATTCCTTGCTCTTCCAGAACACATGTACTCAAGATGGTCGGCCTTGCCATAATTGAATACACTAGTTTAATGGTCACATTGAAGACAAGCCATGGATATAAGTTACGAGTTGGGTTCATGAACCAAGAAGATCGCTGCTTTCTTTATGGCCGAACTTGGATAAACTTTCTCAAGTGTTACGGACTGAAAGTTGGCGCACGAATGTTGATGGAAATAGCAGAACCTAGTCTCATCTTCACTGTGATCTTCCACCCCGACATCATTCCAGTAGTTCATCCATGTTAGTTTTGTATCTAGTTTTTGCATGTTGCCTCGATTACTTCTTAATCCACCTATTCTGTCTAAACAATCACAATTTGACTTTAGAAGTAGCAACGATTAGTGATTGCCTTCTCTCACGAGGATGCTACTTCTAACTAATATTTCTTATAATTGGTGGCACGTGTAGGTTATTTCAAAGTTAAGCACACTACTCGTTTGTTATTCTATAAGAACTCGACTATTACTGATGGCACTAAAGTTGACTGGGACGACATTCACCTGTTCCTACACTTTATTGATCGTCTTGAGGTCCTTGTGGGGCATTTCAATGGTGGAAGGCCACGTGGGATATGTGTGCCACTTGAGCACACGTTGAACAGGTCCAACTATGTCAAGAAACTTATGGTACGAGCTGTTTTATGTTATATATGTTGTTCATAAACTCTTGCTTAAACACAATTTTACAGCTGTGATCTTCTTGAAACAGAAACTGCCCAGTTCTATTGTTCCTATACAGATGCCTGACCATGGTCGGGTCAGACTTGTGCTTGGTCACAACATGATGTTTATGTCGACCTACTCCATTTCCCTTGGAGGTGAAAAGATACTTATTCATGGGTGGTCTCAAATAATGAAGGCCTGTCCATCTTGGAGAATAGGACAGAAGGTTATGCTCATGCTTTTCCATGGCTCTAAAGAGAATATCCTATTTATTGACCACATTGCGAGATGAAGCCACTTTCAGAATGTTGTGGATGCGCGGGGTGGCGCCTGGGCCTTGTCCTGGGGCTTGGTGGCCTCACCCTTGGTTAACTGTAGGCAAAGTAGCACTGTTCGAGGCGTGCCTTGTACGATTGAACCTGTATAAGTACTCATACTGCTTTCATCTATGGTTGTTAAGTGCCCTACTGGTTTCAGTTAAGGTTGTTAAGTACTCCTGCTACTTTTATAGTCTGTCATGTTTCTTCAGTCTTGTCTTCCTCCGGCTGCCAAAACCAAACCAGCACCAGCAGGGCCGCCTACTTCTGCCTCCCACAGCTGGCTGTGCCTCAGCGCATGCATCGCCGCCCCACCATCTCCTAAATCATTAACGCCGACGTCCGATGCCTTGCCGTCGTCCTCCGCGCGCTTTGGTGCGCTCGCCGTAGTGCTGCCCTCTCGCGTTGTCAACATGGTCAACAAACGAGAGGAATTGGGAGAGGACTATACATCGAGAGGATGACACTAGGGACCGACCATGTCCATGGCCGTACGCAAGAAAGTTCCTCACTTTTTGTTATATACTCCATTGTTAGCATATAGAAAAAGAAAATGCTTCCTCCTAGTGGTTTGCTGACATCTGGGACCTACGACATTGTCAGCGTATAGTCAATAGACAAGAGAACAACAAAAGATCGGCTGACACCTGCGACGTAGCTGCTCGAGCAGTATTTTTTTTGTTATTGTTGAGACGGAGCAGGGTTTCAACTGGTTTGTGGCTCATCTAGCCCATGCTTCTATTTTTCATTCACCACATGACCAGCCCAGCTATTTTTTCTTTGTGAAAATGGCTAGCCCAGTTTATTTTTTCTGAAGAATACCCAATCCAGGCCTACTTATTTTTCTTTGCCCTGCTGGGCTGCAACTCTTTCAAGACGGCTGCAAATCTTGAAAGTAATATGAAATGGGCTGTAAATATAAAAAACACACGACAAATTGGCAATTACTTTCAAAAACACACATCAACAAACGATTCTAGCAGACGTGACCGTTGGATGTCAATCCAACGGCCGTCGTGCTTCTTCAATCTCTGATCTTGTTGCTCCAGCCGCCAAATCCAGCACCGGCGGGACCGCCTGCTCCCGCCTCCTGTGGCCGGCTGTGCTGCCGCGCAGGCCTCACCGCCCCCTACTACTCCCACTGCTGGCCAGGACATCCCTCTACTCACCCACATCCCTCCACTGTTGTTGCTTTGCCGCCTCCGGGTCATTCCCTTCCTGCATCTTGCCGTCGTCCATCGCGTTGGTGTTCTCGGCACGGCGTGGTCAACGTTGTCAACAAACAACAACATCAGAAGAGGGATGTACATGGAGAGGCTGACAGTTGGGACCCAGATGGTCCATGGCCACATGCAAGCAAGTACCTCCTTATTACGCCAAAAAGAATGAATCCTCCCCATGACAGCTAGGACCCACGAGCTATATCTTGGCACGGAAGGAAGTGCCTCCTTATTAAGCAAAAAATAATGAGTGCTCCCCATGACAGCTGGGGCCCACCAGATTTAGAGGCTGACTTGTGGCCCTACTAAGTTGACGCGTACGCAGGGCTTTGTCAACTTAGTCAACAACCGATTCTATCACCAGTGACCGTTAGATTGTTAACATCCAACGGTCGTCCTGCTTCTTCAACATCTGATTTTCTTGCTCCAACCGTCCAAACCATCACGTGCTCCTGCCACCCATGGCCGGCTGTGCTGCTGCGCAGGCCTCACTGCCCCCTACTACTCCCACCACTGGCCAGGCCATCCCTCTACTCACCCGCACCCCCTGTTATTCTACGGCGACGGTAGCCTCACACCGCAGCCGAACCAGATAACCCTCGTACTACCCTCCGCGTGTTCCCCGGCTCCGGGTCATTCCCTTCCTAGGTCGCGCCATTGTCCACCACCTTGGTGCTCTCGGACGGTACGGAGTCACCAACGCGGTCAACGAACGACAGCCATCAGAAGAGGATTGTACGTGGAGAGGATGACAGCTGGGTCCATGGCCGCACGCAAGGAAGTGCCTCCTTATTACGCGAAAATAATGAATCCTCCACCTGACAGCTCAGGCCCACCGGAAGGGCCTCTCTATTTCATGAAAAAAACGTTCCTCCTGACAGCTCGGGCCCACCGGTTTTATCTTCGCACGGAAGGAAGTGCCTTTTACCCCCTGACAGCTGGGACCCACCAGGTTGAAGTGAAGGTAGCGTTATCTGTCTAGCCGCGAATGTGTACGTACATAGCGGTCGATATGTCTCTCTGCAGTGACGTACCGTGGCCGAGTAAGGAGCGGCACGTGTTGAAGTAGAGCCGCTAGCGTAGCATGTCACGCAGTCCCGTCTATATCGTGTACATGTACGTACTGCCATGCTGCATGATAGTAAATACGGTTACGTACGTACATACGGGCGGGGTCTCTAACGCGTATAGCGATGTCGTCCTGTTCATCAGCCGCCAACCGGCTGGGTCAGAACAGAGTAAACAGCATCGCGTGTTCATTGGGAGCCAACCGGCTAGGATGGAATAGCCGAAACGAGGTCTGGCGTACCGCAGAACGGAGGAAACGGCCTTCTGTTCGACCGCGTACGGTCGAAACAGGGTCCTGTTCATCGGGAAGGGTCTGGCGTACTGCAAAACGGAGGAAACAGACTTCTGTTCGAGTGCCTACAGTCGAAACGGGGTCCTGTTGATCGGAAGGGGTGTGGCGTACCGCAAAACGGAGGAAACGGACTTGTGTTGGAGCGCCTATGGTCGAAACTGGGTCCTGTTCATTGGGAGGGGTGTCGCGTACCACAAAATGGGACTCCACGTGCTACTGTTCATCCACCGTCTACTGCCTTGCTCCAGCCTCCACGGGCTACTGTTCATCCACCATCGACTTCCTCCATCCTGCACCTGCTACTGTTCATCCATCTTCGACTTCCTCCTGCCTCCACCAGCTACTGTTCATCCACAGGGTCCTGTTCATCCAGCCTCCACCGGCTACTGTTAAACGAGCCCTCCACGGGGTCCTGTTCATCCACCCCAACCGGCTCGGGTGTGGCGGCCTCCTCGATCGAGGTCCTGTTCATCCAGCGGCAACGGCCTACTACTACTACCACGGGGTCCTGTTCATCCAACCCCCACCAGGAACTGTTCATCCAACCCCCAACAACAGTCACTATTCATCAAGAGGCAGCAGGTTCAATCGGCTTCAGTTAGCAGCAGTAGCGAAGGGATTGCTCGGGTTCAGTTAATAGCCAAGGGATCGATCGCTCAGGTTCAGTAATGTAGCTAGTGCAATCGCTCGGGTTCGGTAAGCGAACGCCTCTCTTGGGTTCAGTTAGAGCCCAACGCCTCGCACCCACGCGCATACGTGTACGAGAGAAACGCGCAAACCTCCGTGCATCGCTCGGCACCGACAACCCACCGTAACTGGGAACTCCCCGAAATTTTCCTCGCCCTCACTTCTACCATGATTTTTTCGTCATGGACGGCCCAAAGAATGTCATGCAGGTGCGTCCCCGGCCCGCCCAGGACGAAAAGCCCATTTTCTGTCATGATTTTTTGTCATAGAAGTAGGAGCCCACCACATCTATGACGATACATGCTTTTTTCAAAATTATCGTCATAGAAGTGTCATAAGCATGACAGGAAAAAAATTTGTTCGGCCCAAAATGTCACAGATGTATCTTTTTTTTGTAGTGGATGTTGAGCGCTTTGTTGCTCGCTGTACTACATGTCAAAAAGCTAAGTCATGACTCAATCCTCATGGTTTATATATGCCTTTGCCAGTACCTAGTGTTCCATGGGAGGATATATCTATGGACTTTGTTTTCGGTTTACCTCAAACAAGTAAGGGGAGGGATAGCATATTTATTGTCGTGGAAAGGTTCTCGAAAATGGCACACTTTATACCATGTCGTAAAAGCAATGATGTTGCTAATGTTGCTGATTTATTCTTTCGTGAAGTTATTCGCTTGCATGGTGTGCCAAATACTATTGTTTCAGATCGTGATACTAAATTTCTTAGCCACTTTTGGAGATGTTTGTGGGCTAAGTTGGGGACTAAACTACTTTTTAGTACTACTTGTCATCCCCAAACTGATGGACAAACAGAAGTAGTCAATAGAACATTGTCTACTATGCTTAGGGCTATTTTGAAGAATAACAAGAAAATGTGGGAAGAATGCTTGCCTCATATTGAATTTGCTTATAATCGTTCGCTGCATTCTACTACTAAGATGTGCCCTTTTGAAATTGTGTATGGTTTCCTACCTCGTGCACCTATTGATTTGTTGCCTCTTCCATCTTCGAAGAAGGTTAATTTTGATGCTAAACAACGTGCTGAATTGATCTTAAAAATGCATGAGATAACTAAGGAGAACATTGAGCTTATGAATGCTAAATATAAACTTGCTGGAGATAAGGGCAGAAAACGTGTTGTGTTTGCACCTGGAGATCTTGTTTGGTTACATTTGCGCAAGGATAGATTTCCTGATTTGCGCAAATCAAAGCTAATGCCACGTGCTGATGGTCCTTTTAAGGTGTTAGAGAAAATAAATGATAATGCATATAAACTTGAGTTGCCTGCAGATCTTGGGGTTAGTCCCACTTTTAACATTGTAGATTTGAAGCCTTATTTGGATAAGAAAGATGAGCTTCCATCGAGGACGACTTCATTTCAAGAAGGGGAGGATGATGAGGACATCAATACCATTGTTACGCCCACAGCCCCTACTAGACCAATTACTAGAGCTCGCGCACGCCAATTGAATTACCAGGTACTTTCGTTTCTTGGTGACAATTCTAATGTTCATAAGAATATGATGCTTCCTAAATTGGATACATTTGTGTTGATTACTAATGAAGGGCCTAGCATGGACAAGAGGGATGAACACTGGAGCAGGATCAAGCATGGAGATGAAGGCGCGCGCGAAGGGATCCAGTATGGCGTTTCTAGTGCATATTTGAGCACTTTGAAATCACCGTGAAGACCTACAAGGACATGGATGAAATATACAAGATGCCCCTTCATAAATTTCGTCCATAGCTTATTTTAGGTGCCGCGCCACCTTATTTTTGGGCCAGGCCCATGTAATTTCGAAATACTTGAGTATAGGCAGTTTTTAGAGTCCGTATGTGTGGGGAAACAAGATTTAGGGTTGGTTTCGGACCCCTCCTCCAAGGGCCACGAAATTCCCCCCTCTTCCTCCATATATACAACCCTTAGGGCATCGTTTAGACTTTGGGTTTTGTTTAGATTAAAAGTTCGCCATAGCTTCAACTTTGCGTACTTCATTTGTGTTCAACAACTAGACCAAGACGTCACAGAACCTCACCCTCATTAATAAAGCCTTCCTCTTATATTCGCAATATCCAGATTGCAATTTCAGTTTCTTGCATGTTCTTCGTTTGCTTGCAGGAAATAGACCTTCGTGGTCAGGTTGATTGAGCTTCAGTGTGGTCAATAACCTCTCGGAGTTGGTTTAGCAATTGCGAAGGCGCGACGTCCTTGCACATTTGTAGTCGGATCGTCAAAGTCTACTCCACCAAAAACGATAGCCACCATCTCATCGAAAGATGGGACACCCTCGCCTCTATCAATGGCACTGGCAGAATTTATTGCAGAATGGACGCTAACACCTGATGAAGAAGTACAAGAAACCAGTCTCTCCGGCAAGGAGACCCTCAAGGAGTGGGTAATGTACTTTGATGGGGCCTTCTCGTTGCAGGGCGCCGAGGCTGGAGTGCTGCTTGTTGCACCCATCGGAGAGTACCTCAAGTACATTATCCAAATGCACTTTCCCAGGGAAGATGCTACCAACAACACAGCAGAGTATGAGGGGTTGCTTGCCGGCCTTAGGATTGCAATAGAACTGGGGATAAAGAAACTAATAATTCCGTGGTGATTCCCAGCTCGCTATAAAGCAAGTGAAAAGGATTATCAAAGCCCACTGATGGAAGCATATGTGGAAGAAGTAAGAAGGTTGGAGAAGCACTTTGACGGGCTATAGGTAGAGCATGTACCCCGTGCAGAGAACAACATCGCTGACCACCTATCAAAGTGCGCTGCTCAGAAGCTTCCTGTGGAACCAGGAACTTTTGTACTCCATCTAGCCCAACCATCAGTTTCCCGGTCAGCGTTGGCTAGAACAAGAAGAAAACTCAACACCGGCAAACATTTCTCGGCAGAGCTCACTGGAGCCGCTGGTGAGAAGGTTGCCGGGGGAGGCCCTATGCTAGTTGGCGAGCTGCATTCTCCAGTAGAACCTCGAGTTCTCGCTATTGAGGCTAGCGCTCCCATGGCAGAGGAGATGCCTTTAGTCCTTGTGGTCGAGCCTCAGGCCCCGGCATGGGCGCAACATATAGTTCAATTCTTGCAAACTGGAGAACTTCCCGATGATCTAGAAGAATCTAAAAAAGTGGCTCGCCAATCAAGTATGTACCAGTTTGTGGACAACACTCTGTACAGAAAGAGGCCAAATGGTGTGAAACTGAAGTGTATTAGTCGAGAAGATGGACTAATGCTGTTGGCATAGATACATGGAGGTGTATGTGCCTCACATCTGGGATCAAGAGCACTTGTTGGGAAAGTTTTCCGGCAAGGATTCTACTGGCCCACTGCCCTCCAGGATGCAACTGAGCTCGTCACCAAGTGTGAAGCCTGTCAGTTCCATTCCAAGAACATTCACCAACCTACTCAAGCCCTACACACAATCCCTTTAACCTGGCCTTTCGCGGTCTGGGCCTCGAAATCTTGGGCCGCTTTCCCCGTGCCACCGGAGGCTTTGAATTCTTGTACGTGGCAATCTACAAGTTTACAAAGTGGCCCGAGGTGGAGCCAGTGAGGAAGGTGACTGCGCAATCAGCTATCAAGTTCTTTAAGGGATTGGTGTGCCATTTTGGAGTGCCCAACAGGGTGATCACCAATAATGGCACCCAATTCACAAGTCGCGCTTTCATGCAGTACATCCAAAGCCATGGAAGCAAGGTCTCTTTCGCTTTTGTTGCCCATCCCAGGAGCAACGGACAAGCCGAAAGGATGAACGCTGAAGTGCTGCGAGGACTCAAGACAAGAACTTTCGATAAATTGCAAAAATGCGACAAGCACTGCGTTGATGAGTTGCCAGTGGTTCTTTGGTCAATCAGGACGACACCAAATCGAGCTACTGGCCAAACTCCCTTCTCCCTGGTATATGGTGCAGAAGCAGTGCTCCCCATGGAACTCATATACGGGTCATCTTGAGTACTTGCCTACGATGAAGTAGCGCAAGAGCAGCTACGGCATGACAATGCGATGCTCCTCGAGGAAGATCATCTTAGGGCAGCTGTACATGCTGCACGATACCAGCAAACCCTACGCCGCTATCACAGCCGCAAGGTTCACGCCCGGAGCCTTGAGGAAGGTGGCCTTGTCCTTTGGCTTGTTAGTCCACCAAGGGTGCAAAAAAGTTGACACCAAAGTGGGAAGGCCCTTACCGGGTAGTACGTGCCACCAGACCTGGCGCAGTCCTTCTAGAGACCAAAGATGGCATCACAATGCAAAACTCATGGAATATTGAGCATCTTCGTAAGTTCTACCCGTAAGGCACGGTTGTCGGGCCCTGCCCCGGCAACCTGTTTTGTACAAGCATAGTCCCCAGGACTTGTAACCCTTTGTACAAAGCCAGGCGCAGACCCTGTGCATAGTGAATAAAACGAAGGCTTTCATAAAAACTTGCATGCATGATTTCCTGTTTGCGTAAATATAATCCTATTGTGATTATAATAGTTCTTAAATAAGGCAGCTAACATGCGGCAAAGGGCCATGACAACAGAAGGATTTCATCAAGAATAGTTTCCCGGGAAGAAGGATGAAGACATACCCATGCACTGATCCCCGACAGCTTCTCCTTATATGAAATGATAAAAGAACATTAAAGGGAGATTAGTGCACTTCATGATATCCCTTCATTCCATGCTATACTTAAGTATGAAGAACTTGCACGTAAGGAAACCTAGCCACCTCTGCCATTTGCACTCCTATCCTTGACTCGAGTCCATTTGACAAGTTTAGTTGTAGCTTCATATGGGGAGGAGGTTGGCGAGGGGTTGGCCTTCGTTTGCGCTCACTAAACCATTTTTTACCTCATTAAACATGGTTTTAGTAGCAGCAACACCGAAAGCCGACAAAGATGTCTTGCCGGAGAATTTTGTTTACTAAGGAGTATTGAAGGTTCATCCTTCAGTATATTTTATACATACACAAACATCCAGCAAGCTCTTTTTCCAAATTTACGTGAACAAACAAGTACGGATCATACAAGTACTAACATGGACGAAGGATTACATCATTTTGATTAAAATTTGGCAAGTGCCTACATTTTTTGATATGAAAAAGGTAATTGCCCTGTAATGCCTTTCTTGTCCCTCTCCTCCTAAGAGTTACATTGAGAAGGAATGAGGGCAAAAGGAGCACCTGGGCAGAAGCCCAGCCTGACCCTGTCAGGACCAACGGGATGCAGCCTGACAAGATTGGGAGGGCGCCTCCCCAGCAGGGAAGAAGAGGATAGGGACGAAGAGACCGGCTAGGCGATGCCCTGGTCACCCCCGGCAGGACCAGAGGGACGCGGCTCGGCAGGGACACCGGCAGGGAAGACGAAGCCGGAGTCCACGAGGAAGCCTGCCGGGCTCCAACTGGAGGTGGCGGTGATGACCAGACCAAGCACCCCTGGCAAATCGCTCTGTCGGGGTCCGGCTATAGATGATGGTGCCGCCGGCGCCTAGCTGACGGTGACGGTGCGTCCGGTGCTCAGCCGGAGTCCGAGTCGTCGTCTTCATGCTGGATGACCGGGGCTCGCCGTCGCCGTCTTGGCCGTCAGAGTCCTCTTTGTCGCCGTCGCTCGAAGAGGAGCTTTCATCATCGCTCAAGCTCTCCGTGCAGCACCCTAAATGAGCACCTGAACGTCCGAAGTCCTTGATGGAGAACATATTAGCCTCCACCAACTTGAAGCGGAGGACGTGCCCTTCTGCCAGATAATGGGCACGTGCAAAAGTTTTCCAGCCAAGCCCAAGGAGCATGACACGCGGTGCGGGGAACTCAACGTTCGCCCAAACAGCGCCGTTGCAGCAGCCGCTCATGTGCAACCCCAGCCTGGATGGCTGGTCGACCTCCATCACCCTAGCAAAGGGTCTAGGGAGCCGCAGGCGACTGCATGGAGGACCGTGCAGCTTGACGATGAAATCCAGTGTTGTATCTCCCACATGGCCTTCTGCTGGCCTGGGAGCAGCTGGAGGAGGGATGGCAGGCACGCCGCCCCGTTCGCCTCGACCACGCCCCACAGCTTCACCTTCTGCCCTGGATCCTACCCCTATAGCGGCAATGGGGGTAGGAGCAGGGTGCTAAGAAGAAGCTCTCGTCGCCACCGTCGGAGCCCGAGCTCGGCCCCTTCCCCTTGCCATGGGGGAAGCAAAGACAGGGAAGGAGGAGGAGGAGATGGTGGATGAGCATCGCCACCCCCGCTCATCTCCTTTTATAGCGAGATAAGATGGGAAGGCTGGCTCTCCACTGCTATGGAGCAACTTCCCCATTCCTCCAATCCAACCCTTTGCATCACTGATGGCGCCCCGATTCATCGCCCGCCCCACTATGCCAATCACGGGCGTTGCATTTTCTGCGAAGGCACACATTCCCGCACACTACGCATCCACCACCAACCCCGCGCAATGCATGCAGCGCGCATGGCGTAAACGGCAGGTGTAGTGGGTGAGGTAAAGATAAAATGGCAGTTACCTCTGGATCACGCGCGGACGCCCTGATGGGCTCCTGTGGACGTGTGCGCCCCTGGTTTACAACGCAAATGGAGTGCATCGTTTGGAATGTTCTAGATGCCATAGGAGACTTGGGAGCAAGATCAAGCCCAGGTCAATGAAGAAGCAAAGAAGATCTCAAAATGAACCGTACCAACCCCGGCAAAGCCAACTTGTACACTTGTGCATTTGTTGGGCCTAACCCAACGATGCCTCGGATGCATGTGTGGGCCAGGCCCGGGGGCTTCTGTCGGTGCAACGAACATATGTGTTCGCTGCCCTGACTTATGCACCGGCGTATGACAAGGCATGCATCTAGTATCAATGCTTAACATGAGATGAGCCAGAGAAACCGCTCTTCGTGAGATCAACGAGTGCAATAACAAGGCCAGACTAAACAGAGAAGCTTTCAAAAGGGCCTCCCTTGCCGGGCAGGCGAGCCCGATGGGGTCGATGATCGCTCCTATAGACAAGGCCATGCCACCCCGGCAGGGTCTCCAGGGCCGCCAAGGCCAAAGCAAGACTCCAAGACAAGAGCCTAGCAGGCTCCGTACCGACAGGACTTCGCCAAGACGCCACCGCTCCACCTCATCGTACACAAGTCATTAATCAATGCGGTGTCGAGCTCTCAAGCGGTGAGGTGGATCCTGTCAAGCACGTGGCAACCTGCTGGAGAGGAGATTAGCTTTATTGACACTCGTCCAGATTGCGTGTCATGCTAATAAGGAGAAGGTGGATAAGCGGCGCGGCAGGCTTGCCGGGCTTCAACCTCAGCACGACACCTAGCAGTGCATTTAATGCACTTTGTCCTAACTGCCAGAGTTAGGTATGATGACACTGTTAGCTATCTAATCACACCAAAGTGACTGTTTTGCCAGTGTGGTCGCCCCTTAAGCTATAAAAGGAGGCCTGAGGCAACCTAGCAAAGGGTTTGAACCTTGATCCATCAACACTTGTACGCGCATAGCTGCTCTCCCCGAGGCACACTTTCCGGGCTTGAGCACTCCACATCTTTGTGTTCCTCCAGATCAATCCACCATAGCAGGAGTAGGGTTTTACGCTGCAAAAGTGGCCCAAACCTGGGTAAAAGAGAGCTCTCCATCACCGCCCTGCCCTGTTGTTTCTGCTCTTTGTGCAATGTGACCGTCCCCTTGCCGAACCACAAAGGAGCAGCCTTGCCCCATAGGTGATCGTGCTTCTACGCTGATGGCAAGGGTGAATGAGCAGCGCCTGCTCGAGATTGCCCTTTTTATGGGGAAGTCACGAGAAGCTGCCTCTTTACTATTTACCCCAGCAAGCGCTTTTACAGGCACACTACTACTGGATAACCAGGGGGAGGCAGCGGTGGGGGCGAGCATGCTGTAGATGCGTAGGTGAGCGCTTGCGCGAGGGCGCGCCTGGCTGGCCATGGCTTCGGCCATGGTTGCCGGCTGGATCAGAGACGATGCTCATGAGTGCATGGGGCTCGTGGCGTACACGGATGAGAGGGATGTATGACTGCGTGGCTGCCGGTGTTGTTCGTGTGTGCAGCGATTGCAATAGTAGCCAAGCGGCTGCTGTTGCGGGCATGCGCGTACAAGGCTACGGGTAGAGGACATCGAGGATGAGTAGGAGTTTGTCTCAGTCATGGTGGCGGCAGGTCGAAGTAGGGAAACAGGGCTCGAGATCGAGCATGGTGCGCTCGGGTGCGCGAGTGTGTTTGTGCACGCGCATGGGCGTAATGAGTGTAGGTGGATGGAGTCGAACAAGAGCGTCACGGGACAATTTGTGAGCAGCTATGGAGAGAGCACGGGTGGCACGAACTTGACATGGTGGGTGTGTAGTCTACAGGATGAATCCGACCAAGGAAAATGACAGGGAGAGGCGGTGGCTCGCCAAGGTCTCGTGGGACATGAAGGAGAGGCTGGGGATGCAAGCTAGCGAGGGCGAGTACGTGCCGAACACGGCTGGGCTCCTTGCTCCGTGAAAAAGAAGAAGAAGAAAATGACGAGGCAGCGATGTAGTGGAGCCGACCTAGGGCGCGGAAGATGCCTGAACGGACATGGTCGACGTTGTGGAAGAAGATGGCCATTACCCCACGTCCTGGAGTTCCCTGTGGTCGCAGATCCAGTGACCCGAGTCGGCGACGGAGCTCCTGGAGCGTGCTATGGGCGTCGGCTTTGGTGGGAGGAGGAGGAGGAAGGGAACAACAGCGTTAAGTGGGGGAATCGAGAGAGGAAGGTTAGGAATAGGTTGGAGTCATACTTATAGGGATAGGGGAGCAGCGGAGGGTCGTCCATCACATCAACTAGGGACGTGGTTGGACATGGAAGGGTTCGTAAGGAGATGACGTTGGTTGAAGATGACCTGGCGCTGGTGGGCTTGGTGGGTTTTGGTGGAGAGACAGATGATGAGCTGGCTCCTCTCTCTCTCTCTCTCTGATTTATTTCTTTTTCCCATTTAAAATAATAGGAACTTAGAAGAAATGCCCAGAGAGATGGGAGTGGATTTTGGGAGTGGATAGCTATTTTCTGGAAACCCCAAATGATGCTTGATTTTACGAAATTGTTTTGGGGATATTTACAGACTATAAATTTAAACAAGTTTGAATTAAATTCAAACTTGCTTGAATTATTAAAATAACCAAACCAAAACCAAATGGGATGAAAATTTAGGAGGTGGCTCCACATAACAGATATGATTTTTGAGGAAGACTGGAACATTTTAGGAGGAAGCAAAAAGCCAAACATAAAGGATTAAATTAAGTATGTTTGGATTTGAAAACCCATTCAAATGAAGTCTAAATGAGCTAAACTTGATACGGTGGCTGAATAGGATATGAAGGATTTATGGGCAAGGTTTTAGCAAGAATGAAAGAAGTAAAAGTGCAACTCGATAGATCACAGGAATATAAAGAAAGAAAAGGAAGTGGCACTTTGGATATTTGGAACTTGGATGAAACAAAGTAGGAAGGGAGCATGGGGTTGACAGAAGGATCAAGGAGGGAGTAAAAGAATTTGCAAACATTAGAAGGAAACAAACACAACAAGAAGATGGAGATGATGCATGATGCAAAAATATAATAAAGCAGACATCACATAGCACGCAGGCATGAATATATCGCAAAATAGTGGAGGTATCGGTCTTGGGCTGTCACAACTCTCCCCGACATACAAGATATCTCGCCCCGAGATCTTAGAATGAGAAGAGGAAGAGGCAAAACTAAGTTGCTTCTTTGGCAATCGGGTGAAACCAATGAACCCTGAAACGAACGAAGTTGAAAACACTCCAGAGAAAAGGAGTAACACCATGAATCAAGACCTCAATGGACAAGAAATAATATGAAACTGCACTAGTATAACAAGATAGCCAAGGAACAACAATGAAAGAATTTGGACCACTCCGATTGAAAATAGAAGGAATACAACATGAACTTGACAATATGGGGCGATCCTTGACGAGAGAAACAACACAATGCCTCCGAAACAAATGGAAGAATGGAAAGAAAAGAAAGGAGAAGCAAACCAACAACTTCTATGAAAGAATAATTGGACGACAACCTTACAAGGCTTGAACGGATTTGTTGAATGAATCAGCAACTAAAAGATATGCTTCCAATGGTCTTATGGAAACCAACTCAGAACTTGAGGTGAATTCTGCCACTAACAGAAACAATTGATTTGATTGATAGCAACAAAGAGATGAAAAGCTTCTTTCACCGAAATAATAGGAGAAAACTTGGGTTATAAATAGGCACCACAATCAAAACATTCCTTAGGGAAGGCATTAGGTGAAATCTATACCAAGATAACTCCAACGAAGAGAATGATGGGCTGAAAAGATCTCCTGAACAAAGAGAAAATGATGTGTTTAAAATATCTCATTCTAAACAACTTCACTTCATGACTCCTTATGAATCAAGAATGATATACTACCACCTCAAAAGATAAGGGAGAAGGGATTGCACTTAAGAATGCGCGATAAAGAATGCTTGATCTCCTCCAACAAGAATATGGATGAACACTTCGTGAATGAGCAAAAAGCTTGACGAACCACCATGAAGAATCTATTGGAAGAACTCCAGTAATTAAAAAGGATGCTAGAAAAGAATTGAAGGTTGAAAAGAACAAGAATTGAATCTTTGCAATGATTTCCTTCGAACCCCTTTAACAAGAAAGAGATGAAGCTTCGTGATGATATAATCGCTTAGCACTTGGAACCAATAATTTATTAATCATGAACAAACTTTGAAAGAAGTCATTAAATCGACTTCATGAAACAAGAATAAAAATTATGATATGTCTATCCTTCATCAAGTTAACTTGATGAAAAGCAATGGATTGACATGCCACTTATTGTTCTTGAAAAGATTGAAGAGAGATATAGCGCAAACTCAATGGACCACCGATAGAATTTTGAAATAACAAATGAATTGATATGATATCAAAGGAAGATGAATCTTGACTGAACCATTGTATAAAAATGAACGAAGAAAAGAACAAATCGCCGGGAACAATTAGAAAATGACCGAAGATACTTGAGGAAATTTAGACACAAGAGAGCGAAGAGATCAAGAGCTGATTAGAGAATACTTGAACGATGCATCGGAGGAATTTGGAGATGAATGAAGAAACAACAATTTATGAGAATTGCTGAACTAGCGCTGAATGATGATATTGAATAAATATTATTAGATTATGGCCTCTAAAAAATCAAACAAAAACACTCCTGAAATACTTCGAATGGGTATGAAAATAATTCTCACAGTCAAAAACAATTTTGAGGATGGCATGACGCTAGAACCACAAATTCTCAAGAGAACGGATCAACATTTAAGAGAAATTCTTCTTCGGCATTCCACATTGAGAATAACAATGAGGAACACCACCAGAATTGTTGAGACACTTTGGAACAATGAAGAATATTAATGTTGAGCCAAAGATGAAAAGAATCTGAAGGCGACCTTGGAGGAGGCATCTAACTAATGAAAATTCATTCTTACGTCAAACTTTGAAATGAATTTGAGAAGAACTCCAAAAAAATTAGAAGAGCCTGGTGAAATCCTTGGAAAAGACCTGTCGGTTATGGGCGCACTCAAAATAAGCACCGTTGGAAATGATTGTTTGAAAGAGATATTGCACCGGCTGATTTAATTGGCTTGAATGAGATAACAACCTCATAATAGTTTGAACAGATCTAGAATGGAAACACAAATTTTTGAGATATCTTAAGCACTTCAGAACAACTGAATAGCAAGAGAGGAACGATTAAGAGGTGCGCCGGCTTGGAAAACATTGGACAATTGAGGGGGATATTCTCAACATCGAAAGCTTGAATTGAATTCACTGGAGGAGAGAAAGAGAATGAAGCATGATAAACTTGTAGATCCTGAGTGTCTTCACGAGGAATCACCGGATTGGAACATTTCAGGGAAAAAATGAAGAGGCTTCTCATGATTATAATGGATACTTGTTTTGAGATTTTTTACTCCTTGAAGAAAAAGGGTGGGAGGGTGGCAAAAGAAAGACAACTTGGGACGGGCAAAATGAACACTGTTGAGAAGACCTGAGAATTGATCTTGCAAATATCGAAAGGATCGGATTAATTTGAAGAGAAGCACTCGGGTTGAAAAAGAATTTACATGACAATCTTGATGATCAAGAAGGATTAGCATTGCCATAGAATTATGAGAATGCAATTTAGGAAAATATGTAATCGAAACTTCACATCGAAGCAACTCGAATACCACAACTCTGAAAGATCGAGAAGAGGGGTCTCGAGGGGGGTTGATTAGACACTTAACAAGTAAAAATGATAGTTTTTAAAATTCTTCAAGTTAAGGTTGAGTATAGCACATGTTAATGGGCACACAATATATTTTACACAAGCATAGCAAGAGTATGGGCAACGGAAAGAGTAAAGCATGCAAGTGCAAGAATGTAAAGGGATGGGAATTGGAAAGTGCGAACGCAATGGAGACACGGAGATTTTTGGCGTGGTTCTGATAGGTTATGCTATCATTCGTCCACATTGATGGAGACTTGAATCAACAAAGGGTAATGGCTGCACGAGTCCATAGAGGGCTCCACCCATGAAGGGTCCATGAAGAAGCAACCTTGTCTATCCCGCCATGGCCATCGTCCATGAAGGACTTGCCTCACTATGATAGATCTTCACGAAGTAGGAAATCTCCTCGCCCTTACATACTTCTTGGTTCAACTCCACATCATGTCGGAGTCTCCCAAGGGACACCTAACCAATCTAGGAGACACCACTCTCCAAAAGGTAATAGACGATTTGATGATGATGAACTCCTTGCTCTTTTGCTTCAAATGATAGTCTCCCCAACACTCAACTCTCTCTCACGGAATTGGCTATGTTGGAATAAGGATTTGAGGGGAAACCAACTTGGGGATGGCTAGAAATCAAGGTTCAAGTGGTAGGAATGGAATCTCTTGATCTCAAAACATGAGTAGGTAGCACTCTATCAGAAAATGGGTAGTGGAAGTGTAGGCACATTTTGATGGCTCTCTTACTGAGTAAGGGGGTGGAGGGGTATATATAGCCTCCACACGAAATCCAACCATTACACACTTTTGACTCAACTCGGTGCACCATCAAAAATCTCAGTGGCACCGATCTGTGCAAAAGATATGAACATTGGAGGTCTCGGTGGGACTGACTGGAAAAATCTTGGATGGACCGATGTGCAATGGTAGGGCAGAACCTCGCTTTGGTGGCACTGATTGCATCATCTCGGTAAGGCTGGAATAAGTGCAATAAGCAACAGAAGGTTTGCAAGCCATCTCGATGGCACCGATTACAAAACTCGGGAAGACCGAAATAATTGCAACAGGCAACATGGAGTTGGCAAGGCCATCTCAGTGAGACCAAGATCCATATCGGTGGATCCGATTTATTAGGGTTTGGTTGTGGCAGTGTCCAGATGAATTCGGTGGGTCCAGATAGGTATGTTTCAGTGGGACCGACTTGGAATGTAGGGTTTTGGACAGAATTGGATAGAGAAAGTGGTTGAGGGTTTTGGAGCAATATCACTAAGCACTTGAGCAAACAGATCATTATCAAAACCATATCCCCTTTTAATAGTATTGGCTTTCCTATGGACTCAATGTGATCTTGGATCACTTAGCCACAAATGTAGAGTTCTGAGCTTCTGCTAATCCATGTCCTTAGCATTTTGAAGGGGGTCCACATCCTCTTGTCCTTGCCATGCAACTTTTGAACTTGTCTGAAATATACTAGATATAACTATTAGTCCAACAAAAGATATGTTGACAATAATTGCCAAAACCACCAAGGGAGCACTTTTGCTTTCTAGCTCCCCCTTTTTGATAATTGATGACACCATA
Organism: Thinopyrum elongatum; assembly: GCA_011799875.1. NCBI lineage: Eukaryota > Viridiplantae > Streptophyta > Magnoliopsida > Poales > Poaceae > Thinopyrum > Thinopyrum elongatum. Next base: position 363,416,583 of record CM022303.1, read on the forward strand.
CATCAAAGCTTAAATTAATAATTTGATGAGTATTATTAAAGCTTTGAAGAAACATGTAACTTGCATAAGCTCCCCCTACATGTGTGCAGTCATCTATATGATGAAATTTGAAGACATGTGAATGCACAACATGAGAGATTGAGGAATGAGTTACATGTATCTTGGCTATATGCATCCGAGCAAAGAAAAGATGAAAGACGTACCTGCATGTTTATGATTCCCTCTTACAAACAATATGTGCAAAAGGCAAGGGATCATCATGCACCTGAGTGAGATGCATATACTTACCTTGTGGTCCTTGAGCTGGTTCTTGAACAAATAAGCTTGAGAAAACAAGGTTAGATAACACAAGAGAACTTCACTCAAGAAAGAGACTTCAAGATCCACAAGAATACCAAGACTGGGATGACATGTAATTGATGAGTATCACAGAGTGAGTACTCCATTTAAATATCAACATGTCCCCAAAGAATTGAAGATTTACAATAAATTTCCAAGGATTTTTCTCCCCTAAACTTAAACTTCCTTTCCCCCTGAATCTAGCATTGGATAATGGGAGCAAAATAAAATCAGAGAAAAATAGACTCAAATAAAGTAATTAACATGTCTCTCCCATCTTAGAGACATGTGAATTCTCTCCTCTTCTAATAGTGCATCTCTCTCTTCCTTTCTTAGAAGAGCTTAAAATATGATAAGCTTTTTGATGTGCATTTCTTTGTGAAGATAAGCTTTGATGTGCATCTCTCTCTCTCCCCCTTTGACATCAATTTCCAAGAAGGGTAGGCTTCAAGGGTATGAGTCAAGTTACTGTGGTCCAGGAAAGGCACAACCAGGCAGAATGCAGCTTTAGATGCAGATAGAGGGAAAGAATCATTGAGTGGAGCTGGAAAGAATAAGTAGTGAATTTGGCAAAATGCTTTCTCAGCAGTGAAATCGGTGGCGCCGATTTGTGTCGATCGGTGACCCCGAGATAGTGAAGTCACAGATAAAGCATATCGGTGGAGCCGAATTAGTCCAGTTCGGTGGAATTGATGAACTATGTACAAGGTTGACTTGCACTATGGTCCGACTGATAAGCTTTTGATCGGAGTGATCGAGTTCAATGCAGAGGGAAGAATTTGTCAACTCAGCTCACTTGCAATAGAATTTTCACAAATATTTCAAGAAATTTGAATAGAATTTGAAATGAATTTGACTTGGAGAGAATGAAAAGAAATACAGAGAATAGAAAAGGATCTAGATAAAGTTTTGTTTTGATAACAGAAAAACACTCTAACAAAAGAAATGCAGCTAAGGAAAGAGAACTTCATCTAGAGGGGGTCGGCGACAAAGTCACCTATGTTAGAGTATATTGACTTAGGAGTCAAGTGAGATCACTTGATCATAGGTCATACTCATCGTTAAGCTCACAATGGGGTTGCCATTTTTCATTTAAGCGTCTTAATGTATTCACATCTTGTTGAGCTGCTTTGACTCATGATTTGGAGCAAAGCATCTCTAAGATGGAGGGACATACCTTGGGTTTGTTGTTGAACTTGATCATGTAGTTGAACTTGTGGTGGATGCTCATATGTATTGAGTTGGGAGCATCTCTTTTGTATTTGAAGTTCATATTCCTACATGGGTTAGTCTTGCAAGGAATAACACTTACGTATCCAAATTGACAAGAGTGAATTACATCATATGAATATAGTCAAAGGATATGTTGAGTGTAGACTTGTTCCTTGATAGTAATAATCAAAGAGTAGATACTTGGTCATGACAAGATTGCTCAAGATATGAGTGATTTGAAATCTTATGGAATGAGGCTCATCCAATTACCTACAAGGGTTACATACCATACAAGGGTGCAAATGTATCCAAGATAAATGATCATCATCATAAGAGAAATATCAAGGTTTAGTCACATAGGCTCTTGCCTTGCATGTATCCAAAATGGAGTCTCTATTCCAAATTAGAGGCATCAATGATGTTTAACTCACTCCTCAAACGACAAAATATCTTCTCATCAAGAGGTTTGGTGAAGATATCCGCCAATTGCTTATCGGTACGAACATGCTTAAGGTTAATGTCACCTTTAGCAACATGATCACGAATAAAATGGTGACGAACTTCAATATGCTTAGTTTGAGAATGTTGCACGGGATTGTGTGCAATCTTAATAGCACTCTCATTGTCACAAAGTTGTGGAACATGTCTCACATGTATCCCATAATCTTTGAGTGTTTGGGTCATCAAAAGTAATTGAGCACAACATGATCCCGCGACAATGTATTCTGCTTCGGCGGTGGATAATGATATCGAATTTTGTTTCTTGGAGGACCAAGAGACAAGGGATCTACCAAGAAATTGACATGTACCCGAAGTGGATTTTCTATCAACCTTGTCACCGGCATACTCCAAGTCGGAGTAGCCAACAAGATCAAAAGATGACCGCTTAGGGTACCAAATGCCAAAGTTTGGTGTATGAATCAAATATCTCACTATCCTTTCACAATCTCAAGATGACATTCTTTTGGAGCAGCTTGATACCACGCACACATGCACACACTTAGCATGATATCAGGATGTGAGGCACAAAGATATAATAGAGAACAAATCATAGATCGGTAAACCTTCTGATCAACGGATTGCAATCCTTAGTCAAGTCAAGATGTCCACTTGTAGGCATGGGCGTTTTCATACATTTGCTTTCTTGCATGTTGAACTTTTTGTATAGATCCTTGGTATACTTTGTTTGTGAGACAAAGGTACCTTCCTTAGTATGCTTTATTTGCAATCCAAGGAAAAAATTTGAGTTCAAACATCATAGACATCACAAACTTCTCCGACATCAACCTTCCAAACTTCTCACTAAAATGAGGGTTAGTAGAACCAAATATGATATCGTCAACATAGATTCGGCACACAAATAATTCTCCATCAACCCTTTTAGTGAATAGAGTTGAATAATTTTTCCCAATTTCAAATCCTTTTTCTATAAGAAACTTTGTCAAGCATTTATACCAAGCTCTAGGGGCTTTTTTCAGACCATAAAGAGCTTTGTGACGTTTGTAAACATGATTAGGTTTCTTGGGATTAACAAAGCCGAGAGGTTATTTAACATAAATTTCCTCCTTAATTTCACCATTTAAAATGGCACTTTAATATACATTTGGTATAGAGGGATATCATGTGATTGGCATAAGCAAGTAAAATGTGTATGGGTCAAGTCTTGCAACAGGGGCATATGTCTCACCATAGTCCATACCTTCGACTTGTGTGTAGCCTTGAGCAACGAGACGAGCCTTGTTGCGCACCACTTGTCCATCCTCATCTTGCTTATTCCGGAACACCCATTTTGTTCCAATGATGTTTTGATCATACTTGGGCTTCTCAACCAATGTCCACACTTGGTTTCTCTCAAAGTTGTGTAGCTCTTTGTGCATAGCATTTATCCAATCCGGGTCTTCAAAGGCTTCTTCTACCTTCATAGGTTCAATGCTAGAGATGAATGAGTAATGTTCACAAAAATTAGCCAAACGAGTTTTAGAGCGAGTGATTCTCCCAGTGTTGATGTCATCAAGGATTTGTTCAATGAGATGATTCTTTGAGACTCTTGCTCTAACTCATGAGAGATTTTTCTCGGGTTGTGGTGGAACATCCTCATCATCTTCTTCTTCTTCTTCTTCTTCATTGTTGGTGGCATTGTTGTTCTCTTGTGGAGGTGGAGAAGGAGGTCGAGGTGGATCATTTGTTGTATTTCCTCATTTCCTTCATCTTGACGTGTTCCACGTGTGGATGCCTCCATGTCAACTTGTGGTTCACCTTGATGTGAAGTAGAGGCTTCCACTTGAATGGACTAAGTGCTCTCTTTCGCCTCCGTTGGACGGATCTTGCTAATGGACAAATCCTGAATTGCTTCCAAGGGATCTTTGTCTCCTACATCAACTGGCAGTTGCTCTACTTGCGAGCCATTAGGTTCATCAAACTTCACATCTACCGTCTCTTCAACCTTTCGGGTGAAATTGTTGTAGACATGGTTAGTGTCAGAGTTTGAGCCATAACCGAGTAAGAAACCTTCATGAGATTTAGGAGCAAATTTTGAACAACGATGCTTATCTAGAATGTAACACTTTGAACCAAATACTCAAAAGTATCCAACTTGGGGTTTGGTACCGGTGAGTAGCTCGTATGCCGTTTTACCAAGAAGCTTGTGTGGATATAGTCAATTTGTAGCATGACAAGTTGTCTCAACCGCTTCCGCCCAAAAGTGTCTTGGCATCTTGTATTCATCTAGCATCATTCTTGACATCTCAATAAGAGTCCGGTTCTTCCTCTCAACAACTCCATTTTGTTGAGGTGTGTACGTAGCCGAGAACTCATGTGAGGTGCCTTCTTCTTCAAGAAAGGTATCCACATTGGTGTTCTTGAACTCTGTTCCATTATGCTCCGAACCTTCTTGATCTTCACTTCAAATTTATTTTGGGTCGTCCTAGCGAAGTTCTTGAAGATTGTTTGAACCTGTGACTTGTCATCAAGAAAGAACACCCATGTAAATCTGGAAAAATCATCAACAATGACCAAACCGAAAGAGTTACCACCAAGACCCTTGTAAGCATTGGTACCAAAGAGAACCATATGAAGTAGCTCAAGTGGTCTTCTCGTGGTCATGATCTTCTTCACAGGATGACTTCCTCCAACTTGTTTTCGTGCTTGGCAAGCACTACACAAAGTCTATCCTTGTCAAATATAACATCTTTAACACCAAGGATATGTTCACCTTTGATGAGTTTATCAGGATTTTGCATGCCAACATGTCTTAACCTTCTATGCTATAACCAACCTTTAGAAGATTTTGCAATTAAACAAGTACGAGGTTGGGCTCTTTTAGTGAAATCAGCAATGTATAGATCACCTCTACGAATACCATTAAAGACCATATTATGATTATCTCGATGAAACACTTGGCAATCTACTTTGGTAAATAAAACATTGAAACCAAATTCGGCTAGTCTAGATATGGAAAGAAGATTGTAACCAAGAGATTCAATGAGCATAACATTTCGAATAGAGCTATCATTGGATATGGCCACCTTACCAAGGCCAAATACCTTACCCTTGGAGTTATCTCCAAAAGTCACATACTTGTGTGGACTATCATTTTTAACAAGCTCATGAAACATGTCTTTATCTCTAGTTATGTGATTGGTACATCCACTATCAAGAATCCACTCTTTTCCTCCAGGTATGTAATTTTGAAGATTTGCCACGAGACTAAGATTCCTCATAGTCTTCTCATATTCGATGTCAAATTCTTCGTCCTCATCATAATAGCCATGCTCAATATCATCAACATCACCATGCATATGATCATCACCTAGTTCAAGTGATTCATTAGATCTATGACCATAACAATGTGCAAGTTTATCAATTCTAATGGTTTCCACGATAATGTTGCTAATGGTTCCAACATCACCCTTAGCACGCATAAGATCACAGAGCTCAAATAGACATCCATCAAACTTAGGATGACTAGGCTTCATCTTATGAAAGGAAATGGACTTATGAAGAATTTCATTGATATTTTTCAAGGAATAATTTGGAAAGCGTTCCTCAAGATAATTCCATATAGTGTGTGCACATTCAAAGTTTTGCAAGCAAACAATCACATTTCTAGGTAATCCTCTAATGATAAGATTAACAGTTCTAACATTGCGAACCATGCCAAGATACTCATCGGGGGTAGGATGCAAATGATCAATGGGAGGCACATACGGGCTAAGATATACTTGCTCAAATTATATTCATTGAAGATCTCAAGCATTTTAGTTTTCCAAGGGCCATAAAATTCCGCATCAAGAATAGGCACTCTATGTCTAATACTCCCGAACGTAGACTCATCCATCTTCCTCCAATGGTGATTAAACCAAAGCAATGGAGACCAAAGCTCTAATACCAATTGAAAGATCGACAAGAGGGGTGTAGAGGGTTTCGTAGTTCAACACGGTCACCTATGGGGCCATCGGCCCCTTGTGGTTCGGCAAGGGGGAAGGGCGCGTTGCACAAAGAGCAGAGACCATAGAGCAGCACGACAGTGATGACACGGGCAGTTTTTACCCAGGTTCGGGCCGCCGCGAGGCATAAAACCCTACTCCTGCTTTGGTGGATTGATGAAAGGACCGTGGTGGAGACGCAATGCTCAAGCCTGGCAAGGTCGCCTTGGGACGAGGGCAGTGACGCGCGTATGAGTGTACAAGGGTCCGAATCCTTTCTAAGGTTGCCGCGGCCCTCCTTTTATAGGTCAAGGGGTTACCACAATGGCAAAACAGTCATTATCCAGTGATTAGATAGCCACAGTGCTATCATACCTAACTCTGCAGACATGACAGGGTGCATTAAATGCACCGCTTAGTGTCACATCGCAGGGGTAGCCCGGCAAGCCTTGCCATGCTATTCATCCACCTTCTCGCCTACCTGCGTGACACACCTCTGGACGGGTGTCATTTGGGGGTGATCTTCCTCATAAATGGCTGCCACGTGCCAAATAACAGCCACTTAATCACTTGGGGGCTTGACATCGCACCGATAGGTGACTTGCATTGCTATGAGGTGGAGCGGTGGCATCTTGGCGGGGTGATCTGCCCTCGGCGTCCCCGGCAAGCTTGCCGGGGGAGTCTTGAGACTTGTCTTCAGAGTGACCTCGACCTTGCCTGGCTCGCCTGCCCGGCAAGGGAGATTTTTCCTTAGTGATATCTTGCTTCTCTGACTTGTCTTGGTCTTCTTGATCTGCCCTTTGATTTGTCAAAGAGCTATATCTTCTGCTTGGCCTTGCCCTTGAGCCTGTGTACAGTACGAGCAACGTACACTAGGGTTTGTTGCACCAACAGGATCCCCCGGGCCTGGCCCGAATGCGCTGCCGAGCGTCGTTGGGGTAGGCCCTATCCAGTACACTGGCAAAGAGTTTGTGGTAGCTCATCCTTGAGATTTTCTTTGCTTATTCATTAACCTGTGCTTGAGTCATTTTACCTTCTTTCCGTGCGTCGTGTGATGCCAATCATGGTGGGACCATTTCTGTAATGGCCCGTGAATGACTTTAACTCACGGGGGAGTAACTGCCAATTCAATCATTGCACCACGCACTTATCCTTTGGCACGTATGTTACATGCATCGAGTGGGGTAGGTAACAGAGGCGCGTGGTGCGAGAAAGAGTGTCATGGCAAAGGCCTGGTCTTCTTGGATTGGTGTAAGAGGGCGGCGATTGGATCCGGCCATCGGTGGTACTTTGGATGGGTTGGATCGGAAAGATCCCCTCGAAGGTGAAGGATCAGCCCCCAGCCTCAGTCTGCCTATAAAAAGGGGGTGCGAGGAGGAGCGAAGGCACCCATTCACGCACCTCTCCTCCTTCAGTTCTTGCCTTCTTCTTTGTTATGTCGAGGGAGGGAGACCGGGGCCAAGCCCCGGGCTCTAGCTTGGGGGTGACGATGCCGAATACTCGTGCTGATGCTTGGGTAGTGAGTCTAGTCCGGGATTGTAGGAGATGCGGTGGTCGCAGATGTGGGCGTCGAATCGACCGCAGTGTGGGAGGCATTGCGCTTCTGCAAAACGGTGGAGCACTCATTTCCCCCACACAAGCCAGCCACCTGAAGGGGAGTACTTGCCCTTGCCGCAAGCCGTTGAGGCTTGCCATCCTGTCGGCGAGGCCCCTGGGGCTTCCGGCGCCCGCCTGTGGTGCCGTGCTTAGGATCCTTGGTAATCCTAGCACTGCTCCTTCCAGCGGGGTCGGGATTGACGCTGAAGATGGCGGTGTCTTCCTGCCCGCCAAGGCGGGGGGCGGCACTCTTCGCACGCCTTAGACGCTGCCACCTTCTGTCGCTTCTCCGGGGGAGGCGATGGGCCGAGGGGTCGGCGTCCCCCTGGAGCGATGGTTATGAGGAAAAAACGAGGGAAGACGGAGAAGGCGGGTGGCAGGCCATCAGGTCAGAGTACGATGGCACCGACGCCTTCGTCTCGTATTGCCAGCCCGCTGCCTCATCTTTCTGCTCTTCCCCTCCCTCCACGGCACCATCATCACCGGCCTCTTTCGGATGGTTGCCGGGGAGGGGGACACTCTCTTGGTGCCATCGCCTCCTCCAACAGTCTTCCAGCTGAGCTCCGATGGCCCTCCCCGTCGGCGCCTATGCTGGGGCTTCTTGCTGGCCTTGGGGGTGGTGACCAGGGCACTGCCGAGCTGCTCCCTCCACCCCCCTCCTTCGCAGCCTCACCACTCCCGACCTCGTCAGGCTGCGCTCGGTAGGTCCTGACGGGGTCGGGCTGGGCTTTTGTTCAGGCACACATTTTGCCCTCTTCGCCTCCCACGGTAGTTCCTAGGAGGAGAGGGACAAGAAAGGGATTATCGGGCACTTATCTTTTTTCAGTCTAAAATATGTAGGCACTTGCCAAACTTTAGTCTAAAATATGTAACCTTCTTTATCCATGTTTGTGTCCTGTAAGATCTATACTTGCTTATCCGCATATTAATGAAAAAAGACAAGCCTTGCCGGGTACTTGTGCATGTACCATGTCCATGCAGAGGTGGGATGCCTCTATATGTTTAAGTAAACAAGTTTTATCTGGCAAGCCTATCTTGCTGGTACCTTTCGTTCGTTGCTGCGGGGTTTGGCCTGCCAGGCACAAAACTATGGAAAGGGATCAGCTCCTCGTCGAGCCTCCTCCGTCAGAGGCCACTACAACCACCCTGACCGAAGCAACGTTCGGGAAACAGGATGGGAGCACCTTCGCTTCGAAGGTGACGAGGTTTTCATCTGCACAAGTTTTTCCCTTACAAAACAAGTATGGATAAGAAAGAACTTATCTGTTTGGCTTGTCGGGGACCGATATGTAGGCTTGTCTTCATTTCTTCTCTTCGGGATCGGGTCCAGGGCAAGAACCCTACAGCTTAGTGCAGAGGAAAACAATGCTACATATGCCCTGATCTACATGATCATGCTATGCTCATGTTATGCTTATGCATGCATGCAAGTTTTTGGGGCCCCCAACGCTTCGTTTATTTATCTGTTGCTCAGGGTCTGCGCCTTGCTTTGTACAAAGGGTTACATGCAACATCGGCAAGGCTTGTACAAAAGGGCGGTTGCCAGGCAGGGCCCGACAGCCGCGCCTTACGGGTAGAACTTACGGAGATCCTCAATGTTCCATGAGTTTTGCAACTGAATGCCATCTCCGGTCTCCAGACGGACTGCGCCAGGTCTGGTGACTCGTACTACCCGGTAAGGGCCTTCCTACTTTGATGTCAACTTGTTTGTACCCTTGGCGGACTGAACGCGCCTAAGGACAAGGTCGCCTTCCTCAAGGCTCCAGGCATGAATCCTGTGCCAGTGATAGCGACGCAAGGCTTGCTGGTAGCGTGCAGCGCGCGTAGCAGCCCGAAGACGGTTCTCCTCAAGTAGCACAGCATCGTCACACCGGTGCTGTTCCTGCACTACTTCATCGTAGGCAAGTACTCGAGGTGACCCGTATATGAGTTCTGTGGCGATCACTGGTTCTGCCCCCTTAGACTAGGGAGAAGGGAGTCTGGCCGGTAGCTCTATTTGGTGTCGTTCGGAGGGACCAAAGAACCACCGGCAGCTCATCGATCCATCGCCCGCCGCACTTCTGCAGCCTATCAAATGTTCTTGTCTTGAGTCCTCTCAGCACTTCAACGTTCGCCCTCTCAGCTTGTCCGTTGCTTCTGGGATGAGCAACAGAGGAAAATGAGACCTTGCTTCCGAGGGCATGAACGTATTGCATGAACGCGTGGCTTGTGAATTGGGTGCCATTGTCAGTGATAGCTGACTGTGCGGTCACCTTCCTCATGGGCTCCACTTCCGGCCACTTTGTAGACTTGTCAATTGCAACGTACAAGAATTCAAAGCCCCCGGTAGCACAGGGGAAGGGGCCTAAGATGTCGAGCCCCCAGACCAAAAATGGCCATGACAAAGGGATCGTCTGGAGAGCTTGAGCAGGCTGATGGATATTCTTGGAGTGGAACTGGCAGGCTTCACATCTGGTGACTAGCTCAATTGCATCTTGGAGGGCCATGGGCCAGTAGAAACCTTGCCGGAAAGCTTTTCCAACCAGGGCCCTTGATCCAATATGGGAGCCGCACATGCCTTTGTGTATCTCTGCCAACAGTTCCTTCCCTTCTTCCCAGCAAATGCACTTCAATTTCACACCGTTGGGCCTCCTTCTGTATAGCGTGTTGTTCACGAACTGATACATACTGGCCCTTCGGGCTACTCTTTCAGCTTCTTCTTGCTCTTCGGGAAGTTCTCCTGTTTGCAGGTAATGGACTATGTGTCGCGCCCAAGTTGGAGCCTGAGGCTCGACAACAAGGATCAGTGGCACCTCCTCGTTCATGGGAGCGCATGCCTCTACTGCAAAGACTGGCAGTTCGGCGGGAGGGTGCTGCTCACCGGGCGAAGAGTAGTTGTTCCCGCCAAGCTCTCTGTCGGGGGCTTCGGGAAGCTCTGTCAGGAGAGGCTTGCCGGAGTCCAGTTTCCTCCTCTTTCTGGCCATTGTTGCCGGGGATACGGAGGGCTGATTCAGGTGAAGAACAAAAGTCCCTAGTTCCACAGGAAGCTTTTGTGCAGCACACTTTGACAGATGATCAACAATGTTGATTTCTGCACGGGGTACATACTCTGTTTGCAATCCGTCAAAGCACTCCTCCATCTTTCTCACTTCCTCCATGTATGCCTCCATCAATGGACTTTGATAATCCTGGTTCACTTGCCTCACCACAAGCTGTGAGTCTCCTCGAATTATCAACTTCTTGATTCCCAGTTCTGTTGCGATCCTGAGCCTCGCAAGGAGTCCTTCATATTCTGCAGTGTTGTTGGTATCCTTCTCCCAGGGGAAATGCATTTGAACCACGTACTTGAGTTACTCTCTAGTGGGTGCGACGAGAAGCACACCAGCTCCTGCACCTTGTAGGGAGAAGGCACCATCAAAGTACATGATCCATTCTTGGGGTACTTACTTGCCGGGGATAACTGTCTCTAGCGTCTCTTCATCTGGAGTTGGTGTCCATTCTGCAATAAACTCCGCCAATGGCCTGCTCTGAATAGTTGATGTGCTCTCAAACTTCAAACCAAAGCTTGATAACTCCAAATCCCATTCCACTATTCTGCCAGTGGCCTCAGGGTTCCTCAGTATGCGTTGCAAGGGGAAGCAGATGACAACCGTGATCTCGTGGGCTTGGAAGTAGTGGCGCAGTTTCCTTGAGGCAATGATGAGGCCAAAGATCAACTTTTACATGCCAGAATACCTTGATCTAGCCCCCTGCAGTAGGGAGCTGACAAAGTACACTGGTCGCTGCACCACCTTCTTCCTTCCCGTGATCCTGGAATTATCTCCGTTGCCCCACTCCTCTATGTCCTGACCTGCATCTGGTCTTTCCGGGACGAGTTCACTTTCCTCTCCGGAGGGGACGGTAGTCGCGGCTGCTCCTTCATCTACTTCTCGCTGGGCCACCAGTGCTGCAATAACCACTTGATTGGTTGCCGCTAGGTACAGCAACAATGACTCTTGTGGTTTAGGAGCGACTAGGGTGGGAACAGAGGAAAGGTATGTCTTCAAATCTTGCAGCGCAGCGTCTGCCTCCGAGGTCCAATCCACGGGCCCTGCTTTCTTCAAGATTTTGAAGAACGGCAAGGCGCGCTCGGCATACTTGGAAATGAACCTGCTCAACGCAGCAACACATCCAGTCAAATGCCTCACATCTTTAACTGTCTTGGGTGCTTGAATCTGCTCGATCGCCTTGATCTTGTCGGGGTTGGCCTCTATCCCCGGTGGGACACGAAGAAGCCAAGTAGCTTGCCAGAAGGAACGCCAAACACACACTTTTCTGGGTTCAGCTTCAAGTTGATCTTGCGCAAATTTGCAAAGGTCTCTTCCAAGTCCTGAATGAGGGTTGATTTGTGCTTGGTTTTGACCACTATGTCATCCATGTAAGCTTCAATATTCCTATGCAGCTGGGACTCAAAACCAATTTGCACTGCTCTTGCAAATGTGGATCCAGCGCTCTTTAACCCAAAGGGCATCCGTACAAAACAGTACGTGCCGCATGGGGTTATGAACGCGGTCTTCTCTTCATCTTCTTTGGACCTGAAAATCTGGTGGTACCCGGAGTAGGCATCCAAGAAGGGAAGCAGGTCACATCCAGAGGTGGAATCCACGATCTGATTGATAGGCGGCAAGGGGAATAGATCCTTCGGGCATGCTTTATTCAGATCTGTGAAATCTATGCAAAGCCTCCACTTCCCATTCGCCTTGCACACTACCACTGGATTTGCCAACCATGTTGGATGCAATACTCCTCTGACCAAACCAGCAGCTTCAAGTTTCTTGATCTCATCGGCAATGAACTGCTGCCGCTCCAAGGCTTGCTTCCGGACCTTCTGCTTGATGGGCCAGGCATGAGGGCAGACAGCAAGGTAGTGCTAGATTACCTCCCTGGGAACACTGGGGATGTCAGATGGTTGCCAAGCAAACACATCGACATTCGCCCGCAGGAAGGCAACGAGCGCGCTTTCCTATTTATCGTCCAGGGTGGAGCTGATAGTAAATGTACCATCAGCGCCAACCAGCCCTGCCGGGACCTTCTTCACAGCGGGTGCAGCAACCTTGGATCTTTTGCTAGTGGAACTCTCCGGCAAGTCATCGACAGGAGCAGCACACTCCGGAGAGGCGCGCTTTCTGGATTCCTTGCCGGTATCCTTGGCAGCTTTTCTCACTTGCTTGTTTTCCTTACCGGGGACTGCGGCTTCCCTGGCCTTTGCAGCGACCGCGTCCCAGTACATCTTGTCCACTCATATAATTGCGTCCTTCTTGTGTGATGGGATAGAAATAATGCTCATTGGTCCTGGCATCTTCAGGGTGTTGTAGGCATAGTGGGATGCCGCCATGAACTTTGCCAGAGCAGGTCGTCCAACTATCCCTTTGTACGGCAATGGAAGCTCAACCACATCGAACACAATCTTTTCTCTCCGGTAGTTCAATTCACCTCCAAACGTTACTGGCAGCGTGATCTTTCCTTCGGACGACTCCTACCGGGGTTTATCCCTTGGAAGGTGCCAGTAACCTTGAGCTCATCTTCTGTTATCTGCAGCTTGCTGATGACCTTGGGAGAAATCAGATTCAACCCGACCCCGCCGTCAACCAACATCTTTGTGACCTTGAGGTTGCAGATCATTGGTGAAACCAACAACGGCAAGCACCCTACTGCGATGGTGCGGTCGGGGTGATCCTCTTCATCAAAGATGATGGGCGTGCAGGACCACTTGAGTGGTTTTCGAGAATCTGCCGCTGGCTCCACAGCATTGGCCTCACGTGCCCATTGTTTAAGCTGGCCGTGAGAGGAGTGCAAGGATGCACCTGCGTCAATGCACAGGGCGTCAGTGGCTCTAGAACTCCATCTCGCTGGTTTCCTCTTCATCCCCTTCATCGCTCTCATCATCGCATTCCTTCTTCCCATGGCCTATGGCAGGCTTCCCTTGATGCTGAGGGACCTTGCCGGGGTGGCTTCCTTTGCCACCTCGGCCCTTCCCGCCAACGCCATCTTGGTCTCTCTCTTTGTCACGCTTCTCGTACTCAGCCTTCTGCTTCTTGACGAGTTGCTCAACTTGATGACACTCTTGGAGATCATGGCCCTTGGTCCGATGGATCTTGCAGTACGGCCCGTCAGCTTTCCCAGCCTTCTCAGCCGCCGCAGCTTCCTGGCAGTCATTGCACGGGGGAGCTTCCTTGTCGGGTGCTTCGGCCTTGGCCTTCTTGCCGGTACTTGGAACGCCAGACCCTTCGACAACCAGAACTGTCTTCTCCTTCCGCTTCTTGTTGCTTTTCTTGTTCTTCTTCTGATTGGCAGCATCATCGTCGTTGTCCGAGTCAACATCAACGCCGTCTTCTTCTTCGGGGAGTCGCCTCCCCTCCTCTGTTTGGGAACACTTATCCGCCAAAGTGTATAGCTCATTCACAATCTTGGGCAATCGGACTTTCATCTTGGAACGTATCCTGCGGTTGTGTACGTTCGACTGGAATGCAGCTATCACAGCTGCCGGGTGGATGTCCGGAATGTTCCTGTGCACCCAGCTGAATCTTTGCATATACTTCCGCAAACTCTCTCCTTCCTTCTATGGGAGGAGCTGCAAGTCGCTGGGCCGCCCTGGTTCTTGACGGCCACCCGTGAAGGCGCCAACAAACTCATTGCACTGGTCAGCCCAGGTCGAGATGGAGTCCTCCGGTAAGTGCATCTGCCACGACCTCACATTTGGCTTGAGTGCCAAAGGGAAGTAGTTGGCGAATACCTTCTCATCTCTTCCCCCGGTGGCTTGAATAGCGATGGTGTAGATGCTCAAGAACTTTGTCGGGTGTAGTCTTCCATCGTACTTTTCTGGTATCTCTAGCTTGAACGTACGGGCAGATGGCCAACGGACTTGCCATAGCTCACGAGTGAAGGCAGGACACCCAACCTCGAAAGGAAGGTTTCGCGGCGCCGTTCTATGGTGACGCACGCATCTTCCCCTCACCTGTCTTCCAGGACCCGCCGCTGATCTCGACGGGCTCGAGGATCAGATGAAGCCATTGATACCTTGTCGGGTTCTTGATTGCGTGGCTCTGGCCGCGGCCCCTACGCTGGCAGCCGTGGAGGGGACCGCACCATAGGAGTGACCCCTTCGGTACGTGTCGTGGGAAAACACGGCCACCTATGGGGCGATCAACCCCTTGTGGTTCGGCAGGGGGGAAGGACGCATTGCACAAAGAGCGGAGGGCGTGGAGCAGCACGACAGTGATCACACGGGCAGTTTTTGCCCAGGTTCGGGCCGCCGAGAGGCGTAAAACCCGACTCCTGCTTTGGTGCATTGATGAGAGGACCGTGGTGGAGACGCAGCGCTCTAGCCCGGCAAGGTTGCCTCGGGGCCCAAGCAGCTATGCGTGTATGAGTGTACAAGGGTCCGAATCCTTTCTAAGGTTGCCACGACCCTCCTTTTATAGATCAAGGGGTCACCACAATGGCAAATCAGTCATTGCATACTGATTAGATAGCAAACAGTTCTATCATACCTAACTCTGCAGACAAGACAAAGCGCATTAAATGCACCGCTTAGTGTCACATCGTAGCGTAGCCTAGCAAGCCTTGCCGTGCCGTTCAGCCACCTTCTCGCCTGCCTGTGTGACATGTCCCTGGATGGGTGTCATCTGGAGGTGATTTCCTCTGGAAGTGGCTGCCACGTGCCAAATAACGGCCACGTAGTCACTTAGGGGCTCGACACCGCACCGATCGGTGACTTGCATTGCTGTTAGGTGGAGCGGTGGAGCCTTGGCGGGGTAATCCGCCCTCGCCGTCCCCAGCAAGCCTTGCTGGGGCAGTCTTGAGAGTTGTCCTTGGGGTAACCTTGACCACGCCAGGCTCGCCTGCCCGGTAAGAGAGGTTTTTCCTTAGTGATATCTTACTCCTTTGGTTGGTCCTGGTCTTCTTGATCCGCCCTTTGATTTCTCAAAGAGCTCATCTCTTCTGCTTGGTCTGGTCTTGGATGTTGCAACCTTGTTCTTAAGCCTGTGTACAATATGGGCAACACACCTGGGGTTTGTTGCACCGACAGGAGCCCCCTGGCCTGTCCTGAACGTGCTACCGATCGTCATCGGGGTAGGCCCTGTCCAGTACATAGGCGGGGAGGCTGCGGTAGCTCACCCTTTGAGATCTTCTTTGCTTGTTCTTTAATCCGAGCTTGAATCAGTTTCCGGTTTTCCCACGCGTCGTGCAAGATGTTGTGGGGGAGATTATGAGCCATGATCCATGGGCAACTCACGTCCCACGTTCAAGGGGTGGTAACTGCCATTCCACTATCCTTCCCACTCGTAGCGCTTCCGCCACGTGTACTGCATTCGTTGCACAGGGTTAGTGGCAGACGCGGAGGGTGTGGAAATGCGTGCCATGGAAGAAACCCAGACACCATGGATTGGTGCTGAGGGTCGGCCTTGATTCCACGAGCCATTGGTGGCGCGGGGAAGCCGGATTGGAGGAGTAGGGCGGCTGACTTAAGGGAGAGGAGCTAGCTCCCTGCCCCATTCGCCTATAAAAAGGAACACAGGGCAGCGTGCTTCTCCACACATCTCACCCCTTCCTTCTCCTTAGCAGCTCTCGTCCACCATGGTGAGGGGCCGGGGGCGTGGCGGTTCTCCGACGGTGGCGATGAGGGCTTTTACTCGACAGTGCCTCCCTCCTCCTATTGTAAACGCGGGGGCGGAGCCCGCTGCAAGAGGAGGTGGAAGGGGGCGAGGTCACAGCCGCCGTGGTGCCCGGGGTTGAGGAGGACGGGCTGGTGCTCTGATCGCACCTCCGCCAGCCACTCATCCCCCAATGGAAGGCCACGTCGGAGATCAACCGCTGGAGTTCATCATTAGGTTGTATAAGCCTCCGCACGGCCACCTCCGTCTCCCTACTCCATTTGCGAGGGTGATGGAGCTTGAACAACTGCGCGCACTGAAGCTTCACATGAGGGGTTGCTATAATGGCAGCATGCGGGTGGATGTGGATTTCCCCGCCCCTCATGCATGCTCTTCCGACGCGACTGGAAGACTTTTGCCCGCGCCCATAGCTTGTCAGAGGGGTACGTCCTCCATTTTAAATTAATGGATGCCGAGCTGCTCTCCATCAAGGTCTTCGGATGCTCGGGTGCTTGCTTAGGGTGCTGCACGGAGAGCTCGACCGACGATGAAAGTTCCTCCTCGAGCGATAGTGATGAGGAGGATAGTGACGGCGATGACGACAGCGCCTATGGGGAAGACGACAGCTCCGACTCCGGCTGAACGCCAGCCGCACCATCACCGTCAGGCGGCAGCACCATCATCTACACCTGCATCTCATTCCCGGCAAGGTGAGTTGCCGGGGAGTTGGATGCAGAGGTGGGGATGATGTCTTCGGCTACTCCAGCAGCCTTCCAGCTAGGCCCCGAGAGGCTTCCTCGTGGGCTGCAGCTTCGTTCGCCCCGCCGCGTCCTGCTGGCCCTGGTGGCGGTGGTCAGGGGGACCCTTCCGCCGCTCTCTTCACCATCACCTTCGCCCGTGCCCTCCCGATCTTGTCGGGCTCCCTGTCATGGAGCCTGACGGGGTCAGGCTGGGCTTCTGCCCAGGCACCCCTTTTGCCCTCTTCTGTTCCCAGTGTAGTGCCTCGGAGGAGAGGGACAAGAAAGGTATTATGGGGCACTTATCTTTTTTTAGTTTAAAATGTGTAGGCATTGGCCAAACTTTAGTCTAAATTATGTAATCTTCCTTATCCATGTTTGTGTTTTGTAAGATCTGTACTTGCTTATCAGCATATTAATGAAAAAGACAAGCCTTGCCGGGTACTTGTGCATGTGTCACATCCATGCAGAGGTGAAATGCCTCTATACATTTAAGTAAACAAGTTTTCCCCGGCAGGTTATCCTACCGGTGCCCTCAGTTTGTTGCCGCGGGGCTAGGCCTACAGGGCACAAAACCACAAGAAGGGACCAGCCCCCCGCAGAACCTTTTTTCGTCAAAGGCCACTGCGACCACCCTGACCGAAGCAGCATTCAAGTCAAAGGGTAGGAGCACCTATGTTTCGAAGGTGGCGGGGTTTTCATATGCACAAATTTTCAAATTACAGAACAGGTATGGATAAGAAGGAACTTATATGTTTGGTTTTGCCGGGGATCGTCACGTAGGCTCGTCTTCATTTCTTCTCTTTAGGACCAAGTCTACATGATCATGCTATGCTCATGATATGCTTATGCATGCATGCAAGTTTTGGGGGGCCCCCAGCGCTTCGTTTATTTATCTGGTGCTCAGGGTCTGCTCCTGGCTTTGTACAAAGGGTTACATGCAACATCGGCAAGGCTTGTACAAAAGGGTGGCTGTCGGGCAGGGCCCGACAGCCGCGCCTTATGGGTAGAACTTACGGAGATGCTCAATGTTCCATGAGTTTTGCAATTGAATGCCATCTCCGGTATCCAGACGAACTACGCTAGGTCTGGTGACTCGTACTACTAGGTAAGGGCCTTCCCACTTTGGCGTCAACTTGTTTGCACCCTCGGCGGACTGAACACGGCTAAGGACAAGGTCGCCTTCCTCAAAGCTCCGGGCATGAACCCTGCGGCTGTGATAGCGATGCAGGGCTTGCTGGTAGCGTGCAGCACGCGCAGCAGCCCGGTGACGGTTCTCCTCAAGTAGCACAGCGTCGTCACGCCAGTGCTGTTCCTGCACTACTTCATCGTAGGCAAGCACTCGAGTTGACCTGAATATGAGTTCCATGGGGATCGCTGCTTCTGCCCCATAGACTAGTGAGAAGGGAGTCTGCCTGGTAGCACGATTTGGTGTCATAGAGAGGGACCAAAGAACCATCGGCAGCTCATCGATCCATCGCCTGCCGTACTTCTGCAGCCTATCAAAGGTTCTTGTCTTGAGACATCGCAGCACTTCAGCGTTCACCCTCTCAGCTTGCCCGTTGCTTCTGGGATGGGCAACAGAGGCAAATGAGATCTTCCTTCCGAGGGCATGAACGTATTGCATGAAGGCGCGGCTTGTGAATTGGGTGCCATTGTCAGTGATGATTCGGGCGGGTACCCTGAAGCGGCACACCAATCCTTTCAAGAACTTGATAGCTGACTGTGCGGACACCTTTCTCTCGGGCTCTACTTCCGGCCACTTTGTAAACTTGTCGATTGCAACAAACAAGAATTCAAAGCCCTCGGTAGCACGGGGGAAGGGACCCAAGATATTGACCCCCAGACCGAAAATGGCCATGACAAAGGGATTGTTTCGAGAGCTTGAGCAGGCTGATGGATATTCTTGGAGTGGAACTGGCAGGCTTCACACTTGGTGACTAGCTCAATTTCATCTTGGAGGGTTGTGGGCCAGTAGAAACCTTGCCAGAAAGCTTTCCCAACCAAGGCCCTTGATCCGATGTGGGAGCCACACATACCCTTGTGTATCTCTGCCAGTAGTTCCTTTCCTTCTTCCCGGTAAATGCACTTCAATTTCACACCATTGGGCCTTCTTTTGTATAGCGTGTCGTCAACGAACTGATACATATTGGCCCTCTAGGCTACTCTTTCAGCTTCTTCTTGCTCTTTGGGAAGTTCTCCTATTTGGAGGAAATGAACAATGTGTCGCGCCCAAGTTGGAGCCTGGGGCTCGCCAACAAGGACTAGCGGCACCTCCTCGTCGATGGGAGTGCATGCCTCAATCGCAAAGACTGGTAGTTCGGCGGGAGGGTGCAGCTCACCGATCGAAGGCGAGTTGTTCCCGCCAAGCCCTCTGCCGGGGGCTTCGGGAAGCTCTGCCGGGAGAGGCTTGCCAGAGTTCAATTTCCTCCTCTTGCTGGCCATCGATGCTGCGGATACGGAGGGTTGAGTCAGATGGAGAACAAAAGTCCCTGGTTCCAAAGGGAGTTTTTGCGCAGCGCACTTTGACAGATGATCAGCAATGCTGTTTTCCGCACGTGGCTCAGAATAGTTGATGTGCTCTCAAACTTTAGACCAAAGCTGGACAACTCCAAAGCCCACTCCACTATTCTGCCAGTGGCCTCGGGGTTCCTCAGTATGCATTACAAAGGGAAATGGGTGACAACCGTGATCTCGTGTGCTTGGAAGTAGTGGCACAGTTTCCTTAAGGCCATGATAAGGCAAAAAATCAACTTTTGCACGCCAGCGTACCTCTACCTAGTCCCCTGCAGTAGGGAGCTAACGAAGTACACTGGGCGCTGCACCACCTTCTTCCTTGCCGTGATCTTGGAACTGTCTCCGTTGCCCTGCTCTACCTTGTCTTGAACTGCATCTGACCTTGCCGGGTTGGGTTCGCTTTCCTCTCCACAGGGGACGGTGGTTGCGGCTGCTGCTTCACCTACTTCCCACTGCGCCACCAGTGCTGCACTAACCACTTGATTGGTTGACACTAAGTGTAGCAGCAACGGCTCTTGTGGTTTGGGAGCAACTAAGGCGGGCATAGAGGAAATATAGGCCTTCAAAACTTGCAACGCAACGTCTGCCTCTGCAGTCCACTCTACAGGCCCTGCCTTCTTCAAGATTTTGAAGAAGGGCAGGGCGCGCTAGGCAGACTTGGAAACGAACCTGCTTAGTGCGGCAATACATCCAGTCAAACGCCTCATGTCTTTAACCGTCTTGAGTGCTTGAATCTGCTCGATAACCTTGATCTTGTCGGGGTTGGCCTCTATCCCTCGATGGGACACAAAGAAGCCAAGTAGCTCGCCGGAAGGAACGCCAAACACACACTTCTCCGGGTTCAGCTTCAAGTTGATCTTGCATAGATTTGCAAAGGTCTCTTCCAAGTCCTGAATGAGAGTCAATCTGTCCTTGGTTTTGACCACTATATCATCCATGTAGGCTTCAATCTTCCTGTGTAGCTGGGATTCAAAGCCAATCTGTACTGCTCTTGCAAAAGTGGATCCAGCGCTCTTCAACCCGAAGGGCATCCACACAAAACAGTACGTGCCGCCGGGGGTTATGAACACATTCTTCTCCTCATCTTTCTTTGGACATGAAGATCTGGTGGTATCTGGAGTAGGCATCCAAGAAGGAAAGCAGATTGCACCCAGAGGTGGAATCCACAATCTGGTCGATGTGCGGCAAGGGGAATGGGTCCTTCAGGCATGCTTTATTTAGATCCATGAAGTCTACGCAAAGCCTCCATTTCTCATTCGCCTTGTGCACCACCACTGGGTTTGCTAACCATGGTGGATGCAACACTCCTCTGACCAGACCAGCTGCCTCAAGTTTCTTGATCTCCTTGGCAATAAATTGCTGCTGCTCCAAAGCTTGCTTCTGGACCTTCTGCTTGACGGGCCGGGCATGTGGGCACACGGCAAGGTGGTGCTCGATTCTCCCTGGGAACACCGGGGATGTTAGATGGTTGCCAGGCAAACACATCGGCATTCGCCCGCAGGAAGGTAACAAGCATGCATTCCTATTTGTCATTGAGGGCGGCACTGATAGTAAACGTACCATCAGCGCCAGCCAGCCCTGCCGGGACTTTCTTCACAGCAGGTGCAGCAGCCTTGGATCTCTTGGTATTGGAACTCTCTGGCAAGTCTTCGCTGGCATCCTCGCTAGCTTTCTTCTTTTTCTTGGCAGGAGCAGTAGCTTCCGCGGTCTCTGCAGCGACTGCTTCCCAGTACATCTTGTCCACGCATATGATTGCGTCTTTCTTGTCTGATGGAATGGAAATGACGCCCATTGGCCCTGGCATCTTCAAAGTGTTGTAGGCACAGTGGGATGCCGCCATGAATCTTGCTAGAGCTGGGCGACCAAGGATTCCATTGTACGGCAGGGGGAGGTCGACCACGTCAAACATGATCTTCTCAGTCTGGTAGTTTAACTCCCCCCCCCCCCCCCCGAATGTTACCGGCAGTTTGATCTTCCCCTTAGGATGACTCCTGCCGGGGTTGATCCCTTGGAACATACCAGTAACCTTGAGCTCTTCATCTGCTATCTGGAGTTTGCTGATGACCTTTGGAGAAATCAGATTCAACCCGGCCCCATCGTCAACCAACATCTTTGTGACCTTGAGGTTGTGGATCATTGGTGAAACCAACAACGGCAAACACCCTACCGCGGTGGTGCGGTCAGGGTGATCCTCCTCATCAAAGATGATGGGCGTGCGGGACCACTTGAGCGGCTTCCGAGAATCTGCTGCTGGCTCCATGGCATTGACCTCACATGCCCACTATTTAAGTTGGCAGTGAGAAGAGTGCAAAGATGCACCCCCATCAATGCATAGGGTGTCAGTGGCTTTCTGGAACTCATGCTCGCTGGTTTCCTCTTCATCTCCTTGATCACTCTCATCATCACATTCCTTCTTGTCATGGCCTCTGGCGGGTTTCCCTTGATACTGAGGAGCCTTGCCGGGGTGACCTGTCCTGCCACCTAGGCCCTTCCTGCCAACGACATCTTAATTTTTCTCCTTATCACGCTTCTCATACTTAGCCCTCTGCTTCTTGACGAGTTGCTCAACCTGATGACACTCCTGAAGATCGTGGCCCTTGGTCCGATGGATCTTGCAGTACAGTCCATCACCCTTCCCAGCCTTCTCGGCAGCCACGGCTTCCCGGCAATCAGTGCATGTGGCAACTTCCTTGCCGGTTGCCTCGGTCTTGGCCTTCTTGCCGGTACTAGGTGTGCTCGATCTTTCAACGGTCATCACTGTTTTATCCTTGCGCTTCTTGTTGCGTTTCTTCTTCTTCTTCTTCTGATTGGCAGCGGAGTCGTCGTCCTCTGAGTCAACATCGGCACCATCTTCTTCACCGGGGAGTCGCCTCCCCTCTTCTACTTGGGCACACTTATCCACCAGAGTGTACAATTCATTCACAGTCTTGGGCAATCGGACGTTCATTTTAGAACGTATCCTACGGTTGCACACATTGGACTAGAATGCGGCTATCACAGCTGCTGGGTGGATGTCTGGAATGTTCCTGTGCACCCGGCTGAACCTCTGCATGTACTTCTGCAAACTCTCTCCTTCCTTCTGCGGGAGGACCTGTAAGTCGCTGGGCCACCCTGGTTCTTGATGGCCGCCCGTGAAGGCGCCAACAAACTCATGGCACAGGTCAGCCCAGGTCAAGATGGAGTTCTCTGGCAAGTGCATCAGCCAAGACCTCACATTTGGCTTGAGTGCCAAAGGGAAGTAGTTGGCGAATACCTTCTCATCTCTTCCCCCGGCAGCTTGAACAACGATGGTGTAGATGCTCAAGAACTCTGCCGGGTTCAATCTTCCGTCGTACTTCTCTGGTATTTCTGGCTTGAACGTGCGATTAGATGGCCAACGGACTTGCCGTAGCTCATGAGTGAAGGAGGGGCACCCAACTTCGAAAGGCAGGTACCCGCCTTCACCGGGTGTGGGCTCGTAGACGTTGGGGCCATTGCGCCTATCAGACTGGCGGTGGGTTTCGCGGTGTTGTTCGATGGTGACGCGCGTGTCTTCCCTCCGCCTGTCTTCTAGGACTCGCTGTTGTTCTCGTCATGCTCGAGAATCGGATGAAGCCATCGATACGTCGTCGGGTTCTTGGTTACGTGGCTCAGGCTACGGCCCCTGCGCTGGCTGCCGTGGAGGGGATTGCACCGTGGGGGTGGCCCTTCGGTACGGCCAGTGGCCCGGGCCGTCGTCGCCACCTGTGGAGGCCGTGACGGGCCTGCTCGCTATGATCCTCCCGCTTCGGCGAAACCAATCAAGCTCTGAATGGTGGCTCTCCACTCATCCATCTGATCGGCCGCCGGCAGGAATCTCAACAGAAGTTGGGCCTGCGCCATGGCCTCCAAAGCAGTGCTCGGCATGGACGATGACGTAGATTGTAACGTTGCTTGGCTTCTGACGGTGCCGGTAGTGACAGCGCCATGCTCTCGTTACCGTGAGCCAGTCACCAGGGTAGCATGGTGATGAGGCAGATGCGCTTGGGGATCAACGGCTCCATTCAGCGCATTAGCTCGGCCAACTCGTCTCGGGGATGGCGCCTGCTCAGCACCCACACCCGCAGCTAGGGCGGCCAGAGGGTGGTGGTTCGCCCTAGAGCGAGCGCCATCGCTATGGTTGCGTCCTTCGGTGGGGCGGAGAGGCGGAGACGGAATAATCTCTCCACCCGCACCTTGTGGAGCGTGGCCATTGGGATGCTGTTGGTGTTGCCCTTCTCCAGTGCCTCCTGCTTCCGTTTCGGTCGCAGGGGGAGTGGTGACGGCGCCGCCTGCGCCGGCCACGTCCCCTGCAATGTCCATGTTCTCGTGCACCCCCACAGCCCCCATGGCATCGGTGGCCGTGTGTGAAGGGGCCTTCTAGGTGGATGGGTGAGCTACAGCACTGGCTTTTTCTTGGGCGCCATGGATGATGAAGCCGTCGATGAAGAAAACGATGATGAAGATGATGCGCTGCTTGCACTCTCGGGTTCGCGCAAGCGCTTCCCCCTACGTGACGTGCCAAAGATGTCATGGGAAAACATGGCCACCTATGGGGCCATCAGCCCCTTGTGGTTCGGCAGGGGGGAAGGACGCATTGCACAAAGAGCGGAGGGCGCGGAGCAGCACGACAGTAATCACACGGGCAGTTTTTATCCAGTTTTGCGCTGTTGTGAGGCGTAAAACCCTACTCCTGCTTTGGTGGATTGATGAGAGGACCGTGGTGGAGACGCAGTGCTCTAGCCCGGCAAGGTTGCCTCGGCGCGAGAGCAGCTACGCGCGTATGGTTGTACAAGGGTCCGAATCCTTTCTAAGGTTGCCACGGCTCTCCTTTTATAGATCAAGGGGTCACCACAATGGCAAATCAGTCATTGCATACTGATTAGATAGCAAACAGTGCTATCATACCTAACTCTACAAACAGGACAAAGCACATTGAATGCACCGCTTAGTGTCACATTGCAGCATAGCCCGGCAAGCCTTGCCGTGTCGTTCGGCCACCTTCTCGCCTACCTGTGTGACACGTCCCTAGACAGGTGTCATCTGGAGGTGATTTCCTCTGGAAGTGTGGCACCCCGGCTCAGAGAACCGGATTACCAATGTTTCTAGACCAGAGACCATGTCTTCTGGAAACACGCAACAACTTGATATAGAACAGAACTGAACTTTATTGATAAACTCGAAGTACAAGCTCATATTTTACATCGATAGCGAGGCCAAGAGCACCCTTGGTGCTGCAACAGTATCTACATTATTTATGCAACATAGCAGGGCCTTGATACTACTCGGTACTTCTACGGTGTAGCGGAACATAGCGGTACTCCTTCCACAGGGACACTGCTGTGGACACAGCCTAGTAGCATGAGTCATTGGGACCTCCGTCCTTGGCTTCTCCTGCATCTGGCATGATACGCCAGGTGAGTACTTTGAATGTACTTGCAAGCTCACAACAACCAAGTAATGCAGCAAACAATAGCATGGCAAATAGCATGTTTGATTTTTAAATGGTTCACTTACTGTCTCTGGTTGTTAACTTACTCTCTTCCGGGTTGTCTCACAACCCTTGGAATACTCACCGAGTACTTTCATTCTCAAGATGAGTTCTTCCATCATTACTATCACTGTTACGGTTGACCACCTAGTGAGGTCTGGACGGGCTGTCCAATACCGTGGATGCGGCTATTCGAATAGATTTTACACTCTGCAGAGGTTGCGCACTTTACCCACACTATGGAGCACTAACCTCGTGATCCCATTTGGGTGGACCAGTGTTGCTCCAATGAAACCTGCCTGACTCGTGACTCTCCCATCGTACCACCGGCAATCATTCTCCCCCGGAGTCAAGCCCTGGGTGGCCCCTGTATCACCCCGTGACACCTGCCACCGTCGTGGCCCAACTAAACTGTCCCAAACGGGGATGCTGGCACAAAACTAAACTGGGCTCACAGGATTATCGCCGTCTACCTAATCAGGGCAGCACGCACGCATAACCCTCCCTAGATGGCGGTACCGGTGAAAGAGCACGGAGCCAGAACAAGTCAAGACCGTCCCATACCGGCAAGTGTGGTTGCACGAAAAAGCCCGGACAGGTGACTCAAGATCAACCGTCTACCATCACTTAGCAAGTATAGTCACAATAACTCAAGTTACTATCCACCAAGTATTCAACTTAATTTGCCATGAATTGTTATATAGTAAATGAACGGAAATAACTGATGCAATGCTATTGATATGCTTCATGAAATGGATGTCATGGCTTGCCTTGCTCTGTTGGGTTGCCCAAAAACTCCTGGTCTTCAAAATCACCAAACTTTCCCTCTGAAAATATTTTCAAACAACAATTTGAAATGTCACATAACACTGTTTTAGTCACCAGAAATTATGTGAGTGTGAGAAAAATACCAAATTTTACCAGAAATTAAAGGGGTTCAAGACAAACCAAATGCAAAAAGAATCAAGTGATTTGGACTTGTAGATAAAAAGTTATAACTGGTCAAAGTTGCTGGTCAAAAATGAAATTTAAAATAAAAACCAGAAACCTGACAGGGCCACGTCGAAGGCGTAAAGTGGGGGGGGGGGCGCCTCCACTTACCGCTTCGCGGGCGCGCGGCAGAGCCGCTGACGGGCGAGGCCCATCAGCTGGTTTGAACAAGAGGGGGAGAGGGAAACAAAGAGAGACGGGGCTCCGGCGGTCGTCGCCGGCGATGTGGGCGGCGGCGAGGTCGGGATACCACGGGGATAGAACGAGCGCACGACGGCGAACTCGTACGTACCCGCAGATCAGTTAGGGATGGCTGAACAGCGTCGCCCCCTTCTTCTCCGGCGGCGGTGGTGCTCGGGGGTCATCGGAGACGGCGGTTCTGGCAACGATTTGCTCAGGCAAGTGGTCGGGCGTGGTCAAGAAGATGAGCTGAGCACAGTAGTGGAGTCAGAAGAGGTCGGGGAGGAGTGGAGAGGTGGGTCGGCTAAGCTCTGGTGGCGGCGGATCTCCGGCGAGGCTCGATGCCAGAGGGCCTCTCGGCCGTGGCTCGCTACTCAGGGAGGCAATTGGTGAATGGTGGAGTGGGTTGAGGAGCTTGGAGAGGTGGGCCATGGCTTTATATAGGCAGGGACGAGCGCGAGCGAGCTCTCTTGAAGCGGCGAGACTCGGGCCACGTCGCCGGTGCAAGGACGCCGTGTTGGCTGGCCACTTGTGGGGTGAGGTGATGGAGGAGGGCAGAGGCAGTAATGGCGGTTGGTGGCGGCTAGCGGGGAAGTTGACGAGCACAGGGTTGCGGCGTCGCCACGGGCGATACAGTGCCCGAGTGTGTGGCGGCCGTCGGGGAGGATCCATTCGGAAAACACACTCGCATATTAGCTACATCCAATGCTCAAGTACGATCATAGTGCCCCTTAGTTGGTGCTTTATAATAGAAGATGGAGACTCAAATAAAAATAAAAATTGCAAAAAGTAAATAGGTAGCCCCTTCACAGAGGGAAGTAGGGATTTGTAGAGGTGCTAGAGCTCAATACTTAAATTGAGAGATAAAAATTTTGAGAGGCATACTTTTCCCGTCAATGAAAACGACCGAGTAATTCCCAACACTTTCCATGCTAGATATATCATAGGCGGTTCCCAAATAGAAAATAAAGTTTATTCCTTTTTTCCACCATTCTTTCACGATCCATGGCTAGCCATATCCACGGGTGCCCTCCATACCAACACTTTCCAAGGAATTTATTATTTGACAACATAAAGTAAATTCGCTTTCATTTCGGGACTGGGCATCCCTAATACCTTTGCCATACTCTCGTGCAATGACAAGAGAATAAACACTCATCTTGAGGATAACACGTCTAGCATGGAAAATATTGGCCACCCCCTGCCGCTTCATGAGCAGTACGAGCACACAAAAAGGAAATTATTTTGAAAATTTAGAGATGGCACATACAAATTTGCTTAGAACGGCATGGAAATACCACATATAGGTAGGTATGGTGGACTCATTTGGCAC
This sequence comes from Thinopyrum elongatum, assembly GCA_011799875.1. Lineage (NCBI taxonomy): Eukaryota > Viridiplantae > Streptophyta > Magnoliopsida > Poales > Poaceae > Thinopyrum > Thinopyrum elongatum. The sequence goes on from CM022303.1 coordinate 363,444,011, forward strand.
AACTTTGGGTTTAAGAATTTGGATGCACAAGTAGTATTCCCACTTAGTACAAATGGAGGCTAGCAAATAGATTGAGAAGCAACCAACCAAGAAACACAAATTCACATAAACGAGCATTGAGCATAACTAACACCGAATAATGCACCACAAGTAGGATGTAATTTCATTGCATAATTATTGACTTTCGTGGTTGCATAGGGAATCACAAATCTTAACACCAATATTCTTACTAAAGCATAATTACTAACCAACATGACTCACATATTATTATCTCCATATCGCAAAACTATTGCAAGAAATCAAACTTATCATATCCAGTGATCTATATGAAAGTTTTTATTATATCCTTCTTGAATATACATTACTTTGGGACTAAATTTATGTATTACCATTGCTACTAACAAGCTCTCAAATAAATTTAAGTGAAGCACGAGAGCAAATGACAAACTACTCCAAAAAGATACAAGTGAAGATCAAACGAGTAGTTAAGTAAATGGGTAGCTAATTGAGGACTCTCTCTTATTTAAAAATTTCAGATCTAAGTATTTTATTGAAACAGCAAGCAAAACAAAATAAAATGACATTATAAGAATAGCACACATCATGTGAAGAAGCAAAAACTTAGGCTTAACCGAGGCTAACTGATAATTGTTGATGAAGAAAGGTGGGATGCCTACCGGGGCATCCCCAAGCTTAGATGCTTGAGACTTCTTGGAATATTAACTTGGTATGCCTTGGGCATCCCCAAGCTTGAGCTCTTGTGTCTTCTTCATTCGTCTCAAATCACGGTTTCCCTAATTCTTAAAAACTTCATCCACACAAAACTCAACAAGAACTCGTGAGATAAGTTAGTATAAATCAATGCAAAACCTTATCATTCTCTACTGTAGCAAATCACTAAAATTATTATTCAACATTGCATACTAAATTCCTCTGCATATTTAATACTCCTATCCTCAAATAGAATCACTACACAAGCAAACATATGCAAACAATGTGAACATAACAGCAATCTGTCTAAACAGGACAGTCTGTAAAGAGTGCAATTGTACTCATACTTCCCTAACTCCAAAACTTCTGAAAATTTACCACACTGTAGAAAATTTATCAGATCTTATTGTGCAAAAATTTTCAACATTTTATCACATTCTGACTTTTCTGGATAATTTTTGCAACAGCGATAAACTTTCTGTTTTTTGAACAGCAACTCATATATTTGCAAAATAAGCATGGTGAAGGCTATCGTTGCCACTTTTATTGAAGTAAGAGATGCAAAACATTATTCTAAATAACAGCAAGAAAATCCTAATAAAATAAAATGACTCTCCAAGCAAAACTCATATCAGGTGACGAATGAAAATATAGCTCCAAGTGAGGTTACCGATAATGTTGAAGACGAAAGAGGGGATGCCTTCCGGGGCATCCCCAAGCTTAGTTGCTTGGATCTTCCTTGAATATTGCCTTGGTGGTGCCTTGGGCATCCCCAAGCTTAGGGTCTTGTCACTCCTTATTCTCCTCATATCGATATCTCACCCAAAACTTGAAAACTTCAATCACACAAAACTTAACGGAACTTCGTGAGATGGGTTAGTATGATAAAGACAAATCATTCACTTTGGTACTGTCAAAGACAAGATTCATAATTGTTCTCACACAATTTATACTGTACTCTACAATTTCCACAATTTATATTAAGCAATATAAGCCATAGTGTCGGGGCACGACACCTATGGGGTCCCGAGAGACCCCTTTACGATTCGGCGGGGGGAGAGGTATACGCAAAGAGCAGAACCAGTGATCGACGCGTGAGGTTTTTACCCAGGTTCGGGCCACTGATCAGCGTAAAACCCTACTCCTACTTTGTGTTCTTATTGATGTTCTTGAGCCCAGCCTTCAGGAGCGCTCACAATGAACAGTACGTTCAAAGAGCAGCTACACATGCAGAATGGGCCAGAAGTTCTCCTCCCCCCTGTAGCAGTTGCCTTGGGCCTCCTTTTATATGCTCAAAGGGGTCTCCACAGTGGCAAAATGTACATACATTGAGGTGTAAAGTAGCTACAGGGTATCATACCTAACCCCTGACGGATTAGGACAAGCGCATTTAATGCACCATGAGGTGTCCGTTTAGGTGTCCTCACTTTCTTGGGGATGGAAAAAGGGGCCATCCCATCAGCACCGCTTAAGCTCTCCTCCACTGGCGCGTTGCCACGCATCCAGAGAAGGACCCAGAATGTCAGGTATGCTACTATCCCGAAGCGGTGGCACAGTGGCAGAATCTCGCCAGGCGCCGAATCTTGCCGGGCGCCAACCCTTGCCGGACGCCAAGCCTTGCCGGGCGCCAACCCTTGCCGGGCCCCAAAGGCCATCCCGGCAAGGATCTTGCCGGGAAGGCTGGCCTTCGGATTCCAGCTCTGCTTATCTGCTAAACCTCAGATCTCTGACTTGATGATTTCCTTGATGGGCTGAATCGACCCCGAGCTGATCCCGGCAAGCCTTGCCGCGAGGATGGCTACAACTGTCCGTGCACAAGTACGGGGTACTAGTGGCCCAATACTTAGTACACCGACAGGAGCCCCCGGGCCTAGGCCATACACGAGTGTGAGGCGTTGTTGGGCTAGGCCCAAACAGTGCACGGGCACGCGCGGCAGGGAATTAACTGCTCGTAAATATCTTGTTTTACTGTGCCCCCCACTACACGCACAGAGCGCGCGACGTAGGAAGCGTGCCAAAAAGGCTGCAAACTGTCTCGCGCCTATAGAGGCGCATTCATATTGGGGAATAAACAAGGCGGCCCCGCTCCTTCCCCATAAAAAGAAGTCGCAGAGGCGCAAACCTATTTACCCCCCCCCCCCCTTCTTCTCAATCTAGCCATCGCCATCGCCTTCCTTTCCTCGAGCTCAGAGCGAAACCTTCTTCCTCTTCCGCCCGCTGCTCCCGCGCTCTCTCCGTCCCCAGCTTCCATCCTCACAGTCGCCATGGCGCCCAAGGCCAGCAAGGGCAAGGGCAATGACAAGGAGGCGAAAGCCGAAGTTCCGGAGAGCGAACTGGTGAAGATGCGGAAGAGGCTCGTCGTCTTCCCTCCGATGCTCGACGCCGAAGTTTTGAAGGGGCGATATCAATGCATGTGGGCGAAGGGAACGCAAGCTCACCCCGCCACACGCGTAATCCCAGGTGCTTGCTCCAAAGGTGGATCGGACAGATACCCCTTTTTCACTGCATATTTCTATTGCGGGCTCTGTCCACCCTTTTCCGATTTCTTCAATGACATCATGTACACGTACGGCTTCCGCCTTCTTGATTTCACGCCGAATGCCGTACTTTGCATGTCTATCTTTGCCCATCTTTGTGAGAATTTCGCTGGCGTGATCCCCAATTCTGCTCTTTTCCGCCATTATTTCTACCCTCGCATCCAAAAAGGAGAGGCTCTCTCTGGATCTATTGCCTGGATTCCAAGGGCTTGGAACAAAGAGATATACCCAGAGGGAGTTTACCGCGAAAAGTGGGACGAGTGGCGGGCCGAATGGTGCAGGATCCAGGAAGCAGATCCTCATCCTTTTTGTCATCCCCGGCAACAGAAGGTGGTCCGCGGCAAGGATTGGGGCGATCTCGCCGCAGAAGACGAGAAGCTCACAATCGCCACTACCAGGATCCTTCGCTTGAAGGCTGCCGGGCTGACAATGGAGATGATCGGCTTCGACTTTCTCCGCCGCCACATCGCCCCTCTGCAGAACAGGGGAAGGCCAGTCTAGGAGTACAAGAATGCGGCAGATGTCATGAGACTGCGCCCCGGGCTGAACAACAATCTGACCGCTATGCAGCTTGGCGCTCTCCGCCAAAAGTTATTCCAGCGCGAAGACAAGCACCGGCTGCCAGCAAGGATCGTCCCCTTGTGCAACAACTCTGCCTTGGGGTCAATCATTGCCTTCTTGCCGATGTTCAACGCCCACGGCCTTGACCCGACCTGGGTCGAGCCAAGCGAGGAAGAAGCGAAGAAGTTCTTTGACGATTTGACGGAGAAGCCTGTCCGGCAAGAGTCAGATCTTATCCGCGCCACCACTGATCAGGAGGTAGCCTACATCGCCACCAGAGTGGAGGAGGCGAATCTTGCCGCGGAGGCCGGCAACGTTGGCTTCACAGAGTGGGAAGCCAGCGACGTAGAGGTGGTAGTGGAGGCAAATCCTGCCGGGGAAGAAGGCGGCGCAGCCGCTGAGAGCTCGTCCGGCGAAGACACGGCCGAAGAGGAGACGCGAGAAGAGCCCTCGCCCCGAAGAAGACAAAGCGTGTCCTTCGGAAGGCTGCTTCAGGCATCCCGGCAAGCAAGCCTACTTCGAGCGGCGAATCCCCCGGCAAGAAAGTGGCCGGCAAGACTGGACCGCGGCAGGGGGCTCGTCAATAGCCCGCGCGGGGCGCGAGACCCACACCAGCGACCACTGCTGGGGCGGCAGGAGGGTCTCGTACTTCCGTGCCGGAGGTTGCCCCGGCGCCTGCCACGACCAAGCGGCCTAGGACTCCTCCTCCGCCTCCCCACTCAGACACCGCAACGGAGGTCGACTTCGACATCTCTGGCTTTAGTCCAGAGCGAGAGGAAGAAGAGTGTGTATTTGCCACAGCTTCTACCTTCCAATTTGCATCAATCTTACTGGCTTGCTTGTATTGTTTCTGCAGTGACACAGAAACCTTGCTGGAGAGGATGGCGAAGAGGTCAAGGACTTCTACGGGCGACGAGCCCCCGGCGGGCTCCACGAGTGTGCCGGAAACTGTCGTTGTCAGCCCGGAGTCCAGTCCCCAACACAGCCCCCAGTACAGCCCCCAGTGTAAGTTCATCGTCCCTTTTCTGCTGGCTGGTGCCAAGGCTTTCATTCTTGCCGCTGATATCTTTGGGTTCGCAGGAGAAGAACGGCAGCAAGGAGAAGATATCCCCATTGCACCTCCTTCATCGACCGCTCCGCCCACAAGCACATCCCCGGCAAGAGATCCTGCCGACGAGCCCGTCCTGATTGAGGAGGAGCCGACAAGCATGGACTCCGGCAACCCACCCCCGGCAACTGGAGTTGCCGAGAGAGGCGAAGCCACCTCTCGACAGCCCGACGCAGGTACTCGATCGCCTCAGAGTGCTTGTTATTCTTTTCCTCTTATCTCTTTATCTTTAGTCACCTCAAAATCCAAACCTCGATCTTATTCTGTCTTCCTTCTTCGCCCTTCAGAGTTCCCTGTGATGGAACATATGGACGTCGACATCATCATCGAGGAGACCGCCAGGGATGCCGCCGCTGAAGCGGACAGGATCGCTGCCAGCGAGGCCACCAAGGATGACGTTGTCGAGGCTGGTGGTGCTCTTGACGGGGAGGCCGCCAATACAGCACAAGAGGAAATTGCCGAAGAACCTGCTGAAGAGGGCGACAGGGAGGCTGAGGACCGTACTGACAGCATTCCTGCCGCAGGAGCGCCAGGCGCTGCACCGGCCACAGAGCCCCCTGTCACTGGTGAGGCGGCCACTAAAGACCAGCCATCAACATCTGAAGGCCCCTCATCCAGCAAGTATCTCAAGGTTGGCGAGAATCTATTCATCAACTTGCCAGGGATGGCAAGCACTGAGGCACCAGCCGAAGGAGAAATTTTCAAGGAAATTATTGCCGCTGCCGGGCTCGAAGTCGTTGACGATCCCAGCGCTAGCAGCGGCAAGTCTGAAGAGGATCAGCTCCTTCAGGCCATGGGCGAAAACTTCCGCAAACTCCAGGCCCTCCATCGCGCCCGAAAAGAGAAGGCGAACTCCAGAATGGCAGTTGTCAAGGCAGCCGAAGCGGATTTTCAAAGGCGCGTCGCACAAATGCAAATCTAGCACGCCGAGGCCCTCCAAGAGCTGGTTGCCGGCCGAGAACAAGTGAGCCAGCAATGGAATGAGATCCTCCTTAAGCAATCAGATATGGAGAAGGCACATGACGAAGCTGTTCAAAGGATTGCTGCCGAAGATGCTCTCCTGACGGGGCGCCGCGTTGCTCTTGATGCTCACGAAGAAGATCTCACCGCACGTGAGCAGGCGCTCGCCGCCAAGCTTCGTAGCAAGGATGAAGACGTCGAAAATCTTGTCGCGCGGCGGACCCAGGAGCTGGAGCAGAAACACAAGGAGGCGCTCGAAGCTCTGACTGCAAGTCATGCCGGCAAGCTCAAGGAGGCCGTCGATGCTGCCGAAGCTGCAGAGGCCGCCAAAAACGAGCTGAGCGACAAAGTGAAGAGGCTGGAAACAGATCTCGAAGAGCACGGCAAGGAGCTCTCGTCGCTCAAGGGGGACAGGGAAAAAACCCTCCACTCCTTGGCGGATATGCAAGTTGCCCTGTCCGACAAGACCAAGCAGCTCTCCTCTGCGGCTGATAGTATTTCGGTTCTGGAGCTGAAGCTGACCACGCTGCAGAAGTCTCTCGAGGCCGGCAAGGCCCGTGAGAAGGCTCTACTCAAGGATCTCCAAGGAGAGAGGAACCTGCTCAAGAGCGCCGCCGCTGCCCAAAGCGAGTACGAGAAGGGAGTGGAGATCTGGACTGGCCGTCTCATCGCCACCGCAGAGAAGCTTACCGCAGAACTGTCAACCATGGGCTTGCCGAACTTCAAGTATTCTTCCGAGGAAAGAATATCTCCAAGTGCCAGGTTGACGATGTTCTTTGAAAGCATCATCAACGCGTTGAGGGCGCTCCAGTCCAGTCGGGCGACCCAACTGGCGAACGAGACTCGCCGGCTTTGCCGGGCCGTCCTTCTCAAGGTGCTCATCAAGGTGGTGCACAGCAATCCCGGCATCGACCTCTCCAGCGCGCTCAGCCATCTGCCAAAGGATGCAAATGTTGAGGCGCTTGAAGAGTGTATCGCGCCAATCCTTGAGAAGGTGGACTCCATCAAAAGGATCGAAGGCCAGTGCAGGGATTGAGTGCTTTCCTTTTATTCTTGCTGCCATCATCTCATGTAAAAGACAATTAGGTCTCAAGTTAGAACTGCGGCAACTCATGGATGCAATATAATCTGACTATGTTTAGGCTCATGCTTGCTACTTTCCTTGTCTGATTCCTTTATGTATGGAATTCATCCTACGCTTACTGAAAAAAACTTGGCGGCGCGCAACCTGCCGCGAGCGCTGGGTGCGGGACTTCAGCAGCCTGCTGGAGGCGTAGCGGCCGGCAAGACTCCTTGGCGTTCTCAGTGCAGCCACTTAAATCGTTGAGATGACTCGAAACAAAATAAGGGCGCAACTGATTACAACAAGGATTCCTTCTTGTGCAGATTTTCCATACAAGAGTCGGAATCGTCCAAGGAAATAACTTTGTAATAAAAGAAAAACTTGCTCTAAGTTTTTAGGACTTAGCTTTCTGGTTTGTTCTTCCTCCAGCAAGCATCGATTTCGAATGTCACCGACTGGTATTCATATCTCCCCTTCCCCCCGGCAAATATGCACGCGAGGAATCCTTCTGTCTTTGAGAAAAAGAAAGAAGAGAAAATAAAGGGATGAAACCTTGGCGGTTCGTTAGAACTTACCGGGATCAGGTGTCATACAACATCTTAGACAAACATGCATATATAAATATGAACATGGGAATCTATAAGGGAATGTACAACACTTAAATTTATTCATCTGTGCTCAGGGTCTGCGCCTGGCTTTGTACAAAGGGTTACATGCAACATCGGCAAGGCTTGTACAAAAGGGTGGCTGTCGGGCAGGGCCCGACAGCCGCGCCTTATGGGTAGAACTTACGGAGATGCTCAATGTTCCATGAGTTTTGCAATTGAATGCCATCTCCGGTATCCAGACGAACTACGCTAGGTCTGGTGACTCGTACTACTAGGTAAGGGCCTTCCCACTTTGGCATCAACTTGTTTGCACCCTCGGCGGACTGAACACGGCTAAGGACAAGGTCGCCTTCCTCAAAGCTCCGGGCATGAACCCTGCGGCTGTGATAGCGACGCAGGGCTTGCTGGTAGCATGCAGCACGCGCAGCAGCCCGGTGATGGTTCTCCTCAAGTAGCACAGCGTCGTCACGCCAGTGCTGTTCCTGCACTACTTCATCATAGGCAAGCACTCGAGGAGACCTGAATATGAGTTCCGTGGGGATCACTGCTTCTGCCCCATAGACTAGGGAGAAGGGAGTCTGCCTGGTAGCACGATTTGGTGTCATAGAAAGGGACCAAAGAACCATCGGCAGCTCATCGATCCACCGCCTGCCGTTCTTCTGCAGCCTATCAAAGGTTCTTGTCTTGAGACCTCGCAGCACTTCAGCGTTCACCCTCTCAGCTTGCCCGTTGCTTCTGGGATGGGCAACAGAGGCAAATGAGATCTTCCTTCCGAGGGCATGAACGTATTGCATGAAGGCGCGGCTTGTGAATTGGGTGCCATTGTCGGTGATGATTCGGGCGGGTACCCCGAAGCGGCACACCAATCCTTTCAAGAACTTGATAGCTGACTGTGCGGACACCTTTCTCTCGGGCTCTACTTCCGGCCACTTTGTAAACTTGTCGATTGCAACAAACAAGAATTCAAAGCCCTCGGTAGCATGGGGGAAGGGACCCAAGATATCGAGCCCCCAGACCAAAAATGGCCATGACAAAGGGATTGTTTCGAGAGCTTGAGCAGGCTGATGGATATTCTTGGAGTGGAACTGGCAGGCTTCACACTTGGTGACTAGCTCAATTGCATCTTGGAGGGTTGTGGGCCAGTAGAAACCTTGCCAGAAAGCTTTCCCAACCAAGGCCCTTGATCCGATGTGGGAGCCACACATACCCTTGTGTATCTCTGCCAGTAGTTCCTTTCCTTCTTCCCGGTAAATGCACTTCAATTTCACACCATTGGGCCTTCTTTTGTATAGCGTGTCGTCAACGAACTGATACATATTGGCCCTCTAGGCTACTCTTTCGGCTTCTTCTTGCTCTTCGGGAAGTTCTCCTGTTTGGAGGAAATGAACAATGTGTCGCGCCCAAGTTGGAGCCTGGGGCTCGGCAACAAGGACTAGCGGCACCTCCTCGTCGATGGGAGTGCATGCCTCAACCGCAAAGACTGGTAGTTCGGCGGGAGGGTGCAGCTCACCGATCGAAGGGGAGTTGTTCCTGCCAAGCCCTCTGCCGGGGGCTTCGGGAAGCTCTACCGGGAGAGGCTTGCCAGAGTTCAATTTCCTCCTCTTGCTGGCCATCGTTGCTGGGGATACGGAGGGTTGAGTCAGATGGAGAACAAAAGTCCATGGTTCCAAAGGGAGTTTTTGCGCAGCGCACTTTGACAGATGATCAGCAATGCTGTTTTCCGCACGTGGCACATGCTCTGTTTGCAATCTGTCAAAGCGCTCCTCCAACTTTTTCACTTCCTCGATGTATGGCTCCATCAATGGGCTTTGATAATCCTTGTTGACTTGCCTCACCACAAGTTATGAATCTCCACGGATGATCAGCTTCTTACTTCCTAGTTCTGTCACGTTCCTGAGCCCGGCAAGGAGCCCTTCATACTCTACAGTGTTGTTGGTAGCTTCCTCTCGGGGGAAATGCATCTGAATGACATACTTGAGGTGCTCCCCAGTGGGAGCAATGAGAAGCACGCCAGCTCCTGCACCTTCAAGGGAGAAGGCATCGTCAAAGTACATGATCCACTCTTGGGGCGCTTCCTTGCCAGGGAGAACTGTCTCCAGCACCTCTTCATCAGGAGTAGGCGTCCACTCCGCAATGAACTCTGCTAGTGCTCTGCTCAGAATAGTTGATGTGCTCTCAAACTTTAGACCAAAGCTGGACAACTCCAAAGCCCACTCCACTATTCTGCCAGTGGCCTCGGGGTTCCTCAGTATGCATTACAAAGGGAAATGGGTGACAACCGTGATCTCGTGTGCTTGGAAGTAGTGGCACAGTTTCCTTAAGGCCATGATAAGGCAAAAAATCAACTTTTGCACGCCAGCGTACCTCTACCTAGTCCCCTGCAGTAGGGAGCTAACGAAGTACACTGGGCGCTGCACCACCTTCTTCCTTGCCGTGATCTTGGAACTGTCTCCGTTGCCCTGCTCTACCTTGTCTTGAACTGCATCTGACCTTGCCGGGTTGGGTTCGCTTTCCTCTCCACAGGGGACGGTGGTTGCGGCTGCTGCTTCACCTACTTCCCGCTGCGCCACCAGTGCTGCACTAACCACTTGATTGGTTGACACTAAGTGTAGCAGCAATGGCTCTTGTGGTTTGGGAGCAACTAAGGCGGGCATAGAGGAAATATAGGCCTTCAAAACTTGCAACGCAACGTCTACCTCTGCGGTCCACTCTACGGGCCCTGCCTTCTTCGAGATTTTGAAGAAGGGCAGGGCGCGCTAGGCAGACTTGGAAACGAACCTGCTTAGTGCGGCAATACATCCAGTCAAACGCCTCATGTCTTTAACTGTCTTGAGTGCTTGAATCTGCTCGATAACCTTGATCTTGTCGGGGTTGGCCTCTATCCCTCGGTGGGACACAAAGAAGCCAAGTAGCTCGCCGGAAGGAACGCCAAACACACACTTCTCCGGGTTCAGCTTCAAGTTGATCTTGCGTAGATTTGCAAAGGTCTCTTCCAAGTCCTGAATGAGAGTCAATCTGTCCTTGGTTTTGACCACTATATCATCCATGTAGGCTTCAATCTTCCTGTGTAGCTGGGATTCAAAGCCAATCTGTACTGCTCTTGCAAAAGTGGATCCAGCGCTCTTCAACCCGAAGGGCATCCACACAAAACAGTACGTGCCGCCGGGGGTTATGAACACATTCTTCTCCTCATCTTTCTTTGGACATGAAGATCTGGTGGTATCTGGAGTAGGCATCCAAGAAGGAAAGCAGATTGCACCCAGAGGTGGAATCCACAATCTGGTCAATGCGCGGCAAGGGGAATGGGTCCTTCAGGCATGCTTTATTTAGATCCATGAAGTCTACGCAAAGCCTCCATTTCTCATTCGCCTTGTGCACCACCACTGGGTTTGCTAACCATGGTGGATGCAACACTCCTCTGACCAGACCAGCTGCCTCAAGTTTCTTGATCTCCTTGGCAATAAATTGCTGCCGCTCCAAAGCTTGCTTCTGGACCTTCTGCTTGACGGGCCCGGCATGTGGGCACACGGCAAGGTGGTGCTCGATTCTTCCTGGGAACATCGGGGATGTCAGATGGTTGCCAGGCAAACACATCGACATTCGCTCGCAGGAAGGTAACAAGCATGCATTCCTATTTGTCGTTGAGGGCGGCACTGATAGTAAACGTACCATCAGCGCCAGCCAGCCCTGCCGGGACTTTCTTCACAGCAGGTGCAGCAGCCTTGGATCTCTTGGTATTGGAACTCTCTGGCAAGTCTTCGCTGGCATCCTTGCTAGCTTTCTTCTTTTTCTTGGCGGGAGCAGTAGCTTCCGCGGTCTCTGCAGCGACTGCTTCCCAGTACATCTTGTCCACGCATATGATTGCGTCTTTCTTGTCTAATGGAATGGAAATGACACCCATTGGCCCTGGCATCTTCAAAGTGTTGTAGGCATAGTGGGATGCCGCCATGAATCTTGCTAGAGCTGGGCGACCAAGGATTCCATTGTACGGCAGGGGGAGGTCGACCACGTCAAACATGATCTTCTCAGTCTGGTAGTTTAACTCCCCCCACCCCCCGAATGTTACCGGCAGTTTGATCTTCCCCTTAGGATGACTCCTGCCGGGGTTGATCCCTTGGAACGTACCAGTAACCTTGAGCTCTTCATCTGCTATCTGGAGTTTGCTGATGACCTTTGGAGAAATCAGATTCAACCCGGCCCCATCGTCAACCAACATCTTTGTGACCTTGAGGTTGCGGATCATTGGTGAAACCAACAACGGCAAACACCCTACCGCGGTGGTGCGGTCAGGGTGATCCTCCTCATCAAAGATGATGGGCGTGCGGGACCACTTGAGCGGCTTCCGAGAATCTGCTGCTGGCTCCACGGCATTGACCTCACATGCCCACTATTTAAGTTGGCAGTGAGAAGAGTGCAAAGATGCACCCCCATCAATGCATAGGGCATCAGTGGCTTTCTGGAACTCATGCTCGCTGGTTTCCTCTTCATCTCCTTGATCACTCTCGTCATCACATTCCTTCTTGTCATGGCCTCTGGCGGGTTTCCCTTGATACTGAGGAGCCTTGCCGGGGTGACCTGTCCTGCCACCTCGGCCCTTCCTGCCAACGACATCTTAATTTTTCTCCTTATCACGCTTCTCATACTTAGCCCTCTGCTTCTTGACGAGTTGCTGAACCTGATGACACTCCTGAAGATCGTGGCCCTTGGTCCGATGGATCTTGCAGTACGGTCCATCACCCTTCCCAGCCTTCTCGGCAGCCACGGCTTCCCGGCAATCAGTGCATGTGGCAACTTCCTTGCCGGTTGCCTCGGTCTTGGCCTTCTTGCCGGTACTAGGTGTGCTCGACCTTTCAACGGTCATCACTGTTTTATCCTTGCGCTTCTTGTTGCGTTTCTTCTTCTTCTTCTTCTGATTGGCAGCGGAGTCGTCGTCCTCTGAGTCAACGTCGACACCATCTTCTTCACCGGGGAGTCGCCTCCCCTCTTCTACTTGGGCACACTTATCCACCAGAGTGTACAATTCATTCACAGTCTTGGGCAACCGGACATTCATTTTAGAACGTATCCTACGGTTGCACACATTGGACTAGAATGCGGCTATCACAGCTGCTGGGTGGATGTCTGGAATGTTCCTGTGCACCCGGCTGAACCTCTGCATGTACTTCCGCAAACTCTCTCCTTCCTTCTGCGGGAGGACCTGTAAGTCGCTGGGCCACCCTGGTTCTTGATGGCCGCCCGTGAAGGCGCCAACAAACTCATGGCACAGGTCAGCCCAGGTCAAGATGGAGTTCTCTGGCAAGTGCATTAGCCAAGACCTCACATTTGGCTTGAGTGCCAAAGGGAAGTAGTTGGCGAATACTTCTCATCTCTTCCCCCGGGAGCTTGAACAACGATGGTGTAGATGCTCAAGAACTCTGCCGGGTTCAATCTTCCGTCGTACTTCTCTGGTATTTCGGGCTTGAACGTGCGATTAGATGGCCAACGGACTTGCCGTAGCTCATGAGTGAAGGAGGGGCACCCAACTTCGAAAGGCAGGTACCCGCCTTCACCAGGTGTGGGCTCGTCGACGTTGGGGCCATTGCGCCTATCAGACTGGTGGTGGGTTTCGCGGTGTTGTTCGATGGTGACGCGCGTGTCTTCCCTCCGCCTGTCTTCCAGGACTCGCTGCTGTTCTCGTCATGCTCGAGAATCGGATGAAGCCATCGATACGTCGTCGGGTTCTTGGTTACGTGGCTCAGGCTACGGCCCCTGCGCTGGCTGCCGTGGAGGGGATTGCACCGTGGGGGTGGCCCTTCGGTACGGCCAGTGGCCCGGGCCATCGTCGCCGCCTGTGGAGGCCGTGACGGGCCTGCTCGCTATGATCCTCCCGCTTCGGCGAAACCAATCAAGCTCTGAATGGTGGCTCTCCACTCATCCATCTGATCGGCCGCCGGCAGGAATCTCAACAGAAGTTGGGCCTGCGCCATGGCCTCCGAAGCAGTGCTCGGCATGGACGATGACGTAGATTGTAACGTTGCTTGGCTTCTGACGGTGCCGGTAGTGACAGCGCCATGCTCTCGTTACCGTGAGCCAGTCACCAGGGTAGCATGGTCACGAGGCAGATGCGCTTGGGGATCAACGGCTCCATTTAGCGCATTAGCTCGGCCAACTCGTCTCGGGGATGGCGCTTGCTCAGCACCCACACCCGCAGCTAGGGCGGCCAGAGGGTGGTGGTTCGCCCTAGAGCGAGCGCCATCGCTATGGTTGCGTCATTCGGTGGGGCGGAGAGGCGGAGACGGAATAATCTCTCCACCCGCACCTTGTGGAGCGTGGCCATTGGGATGCTGTCGGTGTTGCCCTTCTCCAGTGCCTCCTGCTTCCGTTTCGGTCGCAGGGGGAGTGGTGACGGCGCCGCCTGCGCCGGCCACGTCCCCTGCAACGTCCATGTTCCCGTGCACCCCCATAGCCCCCATGGCATCGGTGGCCGTGTGTGAAGGGGCCTTCTAGGTGGATGGGTGAGCTACAGCACTGGCTTTTTCTTGGGCGCCATGGATGATGAAGCCGTCGATGAAGAAAACGATGATGAAGATGATGCGCTGCTTGCACTCTCGGGTTCGCGCAAGCGCTTCCCCCTACGTGGCGTGCCAAAGATGTCATGGGAAAACATGGCCACCTATGGGGCCATCAGCCCCTTGTGGTTCGGCAGGGGGGAAGGACGCATTGCACAAAGAGCGGAGGGCGCGGAGCAGCACGACAGTAATCACACGGGCAGTTTTTATCCAGTTTTGCGCTGTTGTGAGGCGTAAAACCCTACTCCTGCTTTGGTGGATTGATGAGAGGACCGTGGTGGAGACGCAGTGCTCTAGCCCGGCAAGGTTGCCTCGGCGCGAGAGCAGCTACGCGCGTATGATTGTACAAGGGTCCGAATCCTTTCTAAGGTTGCCACGGCTCTCCTTTTATAGATCAAGGGGTCACCACAATGGCAAATCAGTCATTGCATACTGATTAGATAGCAAACAGTGCTATCATACCTAACTCTACAAACAGGACAAAGCACATTGAATGCACCACTTAGTGTCACATTGCAGCATAGCCCGGCAAGCCTTGCCGTGTCGTTCGGCCACCTTCTCGCCTACCTTTGTGACACGTCCCTAGACAGGTGTCATCTGGAGGTGATTTCCTCTGGAAGTGTGGCACCCCGGCTCAGAGAACCGGATTACCAATGTTTCTAGACCAGAGACCATGTCTTCTGGAAACACGCAACAACTTGATATAGAACAGAACTGAACTTTATTGATAAACTCGAAGTACAAGCTCATATTTTACATCGATAGCGAGGCCAAGAGCACCCTTGGTGCTGCGACAGTATCTACATTATTTATGCAACATAGCAGGGCCTTGATACTACTCGGTACTTCTACGGTGTAGCGGAACATAGCGGTACTCCTTCCACAGGGACACTTCTGTGGACACAGCCTAGTAGCATGAGTCATTGGGACCTCCGTCCTTGGCTTCTCCTGCATCTGGCATGATATGCCAGGTGAGTACTTTGAATGTACTTGCAAGCTCACAACAACCAAGTAATGCAGCAAACAATAGCATGGCAAATAGCATGTTGGATTTTTAAATGGTTCACTTACTGTCTCTGGTTGTTAACTTACTCTCTTCCGGGTTGTCTCACAACCCTTGGAATACTCACCGAGTACTTTCATTCTCAAGATGAGTTCTTCCATCATTACTATCACTATTACGGTTGACCACCTAGTGAGGTCTGGACGGGCTGTCCAATACCGTGGACGCGGCTATTCGAATAGATTTTACACTCTGCAGAGGTTGCGCACTTTACCCACACTATGGAGCACTAACCTCGTGATCCCATTTGGGTGGACCAGTGTTGCTCCAATGAAACCTGCCTGACTCGTGACTCTCCCATCGTACCACCGGCAATCATTCTCCCCCGGAGTCAAGCCCTGGGTGGCCCCTGTATCACCCCGTGACACCTGCCACCGTCGTGGCCCAACTAAACTGTCCCAAACGGGGACGCCGGCACAAAACTAAACTGGGCTCACAGGATTATCGCTGTCTACCTGATGAGGGCAGCACCCACGCATAACCCTCCCTAGATGGCGGTACCGGTGAAAGAGCACGGAGCCAGACCAAGTCAAGACCGTCCCATACCGGCAAGTGTGGTTGCATGAAAAAGCCCGGACAGGTGACTCAAGATCAACCGTCTACCATCACTTAGCAAGTATAGTCACAATAACTCAAGTTACTATCCACCAAGTATTCAACTTAATTTGCCATGAATTGTTATATAGTAAATGAACGGAAATAACTGATGCAATGCTACTGATATGCTTCATGAAATGGATGTCATGGCTTGCCTTGCTCTATTGGGTTGCCCAAAAACTCCTGGTCTTCAAAATCACCAAACTTTCCCTCTAAAAATATTTTCAAACAACAATTTGAAATGTCACATAACACTGTTTTAGTCACCAGAAATTATGTGAGTGTGAGAAAAATACCAAATTTTACCAGAAATTAAAGGGGTTCAAGACAAACCAAATGCAAAAAGAATCAAGTGATTTGGACTTGTAGATAAAAAGTTATAACTGGTCAAAGTTGCTGGTCAAAACTGAAATTTAAAATAAAAACCAGAAACCTGACAGGGCCACGTCGAAGGCGTAAAGTGGGGGGGGGGCGCTTCCACTTACCGCTTCGCGGGCGCGCGGCAGAGCCGCTGACGGGCGGGCCCCGCAGCTGGTTTGAACAAGAGGGGGAGAGGGAAACAAAGAGAGACGGGGCTCCGGCGGTCATCGCCGGCGATGTGGGTGGCGGCAAGGTCGGGACACCACGGGGATAGAACGAGCGCACGACGGCGAACACGTACGTACCCGCAGATCAGTTAGGGATGGCCGAACGACGTTGCCCCCTTCTTCTCCGGCGGCGGCGGTGCTCGGGGGTCATCGGAGACGGCGGTTCTGGCAACGATTTGCTCGGGCAAGTGGTTGGGCATGGTCAAGAAGATGAGCTGAGCTTAGTAGTGGAGTCAGAAGAGGTCGGGGAGGAGTGGAGAGGTGGGCCGGCTAAGCTCTGGTGGCGGCGGATCTCCAGCGAGGCTCGATGCCAGAGGGCCTCTCTGCCGTGGCTCGCTACTCAGGGAGGCAATTGGTGAATGGTGGAGTGGGTTGAGGAGCTTGGAGAGGTGGGTCATGGCTTTATATAGGCAGCGACGAGCGCGAGCGAGCTCTCTTGAAGCGGCGAGACTCGGGCCATGTCGCCGGTGCAAGGATGCCGTGTTGGCTGGCCGCTTGTGGGGTGAGGTGATGGAGGAGGGCAGAGGCAGTAATGGCAGTTGGTGGCGACTAGCGGGGAAGATGACGAGCACAGGGTTGCGGCGTCGCCACGGGCGATACAGTGCCCGAGTGCGTGGCGGCCGTCGGGGAGGATCCATTCGGAAAACACACTCGCATATTAGCTACATCCAATGCTCAAGTACGATCATAGTGCCCCTTAGTTGGTGCTTTATACTAGAAGATGGAGACTCAAATAAAAATAAAAATTGCAAAAAGTAAATAGATAGCCCCTTCACAGAGGGAAGTAGGGATTTGTAGAGGTGCTAGAGCTCAATACTTAAATTGAGAGATAAAAATTTTGAGAGGCATACTTTTCCCGTCAATGAAAACGACCGAGTAATTCCCAACACTTTCCATGCTAGATATATCATAGGCGGTTCCCAAATAGAAAATAAAGTTTATTCCTTTTTTCCACCATTCTTTCACGATCCATGGCTAGCCGTATCCACGGGTGCCCTCCATACCAACACTTTCCAAGGAATTTATTATTTGACAACATAAAGTAAATTCGCTTTCATTTCGGGACTGGGCATCCCTAATACCTTTGTCATACTCTCGTGCAATGACAAGAGAATAAACACTCATCTTGAGGATAACACGTCTAGCATGGAAAATATTGGCCACCCCCTGCCGCTTCATGAGCGGTACGAGCACACAAAAAGGAAATTATTTTGAAAATTTAGAGATGGCACATACAAATTTGCTTAGAACGGCATGGAAATACCGCATATAGGTAGGTATGGTGGACTCATTTGGCACAACTTTGGGTTTAAGAATTTGGATGCACAAGTAGTATTCCCACTTAGTACAAATGGAGGCTAGCAAATAGATTGAGAAGCAACCAACCAAGAAACAAAAATTCACATAAACGAGCATTGAGCATAACTAACACCGAATAATGCACCACAAGTAGGATGTAATTTCATTGCATAATTATTGACTTTCGTGGTTGCATAGGGAATCACAAATCTTAACACCAATATTCTTACTAAAGCATAATTACTAACCAACATGACTCACATATTATTATCTCCATATCGCAAAACTATTGCAAGAAATCAAACTTATCATATCCAGTGATCAATATGAAAGTTTTTATTATATCCTTCTTGAATATACATTACTTTGGGACTAAATTTATGTATTACCATTGCTACTAACAAGCTCTCAAATAAATTTAAGTGAAGCACGAGAGCAAATGACAAACTACTCCAAAAAGATACAAGTGAAGATCAAACGAGTAGTTAAGTAAATGGGTAGCTAATTGAGGACTCTCTCTTATTTAAAAATTTCAGATCTAAGTATTTTATTGAAACAGCAAGCAAAACAAAATAAAATGACATTATAAGAATAGCACACATCATGTGAAGAAGCAAAAACTTAGGCTTAACCGAGGCTAACTGATAATTGTTGATGAAGAAAGGTGGGATGCCTACCAGGGCATCCCCAAGCTTAGATGCTTGAGACTTCTTGGAATATTAACTTGGTACGCCTTGGGCATCCCTAAGCTTGAGCTCTTGTGTCTTCTTCATTCCTCTCAAATCACGGTTTCCCTAATTCTTAAAAACTTCATCCACACAAAACTCAACAAGAACTCGTGAGATAAGTTAGTATAAATCAATGCAAAACCTTATCATTCTCTACTGTAGCAAATCACTAAAATTATTATTCAACATTGCATACTAAATTCCTCTGCATATTTAATACTCCTATCCTCAAATAGAATCACTAAACAAGCAAACATATGCAAACAATGTGAACATAACAGCAATCTGTCTAAACAGGACAGTCTGTAAAGAGTGCAATTGTACTCATACTTCCCTAACTCCAAAACGTCTGAAAATTTACCACACTGTAGAAAATTTATCAGATCTTATTGTGCAAAAAGTTTCAAAATTTTATCACATTCTGACTTTTCTGGATAATTTTTGAAACAGCGATAAACTTTCTGTTTTTTAAACAGCAACTCATATATTTGCAAAATAAGCATGGTGAAGGCTATCGTTGCCACTTTTATTGAACTAAGAGATGCAAAACATTATTCTAAATAACAGCAAGAAAATCCTAATAAAATAAAATGACTCTCCAAGCAAAACTCATATCAGGTGACGAATGAAAATATAGCTCCAAGTGAGGTTACCGATAATGTTGAAGACGAAAGAGGGGATGCCTTCCGGGGCATCCCCAATCTTAGTTGCTTGGATCTTCCTTGAATATTGCCTTGGTGGTGCCTTGGGCATCCCCAAGCTTAGGGTCTTGTCACTCCTTATTCTCCTCATATCGATATCTCACCCAAAACTTGAAAACTTCAATCACATAAAACTTAACGGAACTTCGTGAGATGGGTTAGTATGATAAAGACAAATCATTCACTTTGGTACTGTCAAAGACAAGATTCATAATTGTTCTCACACAATTTATACTGTACTCTACAATTTCCACAATTTATATTAAGCAATATAAGCCATAGTGTCGGGGCACGACACCTATGGGGTCCCGAGAGACCCCTTTACGATTCGGCGGGGGGAGAGGTATACGCAAAGAGCAGAACCAGTGATCGACGCGTGAGGTTTTTACCCAGGTTCGGGCCACTGATCAGCGTAAAACCCTACTCCTACTTTGTGTTCTTATTGATGTTCTTGAGCCCAGCCTTCAGGAGCGCTCGCAATGAACAGTACGTTCAAAGAGCAGCTACACATGCAGAATGGGCCAGAAGTTCTCCTCCCCCCTGTAGCAGTTGCCTTGGGCCTCCTTTTATATGCTCAAAGGGGTCTCCACAGTGGCAAAATGTACATACATTGAGGTGTAAAGTAGCTACAGGGTATCATACCTAACCCCTGACGGATTAGGACAAGCGCATTTAATGCACCGTGAGGTGTCCGTTTAGGTGTCCTCACTTTCTTGGGGATGGAAAAAGGGGCCATCCCATCAGCACCGCTTAAGCTCTCCTCCACTGGCGCGTTGCCACGCATCCAGAGAAGGACCCAGAATGTCAGGTATGCTACTATGCCGAAGCGGTGGCACAGTGGCAGAATCTCGCCAGGCGCCGAATCTTGCCGGGCGCCAACCCTTGCCGGACGCCAAGCCTTGCCGGGCGCCAAGCCTTGCCGGGCCCCAAAGGCCATCCCGGCAAGGATCTTGCCGGGAAGGCTGGCCTTCGGATTCCAGCTCTGCTTATCTGCTAAACCTCAGATCTCTGACTTGATGATTTCCTTGATGGGCTGAATCGACCCCGAGCTGATCCCGGCAAGCCTTGCCGCGAGGATGGCTACAACTGTCAGTGCACAAGTACGGGGTACTAGTGGCCCAATACTTAGTACACCGACAGGAGCCCACGGGCCTAGGCCATACACGAGTGTGAGGCATTGTTGGGCTAGGCCCAAACAGTGCACGGGCACGCGCGGCAGGGAATTAACTGCTCGTAAATATCTTGTTTTACTGTGCCCCCCACTACACGCACAGAGCGCGCGACATGGGAAGCGTGCCAAAAAGGCTGTAAACTGTCTCGCGCCTATAGAGGCGCATTCATATTGGGGAATAAACAAGGCGGCCCCGCTCCTTCCCCATAAAAAGAAGTCGTAGAGGCGCAAACCTATTTACCCCCCCCCCCCCCCCCTTCTTCTCAATCTAGCCATCGCCATCGCCTTCCTTTCCTTGAGCTCAGAGCGAAACCTTCTTCCTCTTCTGCCCGCTGCTCCCGCGCTCTCTCCATCCCCAGCTTCCGTCCTCACAGTCGCCATGGCGCCCAAGGCCAGCAAGGGCAAGGGCAAGGACAAGGAGGCGAAAGCCGAAGTTCCGGAGAGCGAACTGGTGAAGATGCGGAAGAGGCTCGTCGTCTTCCCTCCGACGCTCGACGCCGAAGTTTTGAAGGGGCGATATCAATGCATGTGGGCGAAGGGAACGCAAGCTCACCCCGCCACACGCGTAATCCCAGGTGCTTGCTCCAAAGGTGGATCGGACAGATACCCCTTTTTCACTGCATATTTCTATTGCGGGCTCTGTCCACCCTTTTCCGATTTCTTCAATGACATCATGTACACGTACGGCTTCCGCCTTCTTGATTTCACGCCGAATGCCGTACTTTGCATGTCTATCTTTGCCCATCTTTGTGAGAATTTCGCTGGCGTGATCCCCAATTCTGCTCTTTTCCGCCATTATTTCTACCCTCGCATCCAAAAAGGAGAGGCTCTCTCTGGATCTATTGCCTGGATTCCAAGGGCTTGGAACAAAGAGATATACCCAGAGGGAGTTTACCGCGAAAAGTGGGACGAGTGGCGGGCCGAATGGTGCAGGATCCAGGAAGCAGATCCTCATCCTTTTTGTCATCCCCGGCAACAGAAGGTGGTCCGCGGCAAGGATTGCGGTGATCTCGCCGCAGAAGACGAGAAGCTCACAATCGCCACTACCAGGATCCTTCGCTTGAAGGCTGCCGAGCTGATAATGGAGATGATCGGCTTCGACTTTCTCCGCCGCCACATCGCCCCTTTGCAGAACAGGGGAAGGCCAGTCTGGGAGTACAAGAATGCGGCAGATGTCATGAGACTGCGCCCCGGGCTGAACAACAATCTGACCGCTATGCAGCTTGGCGCTCTCCGCCAAAAGTTATTCCAGCGCGAAGACAAGCACCGGCTGCCAGCAAGGGTCGTCCCCTTGTGCAACAACTCTGCCTTGGGGTCAATCATTGCCTTCTTGCCGATGTTCAACGCCCACGGCCTTGACCCGACCTGGGTCGAGCCAAGCGAGGAAGAAGCGCAGAAGTTCTTTGACAATTTGACGGAGAAGCCTGTCCGGCAAGAGTCAGATCTTATCCGCGCCACCACTGATCAGGAGGTAGCCTACATCGCCACCAGAGTGGAGGAGGCGAATCTTGCCGCGGAGGCCGGCAACGTTGGCTTCACAGAGTGGGAAGCCAGCGACGTAGAGGTGGTAGTGGAGGCAAAGCCTGCCGGGGAAGAAGGCGGCGCAGCCGCTGAGAGCTCGTCCGGCGAAGACACGGCCGAAGAGGAGACGCGAGAAGAGCCCTCGCCCCGAAGAAGACAAAGCGTGTCCTTTGGAAGGCTGCTTCAGGCATCCCGGCAAGCCAGCCTACTTCGAGCGGCGAATCCCCCGGCAAGAAAGTGGCCAGCAAGACTGGACCGCGGCAGGGGGCTCGTCAATAGCCCGCGCGGGGCGCGAGACCCACACCAGTGACCACTGCTGGGGCGGCAGGAGGGTCTCGTACTACCACGCCGGAGGTTGCCCTGGCGCCTGCCACGGCCAAGCGGCCTAGGACTCCTCCTCCGCCTCCCCACTCAGACACCGCAACGGAGGTTGACTTCGACATCTCTGGCTTTAGTCCAGAGCGAGAGGAAGAAGAGTGAGTATTTGCCACAGCTTCTACCTTCCAATTTGCATCAATCTTACTGACTTGCTTGTATTGTTTCTGTAGTGACACAGAAACCTTGCTGGAGAGGATGGCGAAGAGGTCAAGGACTTCTACGGGCGACGAGCCCCCGGCGGGCTCCACGAGTGTGCCAGAAACTGTCGTTGTCAGCCCGGAGTCCAGTCCCCAACACAGCCCCCAGCACAGCCCCCAGCGTAAGTTCATCGTCCCTTTTCTGCTGGCTGGTCCCAAGGCTTTCATTCTTGCCGCTGATATCTTTGGGTTCGCAGGAGAAGAACGGCAGCAAGGAGAAGATATCCCCATTGCACCTCCTTCATCGACCGCTCCGCCCACAAGCACATCCCCGGCAAGAGATCCTGCCGACGAGCCCGTCCTGATTGAGGAGGAGCCGACAAGCATGGACTCCGGCAACCCACCCCCGGCAACTGGAGTTGCCGAGAGAGGCGAAGCCACCTCTCGACAGCCCGACGCAGGTACTCGATCGCCTCAGAGTGCTTGTTATTCTTTTCCTCTTATCTCTTTATCTTTAGTCACCTCAAATTTCAAACCTCGATCTTATTCTGTCTTCCTTCTTCGCCCTTCAGAGTTCCCTGTGATGGAACATATGGACGTCGACGTCGTCATCGAGGAGACCGCCAGGGATGCCGCCGCTGAAGCGGACAGGATCGCTGCCAGCGAGGCCACCAAGGATGATGTTGTCGAGGCTGGTGGTGCTCTTGACGGGGAGGCCGCCAAGACAGCACAAGAGGAAATCGCCGAAGAACCTGCTGAAGAGGGCGACAGGGAGGCTGAGGACCGTACTGACAGCATTCCTGCCGCAGGAGCGCCAGGCGCTGCACCGGCCACAGAGCCCCCTGTCACTGGTGAGGCGGCCACTAAAGACCAGCCATCAACATCTGAAGGCCCCTCATCCAGCAAGTATCTCAAGGTTGGCGAGAATCTATTCATCAACTTGCCAGGGACGGCAAGCACTGAGGCACCAGCCGAAGGAGAAATTTTCGAGGAAATTATTGCCGCTGCCGGGCTCGAAGTTGTTGACGATCCCAGCGCTAGCAGCGGCAAGTCTGAAGAGGATCAGCTCCTTAGGCCATGGGCGAAAACTTCCGCAAACTCCAGGCCCTCCATCGCGCCCGAAAAGAGAAGGCGAACTCCAGAATGGCAGTTGTCAAGGCAGCCAAAGCGGATTTTCAAAGGCGCGTCGCACAAATGCAAATCTGGCATGCCGAGGCCCTCCAAGAGCTGGTTGCCGGCCGAGAACAAGTGAGCCAGCAATGGAATGAGATCCTCCTTAAGCAATCAGATATGGAGAAGGCACATGACGAAGCTGTTCAAAGGATTGCTGCCGAAGATGCTCTCCTGACGGGGCGCCGCATTGCTCTTGATGCTCACGAAGA
This sequence comes from Thinopyrum elongatum, assembly GCA_011799875.1. NCBI lineage: Eukaryota > Viridiplantae > Streptophyta > Magnoliopsida > Poales > Poaceae > Thinopyrum > Thinopyrum elongatum. The sequence continues at coordinate 363,467,671 of CM022303.1, forward strand.
AGATCTCACCGCACGTGAGCAGGCGCTCGCCGCCAAGCTTCGTAGCAAGGATGAAGACGTCAAAAATCTTGTCGCGCGGCGGACCCAGGAGCTGGAGCAGAAACACAAGGAGGCGCTTGAAGCTCTGACTGCAAGTCATGCCGGCAAGCTCAAGGAGGCCGTTGATGCTGCCGAAGCTGCAGAGGCCGCCAAAAACGAGCTGAGCGACAAAGTGAAGAGGCTGGAAACAGATCTCGAAGAGCACAGCAAGGAGCTCTCGTCGCTCAAGGGGGACAGGGAAAAAACCCTCCACTCCTTGGCGGAGATGCAAGTTGCCCTGTCCGACAAGACCAAGCAGCTCTCCTCTGCGGCTGATAGTATTTCGGTTCTGGAGCTGAAGCTGACCACGCTGCAGAAGTCTCTCGAGGCCGGCAAGGCCCGTGAGAAGGCTCTACTCAAGGATCTCCAAGGAGAGAGGAACCTGCTCAAGAGCGCCGCCGCTGCCCAAAGCGAGTACGAGAAGGGAGTGGAGACCTGGACTGGCCGTCTCATCGCCACCGCGGAGAAGCTTACCGCAGAACTGTCAACCATGGGCTTGCCGAACTTCAAGTATTCTTCCGAGGAAAGAATATCTCCAAGTGCCAGGTTGACGATGTTCTTTGAAAGCATCATCAACGCGTTGAGGGCGCTCCAGTCCAGCCGGGCGACCCAACTGGCGAACGAGACTCGCCGGCTTTGCCGGGCCGTCCTTCTCAAGGTGCTCATCAAGGTGGTGCACAGCAATCCCGGCATCGACCTCTCCAGCGCGCTCAGCCATCTGCCAAAGGATGCAAATGTTGAGGCGCTTGAAGAGTGTATCGCGCCAATCCTTGAGAAGGTGGACTCCATCAAAAGGATCGAAGGCCAGCGCAGGGATTGAGTGCTTTCCTTTTATTCTTGCCGCCATCATCTCATGTAAAAGACAATTAGGTCTCAAGTTAGAACTGCGGCAACTCATGGATGCAATATAATCTGACTATGTTTAGGCTCATGCTTGCTACTTTCCTTGTCTGATTCCTTTATGTATGGAATTCATCCTATGCTTACTGAAAAAAACTTGGCGGCGCGCAACCTGCCACGAGCGCTGGGTGCGGGACTTCAGCAGCCTGTTGGAGGCGTAGCGGCCGGCAAGACTCCTTGGCGTTCTCAGTGCAGCCACTTAAATCGTTGAGATGACTCGAAACAAAATAAGGGCGCAACTGATTACAACAAGGATTCCTTCTTGTGCAGATTTTCCATACAAGAGTCGGAATCGTCCAAGGAAATAACTTTGTAATAAAAGAAAAACTTGCTCTAAGTTTTTAGGACTTAGCTTTCTGGTTTGTTCTTCCTCCAGCAAGCATCGATTTCGAATGTCACCGACTGGTATTCATATCTCCCCTTCCCCCCGGCAAATATGCACGCGAGGAATCCTTCTGTCTTTGAGAAAAAGAAAGAAGAGAAAATAAAGGGATGAAACCTTGGCGGTTCGTTAGAACTTACCGGGATCAGGTGTCATACAACATCTTAGACAAACATGCATATATAAATATGAACATGGGAATCTATAAGGGAATGTACAACACTTAAATTTATTCATCTGTGCTCAGGGTCTGCGCCTGGCTTTGTACAAAGGGTTACATGCAACATCGGCAAGGCTTGTACAAAAGGGTGGCTGCCGGGAGCCCCCGACAACCGTGCCTTATCGGTAGAACTTGCGAAGATGTTCGATATTCCAGGAATTGCTCACTGGAACGCCATCTTCGGTCTCCAGGCAGACAGCGCCGGGCCTGGTGACTCGTACTACCCGATAAGGGCCTTCCCACTTTGGCGTCAACTTGTTTGAATTCTTGGCAGACTGAATCCATCGAAGAACAAGGTCGCCTTCCTCAAGGCTTCGGGCATGAACTTTGCGGCTATGATAGCGGCGCAAAGCTTGCTGGTAGCGTGCAGCTCGCACAGCAGCCTGAAGACGATTCTCCTCAAGGAGCACAGCGTCATCTTGGCGCAGTTGCTCTTGCTCGAGCTCATCATAAGCGAGCACTTGAGGAGATCCGTATATGAGTTCCGTGGGGAGAACTGCTTCCGCTCCGTAGACTAGAGCGAAGGGCGTCTGGCCGGTGGCTCGATTTGGTGTCGTTCTGATTGACCAAAGAACCGCCGGCAACTCATCAATCCAGCGTCTTCCGCACTTTTTCAGCCTGTCAAAAGTTCTGGTCCTGAGACTGCCCAGCACTTCAGCATTGGCCCTCTCCACTTGGCCGTTGCTTCTCGGGTGAGCAACAGAGGCAAAACAAATCTTGCCGCCAAGGTCTTGGACATACTGCATGAAGGTGCGACTTGTGAACTGCGTGCCGTTGTCGGTGATGATCCTGTTAGGCACACCAAAACGGCAAACAATTCCTTTGAAGAACTTGACAGCCGACTGCGCTGTCACCTTCCTCACTGCTTCCACCTCCGGCCACTTTGTGAACTTGTCGATAGCAACATACAAGTACTCAAAGCCCCCGGTAGCACGGGGGAAGGGGCCCAGTATGTCGAGCCCCCAGACCGAAAATGGCCAGGAGAGAGGGATTGTTTGAAGAGCTTGAGCTGGCTGATGTAATTTCTTCGAATGAAATTGGCACGCTTCACACTTGGTTACTAGTGCAGTCGCATCCTGGAGGGCGGTAGGCCAAAAGAAACCTTGCCGGAATGCTTTCCCGGCAAGCGCTCTTGACCCTATGTGAGAACCACATATGCCCCCATGAATCTCTGCCAACAGTTGTAGTCCATCCTCCCAAGAAATGCACTTCAATTTCACACCGTTTGGTCTCTGTCTGTACAGGACGTCATCGACGAACTTGTACATAACAGACCGACGGGCTACTCTCTCGGCTTCTTCTTGTTCCTCAGGGAGTTCACCTGTCTGAAGGAAATGGACAATGTGCTGTGCCCATGCTGGAGCCTGAGGCTCGACAACTAGGACTAAAGGCATCTCCTCTGCCGGGGGAACGTTTGTCTCGACAACGAGGGCCTGAGGCCCTGTCGAAGCCTGTTGTTCCCCGGCAGGCGTGTCGATCCCGGCAACTTCCTTGCCGGCGGCTCCGGGGAGCTCTGCCGGGAAGTACTGGCCAGAGTTCAATTTCCTTCTTTTTTCTTGCCGCATCGATGGCGCCACGGATGGTTGAGTCAATTGGAGCACAAAAGTTCCTGGTTCCACAGGCAACTTGAGGGCAGCACGCCTTGACAGGTCATCAGCAATATTGTTCTCGGCACGAGGAACATGCTCCATTTGGAGACCATCAAAGCGCTCTTCCAATTTCCTCACTTCATCTACGTAGGCTTGCATCAATGGACTTTGATAGCTCTTGTTAACTTGCCTGACGACAAGCTGTGAATCGCCTTTGATGACGAGCTTTTTGATACCAAGGTCTGCCGCGATCCTGAGACCGGCAAGCAAACCCTCGTATTCTGCAGTGTTGTTGGTCGAACTCTCCCGGGGAAAGTGCATTTGGACTATGTACTTGAGGTGCTCTCCGGTGGGTGCGACAAGCAGCACGCCAGCACCGGCGCCTTGCAGCAAGAAAGCCCCGTCAAAGTACATAATCCATTGCTGATCGATTTCCTTGCCGGGGAGAGTTGTTTCTTGAACTTCTTCATCTGGCGTCTGGGTCCATTCTGCAATGAATTCCACCAAGGCCCTACTCTGAATTGTCGAAGTGCTTTCAAACTTAAGGCCAAAGCTGGACAGCTCCAACGCCCACTCCACAATCCTGCCGGTTGCCTCCGGATTTTGCAAAATCTGTTACAACAGAAAGCGAGTGACGATGGTAATCTCATGTGCTTGAAAATAGTGGCGCAGCTTCCTTGAGGCCATAAGGAGGCTAAAAAGCAGCTTCTGCACCCCAAAATATCTTGACCTAGCCCCTTGTAAAAGAGAGCTAACAAAATAAACTGGGCGCTGCACCACCTTCTTCTTCTGCACAAGTTCTTCTGTTTGCGCGGATCCTGTCTTGCCGGGATCAACCCTTGCCGGGGAAGATCTTGCCGCATCATCCGGCGGTCCTGCCGCTGGTGTTGCTTCCTCATCAGTTTCTCTTTGCGCCACTAGCGCAGCACTAACCACTTGATTTGTTGCTGCCAGATACAACAGCAACGGCTCTTGTGGTTTAGGCGCGACTAGTGTCGGCGGAGAGGAAAGGTATTTCTTCAAATCTTGCAGTGCAGCCTCCGCCTCCGGCGTCCATTTCATTGGACCTGCCTTCTTCAAAATTTTGAAGAAGGGCAGGGCGCGCTCAGCAGATTTGGAAATAAACCTGCTTAGAGCAGCAACACAGCCGGCAAGACGACGCACATCCTTGACGCGTCTCAGCGCTTCAATTTGCTCAATGGCTTTGATCTTGTCGGGGTTCGCTTCGATTCCTCGGCAAGATACAAAGAATCCGAGGAGCTTGCCGGAAGGAACTCCGAACACACACTTCTTAGGATTGAGCTTCAAGTTGATCTTGCGCAAGTTTGCAAATGTTTCTTCTAAGTCTTGAATAAGCGTTGCTTTATCCTTAGTTTTGACCACTATATCATCCATATATGCCTCCATATTTCTATGGAGTTGTGGCTCAAAACCAATATGGATTGCTCTGGCGAATGTTGAACCAGCACTTTTCAACCCGAAAGGCATTCGTATAAAACAATACGTACCACATGGGGTGATAAAGGCGGTCTTCTCTTCATCTTCCTTTGCCATAAAAATCTGATGATACCCTGAATAGGCGTCAAGGAAGGACAGGTGATCACAACCAGCGGTGGCATCCACAATCTGGTCGATGCGCGGCAAGGGAAAGGGATCTTTTGGACAAGCTTTATTGATATCTGTATAATCGATACAAAGCCTCCATTTCCCATTCGCTTTTTGCACTACAACCGGGTTGGCCAACCAGGTTGGATGGAGCACTCCTTTGACCAGTCCCGCCGCCTCCAGCTTCTTAATCTCTTCGGCAATGAATTCTTGCCGTTCCAAGGCCTGTTTCCTCACCCTTTGCTTCACGGGCCGCACATGAGGACAGACAGCAAGGTGGTGCTCGATCACTTTCCTGGGAACACCGGGGATGTCAGACGGTTGCCATGGAAACACGTCGACATTCGCCCGCAGGAAAGCAACAAGCGCGCTTTCCTATTTGTCATCTAGGGCGGAACTTATGGTGAAAGTTCCCCCCGTTCCGTCCTCCCTGGCAGGCACCTTCTTAGTTTCTGGCGGGGCAGCCTTGGACTTCTTGTTCTTGCCGGTGGAACTCTCTGGTACGTCCTCGACGGAAGCACAGCACTCCGAGGAGGCGCGCTTGCCGGAGTTCGCGCCAAGGTTCCTGCCGGTCTTCTTCTTCCCCCCGGGAGTTCCAGCGGCAGGAGCAGATGCCTTGATGGCAGGTGCGGCAACTGCTTCCCGGTAAAGTTGGTCGGCACAGATGAGCGCATCCTTCTTATCGGAATGGACAGTGATGACGCTCAACGGCCCGGGCATCTTCAAAACATTGTATGCGTAGTGTGATGCTGCCATGAACTTAGCCAGCGCTGGCCGACCAAGGATCCCATTGTATGACATGGGGATCTTCGCGACATCAAACACCACCTTTTCGGTCCTGAAGTTAAACTCGCTGCCAAATGTTACCGGCAGCGTGATCTTGCCCTTAGGCTGGGTTCTTCCCAGATTGACCCCTTGAAACGTACCCGTTTCCTCGAGGTCTTCGTCGGGAATCTGAAGCTTTGTGAGCACATCCGGTGAGATCAAGTTTAGGCCGGCCCCGCCGTCAACTAACATCTTCGTCACCTTGAGGTTGCGAATTGTTGGGGAAACCAACAATGGCAAACACCCGACCGCAGTTGTGCGATCGGGGTGATCCTCGGCGTCAAAGATGATAGGCGTGCTGGACCACTTCAGAGGCCTACACGCATCGGGGGATGGCTCTAGCGCATTAACCTCCCGCATCCACTGTTTAAGTTGGCGGTGGGAAGAATGTAGCGAGGCAACCCCATCAATGCACATAGCCTCCGTAGCCTTCTGGAATTCCTGCTCACTGGATTCATCATCTTCCTCATCATCATATCCTTCTTTATCTCGGCCCCGAGCGGGCCGATCCTTCTGCTGCTTGGCCTTGCCGCGGCGACCCCCTCGGCCACCGCGTTTCTTGCCGGACCCCTCAGCACCATCTTGGGCCTTCTCCTTGTCTCGCCTCTCGTATTCGGCCCTCTGCTTCTCGGCAAGCTGCTCAACTTGCCGGCAGCTCTGGAGATTGTGGCCCTTAGTGCGATGGATCTTGCAATACTGCTTGCCGGAGTTCTCCGACTTGTCGGCAGCCGCCAAGGCCTGACAGGAAGGGCACCCGGCAAGATCCTTGCCGGGGTCACTAACCTTGGCCTTCTTGGCGGCGCCGGGGTTGTCGGATTCCTCGACAACAAGCACGGCCTTGCCTCTGCGCTTCCTGTTCCGCCGCCGGCCTTTCCTTGACGGGGCCGCGGCGTCTTCATCTTCGGAGTCGCCTGCCGCGCCAACAACCTCACCAGGGAGTTTCCTCCCCTCTTCAGCTCGAGCGCACTTGTCGGCTAGAGCATAAAGCTCGGCAATACTCCTGACTTTGTTCATCGCCAGCTCTTCCCGCATTCTGCGGTTACGCACATTCTGGTGGAACGCGCTAATGACAGCGGCAGGATGAACGTCGGGAATGTTATACTGCACTCGGCTGAACCTCTGCATAAACTTGCGCAGGGACTCGCCCTCCTTCTGAGGGATGATGTGCAAATCGCTCTCTTGGCCAGGAGCTTGGTGGCCTCCAACGAAGGCGCCAACAAACTGATGGCACAGATCTGACCAGGAATAAATGGAATTCTTCGGCAGATGCATCAACCACGACCTGACGTTGGGCTTGAGCACCAACGGGAAGTAGTTGGCAAGTATCTTGTCATCTCGGCCCCCGGCAGCCTGCACTGCAATGGTGTAGATGCTCAGGAACTCCGAGGGATGGGTCTTTTCGTCATACTTCTCCGGAACCTCTGGCTTAAAGGTTCGGGAATTGGGCCACTGGACTTGCCGCAGCTCACGGGTAAACGCTGGAGTCCCTACCTCATAAGGCAAGTCTCCTACGTCCCCTGGCACAGGCTCGTCGACAGCCGGCCCCGCGCGCTTATCAGAGTGATAGCGCGCTTCCCGTCGCCGCTCGATGGTTGTTCGAGAGTCCTCTTTGCCTTGTTCCTAGAGAACTAGACGTTGATCACGGCGCATCCGTGGATCGGACGACGCCGTGGAAACTTCTTCATGGCGGTCGACTTGCTGAGTTGTCGGCCACCGCTGATGCCACGGAGGGGAGTGCACTGTAGTTGCACCACCTCCGGTTTTCTCTGCATCGGCTCACGCCGGATCGATGGGCCTCCGCTGCAAGGGCCCTGCCTCTTGCGGTCCATCCTTGTTGGCGAAGCCGATAAGGCTCTGGATAGTAGCTCGCCACTCCTCCATCTTCTCCGGGGCGGGAGGAAAATCGAGGAGCAGCTGTGGATGTGCCAAGGCTTCCGCTGGCGTAGGTGGCGGCGACAAGTGTGAGGTACGTGAGGTGCTCTGACTCCTAACCAAGTTAGAAGGAGCACCACCACGGTCACGCGACCGCGCACCACCTCCGCCGGCAGCTCGGTGTGCATGCTGGTCCCGCGCATCTTGGGATCTATGCGCAGAAACCTTTTCGTGGGGACGCCCCGAACCACCAGCGCCATGATGTCGCTCATCTTGCACGACCTGAGTAGGTCGCGAGGCTTGCGCCGGCGCGGGAGCTCCAGCAGGCGCCCTTCGATCCCTAGAGTTAGTTGTGCCACCCATAGGCAACACAGCACCATCTCTAGATCCAGCGGCGTGCAAGTTACCACTGCCACTGCGAACGATACCGCTCACTTGGCTTGGGTCACCAGAACGCCGCCGGGGTTCTAGTCCTCTTCCTTCTGCACCCACACCGTCGTTTGTACGCGAAGGCGCAGGCAAAACGGACCCGGACGGTTGCGCTGTCGCAGCGCTCTTCTTCTTGGGCGGCATGATGATGAAGATGATGAAGAAACTAGGGCGCCGACCACCAGATCAGGTTCACGCAACCTTCAATCCCCCTACCTGGCGCGCCAAAGATGTCGGGGCATGACACCTATGGGGTCCCGAGAGACCCCTTTACGATTCGGCGGGGGGAGAGGTATACGCAAAGAGCAGAACCAGTGATCGACGCGTGAGGTTTTTACCCAGGTTCGGGCCACTGATCAGCGTAAAACCCTACTCCTGCTTTGTGTTCTTATTGATGTTCTTGAGCCCAGCCTTCAGGAGCGCTCGCAATGAACAGTACGTTCAAAGAGCAGCTACACATGTAGAATGGGCCAGAAGTTCTCCTCCCCCCTATAGCAGTTGCCTTGGGCCTCCTTTTATATGCTCAAAGGGGTCTCCACAGTGGCAAAATTTACATACATTGAGGTGTAAAGTAGCTACAGGGTATCATACCTAACCCCTGACGGATTAGGACAAGCGCATTTAATGCACCATGAGGTGTCCGTTTAGGTGTCCTCACTTTCTTGGGGATGGAAAAAGGGGCCATCCCATCTGCACCGCTTAAGCTCTCCTCCACTGGCGCGTTGCCACACATCCAGAGAAGGACCCAGAATGTCAGGTACGCTGCTGTGCCGAAGAGGTGGCACAGTGGCAGAATCTCGCCAGGCGCCGAATCTTGCCGGGCGCCAACCCTTGCCGGACGCCAAGCCTTGCCGGGCGCCGAGCCTTGCCGGGCGCCAAGCCTTGCCGGGCCCCAAAGGCCATCCCGGCAAGGATCTTGCCGGGAAGGCTGGCCTTCGGATTCCAGCTCTGCTTATCTGCTAAACCTCAGATCTCTGACTTGATGATTTCCTTGATGGGTTGAATCGACCCCGAGCTGATCCCGGCAAGCCTTGCCGCGAGGATGGCTACAACTGTCCGTGCACAAGTACAGGGTACTAGTGGCCCAATACTTAGTACACCGACACATAGAAACTAGAAAACAAGCAAATTATGCATTGAAAACAGAATCTGTCAAAAACAGAAAAGTACGTAAAGATCTGAATTAAGGTCATACTTCTGTAACTCTAAAAATTCTGAAAAATTAGGAAAACGTATAAAATTTGCATATCCATCGACTGTAAAACATTCAGAATTTTTCCACGTTCCAGTAAAATATAGGAATTTATGTATTGGACGCAAAAGTTTCTGTTTTTGCACAGAATCAAGTCAACTATCATCCACACTATCCCAAAGGCTTTACTTGGTACTTTATTGAAACAAAAGCTATAAAACATGATTAATACAGTAGCCTAATCATGTGAACACACAAAAACAGTAGGGGTAAATGTTGGGTTGTCTCCCAACAAGCGCTTTTCTTTAATGCCTTTTTAGCTAGGCATGATGATTTCAATGGTGCTCACATAAAAGATAAGGATTGAAACATAAAGAGAGCATCATGAATCATAAGTTCCTCTCTCATAATAATTTTCAGTAGCATCATGAATAGATTTATCAATATAACCATCACATAAAGCATTCTTTTCATGATCCACAAGCATAGAAATTTTATTACTCTCCACATAAGAAAATTTCTTCTCATTCTCAATGGTGGGAGTATCATATGAAACTCAAATACTATAAATTGTTTCCACATTAAAAGAGTAATTTCAGGAAAAGGGTAATCATAACTATGACAAGTTTTATAAATATAATCATTACCACTTTTTATAACATAAGTATCATCACAATAATCATCATAAGTAGCAACTTTGTTCTCATCATAGATAGGAGGCATGCAATCATCATTAGCATTTTGGATATTCAAATAATTCATACTAACAACATTGCAATCATGCTCACCATTCAAAGTTTTATGCCAAACATTTTATTTAATTCTACTTCTATCAATTGAGCACAATTTTCCTTTCCATCATTTTCAAGAAAGACATGATAAAGACGAATAATATGAGACCACTTCAATTCCATTTTTTTGTAGTTTACTTTTACAAACCAAACTAGTGATAAAACAAGAAACTAAAAGATTCAATTGCAAGATCAAAAGATTAACCTTCAAGCACTCACCTCCCCGGCAACGGTGCAAGAAAAGAGCTTGATGTCTACTATGCAACTTTATTCTTGTAGACTCGTGTTGGGCCTCCAAGCGCAGAGTTTTGTAGGACAGTAGCAATTTTCCCTCAAGTGGATGACCTAAGGTTTATCAATCCGTGGGAGGCGTAGGATGAAGATGGTCTCTCTCAAACAACCCTGCAACCAAATAACAAAGAGTCTCTTGTGTCCCCAACACACCAAATACAATGGTAATTTGTATAGGTGCACTAGTTCGGCGAAGAGATGGTAATAAAAGCGTAGTAATGATAGTAGATATTGATTTTTGTAATAGGAACAATAAAAAACAGCAAGGTAGCAATTGATAAAATTGAGCACAAATGGTATTGCAATGCTTGAAAATGAGGCCTAGGGTCCATACTTTTGCTAGTGCAATCTCTCAACAATGCTAATCTAATTGGATCATATAACCATCCCTCAACGTGCGAGGAAGAATCACTCCAAAGTTCTTATCTAGCGGAGAACATAAGAAGAAGTTGTTTGTAGCTATTCTTTCCGATCGATCTATCAAGAGTTCATACTAAAATAACACCAAAGCAAATTCAGATTCATAATACTCAATCCAACACAAAGAACCTCAAAGAGTGCCCCAAGATTTCTACCAGAAAACAAAAGACGAGAACGTGCATCAACCCCTATGCATAGATTACCCCAATGTCACCTCGGGAATCCGCGAGTTGAGTACCAAATCATATTTCAAGTGAATCAATATAATACCCCATTGTCACCACGGGTATTCATATGCAAGACATACATCAAGTGTTCTCAAAACCATAAAAGTATTCAATCCGATAAAACGAAATCTCAAAGGGAAAACTGAATTCACAACAAGATAGAGAGGGGAAAACACCATATGATCCAACTATATTAACAAAGCCCGCGATACATCAAGATCGTGACATCTCAAGTACACGAGAGAGAGAGAGAGAGAGAGAGAGAGAGATTAAACACATAGTTACTGGTACATACCCTTAGCCCCGAGGGTGGACTACTCCCTCCTCATTATGGTGGCTGCCGGGATGATGAAGATGGCCACCGGTGATGATTTCCCCCTCCAGCAGGGTGCCGGAACAAGGTCTAGATTGGTTTTTGGTTGCTATAGAGGCTTGCAGCGGCGGAACTTCTAATCTAGGGTTACCCCTGATGGTTTCTCTATTTATAGGATTTTTTGGCGTTGGTTTCATGGGAAGATGGGCCTCGAGGTGAGCATAACCCACCGGGGCGCGTCTGGGCCTCCTGGCGTGCCCCGGTGTCTTGTGCCCTACTCCTTCACCTTCTGGTCCTTCCACGAAGCTTCAGGGGTCTCTTTTGTTCCAAAAAAATCATCAAAAAGTTTCAGCTCATTTGGAGAACTTTCATTTCTGCACAAAAAACAGCACCACGGTAGTTCTGCTGAAAACAGCATCAGTCTGGTTAGTTCCATGCAAATCATACCAAAACCATATAAAATTGTTGTAAACATGGTATGAATACTTCATAAATTATAGATACGTTGGAGACGTATCATTGAAGTACTTTCAAACTTGAGATGAAAGATTGACAGTTCCAACGCCCACTCCACAATCCTGCCTGTTGCATCTGGATTTCACAAAATTCTTTGCATTGGAAAGCGAGTGATGACGGTAATCTGATGTTCTTAAAAGTTGTGGTGTAGCTTCCTTGAGGCCATGAGAAGGCCAAAGAGCAATTTCTGCATACCAGAATATCTTGAACTAGCCCCCTGGAGAAGGGAACTGACAAAATAAACTGGGCGCTGCACCAACTTCTTCCTCTGCACTACTTGTCATTCTGTTGCATCTGCTTGATGTGCACTTGTCTTGTCGGCACCAGGACTTGTTGGAGAAGATTCCGAGTTGTCGCTTGTCGGGGCTGCATCTGCCACTCCTTCATTTTCAGCTTCCCTCTCAGCCACTAGTGCAGCACTGGCCACTTGATTTGGTACCGCCAAGTACAGCAACAATGGCTCTTGCGGCCTCAGCGCAACCAGTGTTGGCACAAAGGAGAGGTACTTCTTCAAATCCTATAGCGTGGCCTCCGGTTCCAGAGTCCATTTCATTGGACCTGCCTTGTTGAAAATTTTGAAAAACGACAAGGCGCGCTCAGCAGATTTGGAGATGAACCTGCTCAATGCAGCAATGCAGCCGGCAAGGAGGCGCACATCCTTGGCGCGCTTTGGTGCTTCAATTTTCTCAATTGCTTTACTCTTGTCAGGATTTGCTTCAATTCCTCATTGAGATACAAAGAACCCGAGAAGCTTGTTGGATGGAATGCCAAACACACACTTCTCGGGGTTGAGCTTCAAATTGATCTTGCGTAGATTAGCAAATGTCTCTTCTAAATCTTGTATAAGTGTTGCTTTGTCCTTGGTTTTGACCACTATGTCATCCATGTACACTTCCACATTTCTGTGCAGGTGGGGCTGAAAACTAATCTGGACTGCTCTTGCAAATGTGGAACCAGCACTTTTCAATCCGAAAGGCATACATATAAAGCAATACATGCCACATGGAGTGATAAATGCGATGTTCTCTTCAACCTCCTTGGACATGTAAATCTGTTGATACCCAGAGTAGGCATCAAGAAACGACAGTAAGTCATAGCCAGCAGTGGAGTCCATAATCTAATTGATGCGTGGCAAGGGAAAAGGATCTTTTGGACAAACTTTATTGATATCAGTATAGTCAATACAAAGCCTCCATTTCCCATTAGCCTTATGCACTACAACTGAATTGGCCAACCACGTTGGATGGGGCACTCCTCTGAGCAGGTCTGCCGCTTCCAACTTCTTGATCTCCTCGGCAATAAACTGTTGTCGTTCCAAAGCTTGCTTCCTCGCCTTCTGCTTGACGGGCTGCGCGTGGGGACAAACATCATGATGATGTTCAATTACCTCCCTGGGAACACCAAGGATGTTAGATGGTTGCCATGCAAACACATCGGCATTCTCCCACAGGAAGGCAATGAGCACGCTTTCCTATTTGTCGTCAAGGGTGGAACTTATAGTGAAAGTTCCCCCCTTGTCGTCCTCCTTGGCGGATACCTTCTTGGTTGCTGGTGGAGCTGCTTTGGATTTCTTGGTCTTGTCGGCAGAGCTCTCTGGCACGTCCTCAATGGGAGCGCAGTACTCCGAAGAGGTGTACTTGCCGGAGTTCTTGTCAGTGATCTTGCCGGTCCTCTTCCTCTTCTTCGCCCCGAGAGCATTGTCAGCGGGAGCAAGTGCCTTGGCGGCAGATGCTACAACTGCTTCCCGGTAGAGCTGATCAGCGCAAATGAGCACGTCCTTTTTATCAGAATGGATGGTGATGACGCTTATTGGCCCTGGCATCTTCAATGTGTTGTAAGCAAAGTGGGATGCTGCCATGAATTTCGCCAATGCCGGGCGGCCAAGGATCCCATTGTACGGCAATGGAATCTTGACGACTTCAAAGACAATCTTCTTTGTGGTGTAGTCGAGCTCAGCCCTGGCATCTTCACCAGCAGCGTGATCTTGCCCTTCGGCTTACTCCTTCCTAGATTGATCCCTTGAAATGTGCCTATCTTCTTGAGATCTTTATCAGAAATTTTTAGCCTCTTGATCACATATGGCGATATCAAGTTCAGACCAGCCCCACCGTCATCCAACATTTTTGGCACCTTGAGGTTGCGTATTGTTGGTGAAACCAACAACGGCACGCACCCGACCATAGTTGTCCGATCAGGGTGGTCCTCGGCATAAAAAATGATGGGCGTGTTGGACTGATACGTCTCCATCGTATCTATAATTTTTGATTGTTCCATACCAATATTATACAACTTTTACATACTTTTGGCAACTTTTTATACTATTTTTAGGACTAACATATTGATCCAGTGCCCAGTGCCAGTTCCTGTTTGTTGCATATTTTTTGTTTCGCAGAAAATCCATATCAAACGGAGTCCAAACAGGATAAAACTTACGGAGATTTTTTTTGGAATATATGTGATTTTTGGGAAAAAGAATCAACGCGAGACGATGCCCGAGGGGGCCACAAGGACGGGGGGGCGCCCTAGGGGGTAGGGCGCGCCCTGGACCCTTGTGGCCACCCTGTAATGCGGTTGGTGCCCTTCTTCGGCCGCAAGAAAGCTAATATCCGGATAAAAATTGTGTTAAAATTTCAGCCCAATCGGAGTTACGGATCTCCGGGAATTTAAGAAACGGTGAAAGGCCAGAATCTGGGAGCGGAGAAACAGAAGGAAACAGAGAGAGAGATCAAATATCGGAGGGGCTCTCACCCCTCCACCACCATGGAGGCCAAGGACCAGAGGGGAAACCCTTCTCCCATCTAGGGGAAAGGTCAAGGAAGAAGAATAAGGAGGAGGGCTCTCTCCCCCTCTCTCCCGGTGGCACCGGAACACCGTCGGGGCCATCATCGTGACGGCGATCTACACCAACAACTTCGCTGCCGTCATCACCAACTCTCTCCCCCTCTATGCAGTGGTGTAACCTCTCTTTTACCCGCTGTAATCTATACTTAAACATGGTGCTCAACGCTATATATTATTTCCCAATGATGTATGGCTATCCTATGATGTTTGAGTAGATCCGTTTTGTCCTATGGGTTGATTGATGATCGTGATTGGTTTGAGTTCCATGTTTTATTATTGGTGCTGTCCTATGGTGCTCTCCGTGTCACGCAAGCGTGAGGGATCCCCACTGTAGGGTTTGCAATATGTTCATGATTTGCTTATGGTGGGTGGCGTGAGTGACAGAAGCACAGACCCGAGTAAGTAGGTTATTTACGTATGGGAGTAAAGAGGACTTGATACCTTATAATTCTATGGTTGGGTTTTACCTTAATGATCTTTAGTAGTTACAGATGTTTGCTAGAGTTCCAATTATAAGTGCATATGATCCAAGAAGAGAAAGTATGTTAGCTTATGCCTCTCCCTCATATAAAATTGCAATAACGATTACCGGTCTAGTTATCGATTGCCTAGGGACAAATAACTTTCTTGTGACAAAAAGCTCTCTACTAAAACTAACTTAGTTGTTTCTTTATCTAAACAGCCCCTAGTTTTTATTTACATGCTCTTTATTATCTTGCAAACCTATCCTATCACACCTACAAAGTACTTCTAGTTTCATACTTGTTCTAGGTAAAGTGAACGTTAAACATGCGTAGAGTTGTATCGGTGGTCGATAGAACTTAAGGGAATATTTGTTCTACCTTTAGCTCCTCGTTGGGTTCGACACTCTTATTTATCGAGAAAGGCTACAACTGATCCCTTATACTTGTGGGTTATCAAGACCTTTTTCTGGCGCCGTTGCCGGGGAGCAATAGCGTGGGGTGAATAATCTCGTGTGTGCTTGTTTGCTTTATCACTAAGTAGATTTTATTTTCTGTTCTAAGTTGTTCTCTATCTTTAGTTATGGACATGGAACATGAAATACCAAAAAATTAGGTGTACTTGCTACTCATGGAGATGGGGAACCTCCTAAAACCCTCGATGCTCATTATGTGAAAGATATTATGCACTACTTTAATAATCCTGAGAAAACCCCATTCAATTATATAATGGGAGACACGTTGGATCAATGTGAATACTTTAGGGATCATCGCTTGACTCAAAAAGGAAAACGGTTATGGGATCAAATTCATATGTTGCATTGGTATGCTCGGGAACTATGCTTGAGATATGATTATACTTGTTGCTCTAGGATGAAGGCTCCACACCTTCCCTTTTCATGTAAATTTAATGATAATAAAACCTTGGCTTCTTATGCTAATGGTATATATGATTACTATGAAGTGGAACGAATAGAAGAATTCATTGCTTTTAAGGGTGCATATGAAATTGAATCTTTGTTTGAAAAGTGTGAAAATCTTGATGATGCTGTTTACAGACCTGAAAATTTTGCTATACTTAAATATTGCTATGAGAATTATGAATACAATGTAGATATTGATGCATTTATTGAGAAAGTCTCCTCTGTCCAAGAAGAGACTAATATTTTGCAGGAAACTATGGAAGAAGAAATTGATGACACTGTGAACTCATTAGATGGAAAAAATGACGAGGAGAGCGAAGAACAAAAGGAGGAAGAGCGGATTAGCTACCCGTGCCCACCTTCTAATGAGAGTAACTCTTCAACTCATACATTGTTTAATTTCCCTTCGTGCTTACCGAAGGATGATTGCTATGATAGATGCTATGATCCCTTTGATTCGTTTGAAATATCCCTTTTTGATGAACTTGATGCTTGCTATGCTTGTGGCCATGATGCCAATATGAATTATGCTTATGGAGATGAACTTGCTATAGTCCCTTATGTTAAGAATGAAATTGTTGCTATTGCACCTACGCATGATAGTCCTATTATCTTTTTGAATTCTCCCAACTACACTTTATCGGAGAAGTTTGCGCTTATTAAGGACTATATTGATGGGTTGCGTTCTACTATTGCACATGATGATTTTGATAAATATAATATGAATGTGCTTGCTGCTCCTACTTGCAATTATTATGAGAGAGGAACTACATCTCCGCCTCTCTATGTTTCCAATACGATAAAATTGCAAGAAACTGTTTATACTATGCATTGGCCTTTACTTTGTGTGCATGAATTGTTCTTTTATGACATGCCAATGCATAGGAAGAGAGTTGGACTTCGTTGTTACATGATATATGTTACTTTGTGCTCACTACTAAATTACAAATCATTGTTAATTAAAATTGGCTTTGATATACCTTGGGATCCGGGTGGATCCATTACTTGAGCACTATATGCCTAGCTTAATGGCTTTAAAGAAAGCGCTACCAGGGAGACAACCCGGAAGTTTTAGAGAGTCATTTATTTCTGTTGAGTGCTTTTATAAAGTTTAAAAACAAAAAAATAAAGTGGGGAACCTAAAACTTTTCAAAAAGAAAAGTGAAAGTGAGAGAGACGAGCATTGTGAAAGTGGAAGCATGCCTTGAACTTTGTTCATGCCCATGGAAACTTTGTGAATCTTCATTACAGAAACTTTTCAACAAAAATAATTATCCCCTTGTATAAATCCATTGTATTATAAATACAATGTGCCAAGATTTGCCTTTAGGATGATTAGATTGCTTGTTTGGTTGTAATGTGTGATTTTAAATCTTTTACTGGAAAGTCAAACGCTTCTGAAACTTTTTGCACAGTACTTATATACAATTTTTTTATTTTTTACTAATTTTTCAGAATTTTTGGAGTTACAGAAGTATGGTAGATGTTCAGATTGCTACAGACTGTCCTGTTTTTGACAGATTCTGTTTTTGATGCATTGTTTTGCTCGTTTTGATGAAACTATCGATTTTCTTGGTGGTATAAGCCATGGAAAAGTTATAATACAATAGCTACAATGAAAAAATAAAATATTAATGAGTTTTCAACAGTACTTAAAGTGGTGATTTGTTTTATTATACTAACGGATCTCACGAGGGTTTTTGTTAAGTTTTGTGTGATTGAAGATTTCAAGTTTTGGGTGAGATCACGATGGATGAAGGAGTAAGGAGTGTCAAGAGACTAAGCTTGGGGATGCCCCCGGAAGGCATCCCCTCTTTCTTCTAACGATCATCGGTAATTTTACTTGGAGCTATATTTTTATTCGTCACATGATATGCGTAAATCTTGAAGCGTGGTGTGCCTTTTATTTTTCTTTTAATAAATGCACCATGCAGGTATGAGATAGTCCTTGGTTGATTTATAGAATGCTCTTTGCACTTCACTTATATCTTTTGAGTATGGCTTTACAGAATGCTTCATGTGCTTCACTTATATCATTTGAAGTTTGGATTGCCTGTTTCTCTACACATAAAAAACCGCCATTTGTAGAATGCTCTTTTGATTCACTTATATTTGTTAGAGCGTGGGCATATCTTTTGTAGAAAGAATTAAACTCTTTTGCTTCACTTATATCTATTTAGAGAGTTGACAAGAATTGGTCATTCACATGGTTAGTCATAAAATCCTATATAAAACTTGTAGATCACTGAATATGATAAGTTTGATTCCTTGCAATAGTTTTGCGATATAAAGATGGTGATATTAGAGTCATGCTAGTGGGTAATTGTGGATTGTAGAAATAATTGTGTTGAAGTTTGTGATTCCCGTAGCATGCACGTATGGTGAACCGTTATGTAACGAAGTTGGAGCACGAGGTATTTATTGATTGTCTTCCTTATGAGTGGCGGTCGGGGACGAGCGATGGTCTTTTCCTACCAATCTATCCCCCTAGGAGCATGCACGTAGTACTTTGTTTCAATGACTAATAGATTTTTGCAATAAGTATGCGAGTTCTTTATGACTAATGTTGAGTCCATGGATTATACGCACTCTCACCCTTCCATCATTGCTAGCCTCTTCGGTACCGTGCATTGCCCTTTCTCACCTCGAGAGTCAGTGCAAACTTCGCCGGTGCATCCAAACCCCGTGATATGATACGCTCTGTCACACATAAGCCTCCTTATATCTTCCTCAAAACAGCCACCATACCTACCTATCATGGCATTTCCATAGCCATTCCGAGATATATTGCCATGCAACTTCCATCATCATCATATACATGACTTGAGCATTCATTGTCATATTGCTTTGCATGATCATAAGATAGCTAGCATGATATTTTCATGGCTTGTCCGTTTTTTGATATCTTTTGCTATGCTAGATCATTGCACATCCTGGTACACTGCCAGAGGCATTCATATAGAGTCATACTTTGTTCTAGATATCGAGTTGTAATACTAAGTTGTAAGTAAATAAAAGTGTGATGATCATCATTATTATAGCATTGCCCCATGTGAGGAAAAATAAAGAGGCCAAAGAAGCCACTCAAGAAAAAGAGAAAACAAAAAAAAAGAGAAAAGAGAGAAGGGGCAATGTTACTATCCTTTTTCCACACTTGTGCTTCAAAGTAGCACCATGTTCTTCATATAGAGAGTCTCTTGAGTTATCACTTTCATATACTAGTGGGAATTTTTCATTGTAGAACTTGGCTTGTATATTCCAACGATGGGCTTCCTCAAATTTCCCTAGGTCTTCATGAGCAAGCAAGTTGGATGCACACCCACTTAGTTTAATTTGTGAGCTTTCATACACTTATAGCTCTAGTGCATCCGTTGCATGGCAATCCCTACTCCTCGCATTGACATCAATTGATGGGCATCTCCATAGCCCGTTGATTAGCCGCGTCGATGTGAGACTTTCTTCCTTTTTGTCTTCTCCACACAACCCCCACCATCATATTCTATTCCACCTATAGTGCTATGTCCACGGCTCACGCTCATGTATTGTGTGAAAGTTGAAAAGGTTTGAGAACATCAAAAGTATGAAACAATTGCTTGGCTTGTCATCGGGGTTGTGCATGATTTGAATATTTTGTGTGGTGAAGATGGAGCATAGCCAGACTATATGATTTTGTAGGGATAACTTTCTTTGGCCATGTTATTTTGAGAAGACATGATTGCTTTATTAGTATGTTTGAAGTATTATTGTCTTAATGTCAAATGATACACTATTGCTTTGAATCACTCGTGTCTTAATATTCATGCCATGATTAGATTATATGATCAAGATTATGCTAGGTACCATTCCACATCAAAAAAATTCTTTTTTATCATTTACCTACTCGAGGACGAGCAGGAATTAAGCTTGGGGATGCTGATACGTCTCCATCGTATCTATAATTTTTTATTGTTCCATGCCAATATTATATAACTTTTACATACTTTTGGCAACTTTTTATACTATTTTTGGGGCTAACATATTGATCCAGTGCCCAGTGCCAGTTCCTGTTTGTTGCATGTTTTTTGTTTTGCAGAAAAATCATTTCAAACGGAGTCCAAACTGGATTAAAACTTATGGAGATTTTTTTTGGAATATATGTGGTTTTTGGGAAAAAGAATCAATGCGAGGCGATGCTCGAGGGGGCCACAAGGACGGGGGGCGCGCCCTGGACCCTTGTGGCCAACCTGTAAGGTGGTTGGTGCCCTTATTCGGTCGAAAGAAAGCTAATATCCGGATAAAAATCGTGTTAAAATTTCAGCCTAATCGGAGTTACGGATCTCCAGGAATTTAAGAAACGGTGAAAGGCCAGAATCTGGGAGCGTAGAAACAGAAGGAAACAGAGAGAGAGATCCAATCTCGGAGGGGCTCTCACCCCTCCGCCACCATGGAGGCCAAGGACCAGAGGGGAAACCCTTCTCCCATCTAGGGGGAAGGTCAAGGAAGAAGAAGAAGGAGGAGGGTTCTCTCCCCCTCTCTCCCGGTGGCACCGGAACGCCGCCGGGGCCATCATCGTGATGGTGATCTACACCAACAACTTCGCTGCCGTCATCACCAACTCTCTCCCCCTCTATGCAGCGGTGTAACCTCTCTTTTACCCACTGTAATCTCTACTTAAACATGGTGCTCAATGCTATATATTATTTCCCAATGATGTATGGCTATCCTATGATGTTTGAGTAGATCCGTTTTGTCCTATGGGTTGATTGATGATCGTGATTGGTTTGAGTTGCATGTTTTATTATTGGTGTTGTCCTATGGTGCTCTCCGTGTCGCACAAGCATGAGGGATCCCTGCTGTAGGGTTTGCAATATGTTCATGATTTGCTTATGGTGGGTGGCGTGAGTGACAGAAGCACAGACCCGAGTAAGTAGGTTGTTTGCGTATGGGAGTAAAGAGGACTTGATACCTTATAATGCTATGGTTGGGTTTTACATTAATGATCTTTAGTAGTTACGGATGTTTGCTAGAGTTCCAATCATAATTGCATATGATCCAAGATGAGAAAGTATGTTAGCTTATGCCTCTCCCTCATATAATATTGCAATAACGATTACCGGTCTAGTTATCGATTGCCTAGGGACAAATAACTTTCTTGTGACAAAAAGCTCTCTACTAAAACTAACTTAGTTGTTTCTTTATCTAAACAGCCCCTAGTTTTTATTTACGTGCTCTTTATTATCTTGCAAACCTATCCTATCACACCTACAAAGTACTTCTAGTTTCATACTTATTCTAGGTAAAGCGAACGTTAAGCGTGCGTAGAGTTGTATCGGTGGTCGATAGAACTTGATGGAATATTTATTCTACCTTTAGCTCCTCGTTGGGTTCGACACTCTTATTTATCGAGAAAGGCTACAACTGATCCCCTATACTTGAGGGTTATCATGGACCATCTCAGTGGCTTTTGGGCATCAACTGTCCGTTCCGTTGCATTGACCTCACACACCCACTGGTTGAGTTGGCGGTGAGAGGAGTGCAAAGATGCGCCTCCGTCAATGCACATTGCTTCCGTGGCCTTCTGGTACTCATGCTCACTGGACTTGTCATGGACCTCTTCATCTTCATCATCATCCTCTTCCTTCTTGTCACAGCCACTAGAAGGCTTCTCCTTCTGCTGCTTAGCCTTGCCGCGGTGACCTCCCCGTCTGCCACTCTTCTTGCCGGACCCTCCAACACCTTCTTGAGCCTTCTCCTTGTCTCTCTTCTCATATTCAGCCTTCTACTTCTCAGCAAGCTTCTCAACTTGCCGGAAGTCTTGGAGGTCATGGCTCTTGGTACGGTGGATCTTGCAATACTACTTACTGGAGCCTCCGGTCTTGTAGGTAGCTGCCAAGGCTTGACACAAGGCGTACCCGGAAACCTCCTTTCCGGGGCTCTCAGTCTTGGCCTTCTTGGCGGTATCAACATTGCTGGTCCCCTAAATGACTAACACTTCCTTGCCCTTGCACTTCCTGTTGTGCTTGCGGCCTTTCTTCTTCGGGGTGGTGGTGGCGTCATCGTCCTCAGAATTGACCTCTGCGCCAGCATCCTCCCCAGGAAGTTGCTACATCTTGAGCTAGGTTGGTTTTTCCCTTAAATAGGAAAGGGTGATGCAGCAAAGTAGAGATAAGTATTTCCCTCAGTTTGAGAACCAAGGTATCAATCCTATAGGAAGAACACACAAGTCAACAATGGTTGCACCTACACAAACAAACAAATACTTGCACCCAATGCGATAAAGGGGTTGTCAATCCCTTCACGGTTACTTGCAAGGATGAGATCTCATAGAGATAGGTAAAAAAGATAAATAAAAGTGCAAAACAAAGTAAAAGTAAATAAATTGCAGCAAGGTATTTTTGACTTTTTGGTTTTATAGATCTAAAAATAAGATGATAAAAATAGACCCGGGGGCCATAGTTTTCACTAGAGGCTTCTCTCTTGAAAGAACACATACGATGGGTAAGCAAATTACTGCTGAGCAATTGATAGAAAAGCGCAAAGTTATGACGATATCTAAGGCAATGATCATGAATATAGGCATCATGTCCGTGACAAGTAGACCAACTCCTGCCTGCATCTACTACTATTACTCCACACATCGACCGCTATCCAGCATGCATCTAGTGTATTAAGTTAACAAGAACGGAGTAACGCCTTAAGCAAGATGGCATTATGTAGAGGGATAGATCCAATCAATATGAAATAAACCCCATCTTTTTAACCTTAATGGCAACAATAAAAATACGTGCCTCGCTACCCATTCTGTCACTGGGTGAGGACACCGCAAGATTGAACCCAAAACAAAGCACCTCTCCCATTGCAAGAAAAATCAATCTAGTTGGCCCAACCAAATCAATAGATCGGCGAGAAATACAAAGCTATCTTAATCATGCATAAAAGAGTTCAGAGAAGACTCAAATAATATTCATAGATAATCTGATCATAAATCCACAATTCATGGATCTCAACAAATGCACTACAGAAGAAGATTACATCGAATAGATCTCCAAGAACATCAAGGAGAACATTGTAATGAAGATCAAAGAGAGAGAAGAAGCCAACTAGCTACTAGCTATGGACCCGTAGGTCTGTGGTAAACTACTCACACGTCATCGGAAGGGCAGCAAGGTTGATGTAGAGGCCCTCCGTGATTGAATCCCCCTCCGGCAAGAGTACCAGAACAGGTCTCCAAATGGGATCTCACGAGGACAAAAACTTGCAGTGGCGGAAAAGTATGTTTGATGTGCCCTCTGGTATACAGGGAATATTTGGGTATGTATGGAGCTGAGATTAGGGTTGGAGGAGCCACAGGTGGCCCCCAAGCCTGGGGGGGGCGCCCCCCTAGGGTGCGCCTCCCGAGCTTTTCGTGGCCTCGTGGCTCTTCTAGCCTCCTCCCGAAGATTCCTTGGTTGTTCTGGTCCAAGAAAAATCATCAAAAAGTTTCGTTCCGTTTGGTATTGATTTTCTGTAAAAGATCAAAACAGGGAAAAAAACAGCAACTCGTATTAGGCACTAGGTTAATAGGTTAGTCCCAAAAAATGATATAAAATAGCATAAGAATACATATAAAACATTCGATATGGATAATATAATAGCATGGAACTATAACAATTTATAGATACTTGGAGACGTATCAAGCATCCCCAAGCTTAATTCATGCTCGTCCTCGACTAGGTAAACGAATAAAACATAATTTTTGATGTGGAATGCTACCTAACATGTTTATCATGTAATCTTTCTTTATGTGGCATGAATATTCAGATCCATATGATTCAAAACAAAATTTTAATATTTACATAAAAACAATAATACTTCAAGCATACTAATAAAGCAATCATGTCTTCTCAAAATATTATGGCTAAAGAAAGTTATCCCTACAAAATTATATAATCTTGTCATGCTCTATCTTCATAACACAAAGTATTTATCATGCACAACCCCGATGACAAGCCAAGCAATTGGTTCATACTTTTATTGCTCTTAAGCTTTTTCAACTCTCATGCAATACATGAGCGTGAGCCATGGATATAACACTATGGGTGGAATAGAATATGATGGTGGAGGTTGTGTGGAGAAGACAAAAAATGGAGAAAGTCTCACATTGACGAGGCTAATCAATGGCTATGGAGATGCCCATCAATTGATGTCAATGCAAGGAGTAGGGATTGCCATGCAACGGATGCACTAGAGCTATAAGTGTATGAAAGCTCAAAAGAAAACTAACTGGGTGTGCATCCAACTCGCTTGCTCATGAAGACCTTGGGCAATTTGAGGAAGCCCATCATTGGAATATACAAGCCAAGTTCTATAATGAAAAATTCCCACTATTAATATATGAAATTGAAAAAATAGAAGACTCTCTATCATGAAGAACATGGTGCTACTTTGAAGCACAAGTGTGGAAAAGGATAGTAACATTGTCCCTTCTCTCTTTTTCTCTCATCTTTTTTTTTCTTTTCTCTTGTTTTTATTTTGGGCTCTTTGGCCTCTCTTTTTTATTTTGGGCTCTTTGGCCTCTTTTTTATTTTAAGTCCGGAGTCTCATCCCGACTTGTGGGGGAATCATAGTCTCCATCATCATTTCCTCACATGTGACAATGCTCTAATAATGATGATCATCACACTTTTATTTACTTACAACTCAAGAATTACAACTCGATACTAGAACAAAAATATGACTCTATATGAATGCCTCCGGCGGTGTACCGGGTTGTGCAATGATCTAGCGTGACATGTATAAAAATATGAACGGTGGCCAAGCCACAAATACTATGTCAACTATATGATCATGCAAAGCTATATGACAATGATGGTGTGTGTCATAATAAAATGGAACGGTGGAAGTTGCATGGCAATATATCTAGGAATGGCTATGAAAATGTCATAATAGGTAGGTATGGTGGCTGTTTTGAGGAAGATATAAGGTGGCTTATGTGTGAAAGAGCATATCATATCATGGGGTTTGGATGCACCGGCGAAGTTTGCAACAACTCTCAAGGTGAGAAAGGGCAATGCACGATACTGAAGAGGCTAGCAATGATGGAAGGGTGAGAGTGCATATAATCCATGGACTCAACATTAGTCATAAAGAACTTACATACTTATTGAAAAAGTTTATTAGCCCTCAAAGAAAAGTACTAATACGCATGCTCCTAGGGGGATAGATTGGTAGGAAAAGACCATCGCTCATCCTCGACCGCCACTCATAAGGAAGACAATCAAAAATAAATCATGATTCAACTTCATCGCATGACGAGAGACCATACATGCACGCTTCGGGAATCACAAACCTTAACACAAATATTCTTACTAAACCACAATTACTAAACTAGCATGTCTCTAATATCACCATCTTTATATCTCAAAACAAATGCAAGGAATCAAACTTCTCATATATTCAATGATCTTCATGAAAGTTTTTATTATATCCCTCTTGAATACCCATCACATTAGGACTAATTCATAACCTAAGAAAATTGCCATACTATTTTTAAGACTCAAAATAATATAAGTGAAGCACGAGAGTTCATCAATTTCTTCAAAATAAAACCACTGTCGTGCTCTAAAATGATATAAGTGAAGCACTAGAGCAACTACCTAGCTCAAAAGATATAAGTGAAGCACATAGAGTATTCTAATAAATTCACGATTAATTAATGTGTGTCCCTATTAAAAGGTGTGTACATCAAGGATGATTGTGGAAAACTAAAAAGCAAAGAATCATATAATACAAGACACTCCAAGCAAAACACATATCATGTGGTGAATAAAAATATACCCTCAAGTAATTTACCGATGGATTGAAGACAAAAGAGGGTATGCCATCGGGGGCATCCTCAAGCTTAGATGCTTGGTTGTCCTTTAATATTACCTTGGGATGCCTTGTGAATCCCCAAGCTTAGACTATTGCCACTCCTTATTCCATAGTCCATCAAAACTTCACCCAAAACCTGAAAACTTCACAACACAAAACTCAACAAAAAACTCGTGAGATCCGTTAGTATGATAAAACAAATCTCCACTTTTAGGTACTGTTGTAAACTCATCCAAATTTTATATTTGCATTATATATTCTGTATTATAACTTATCCATGGCTCATACCCCACGATACTACCCATAGATTCATCAAAATAAGCGAACAACACAATGAAAACAGAATCTGCCAAAAACAGAACAGTCTGTAAAGACCCGAATTATAGTTATACTTCTGTAACTCCAAAACTTTTGAAAAATTAGGAAAATGTAGACAATCTGTATATCAATCTTGTGTAAATAGTTCAGAGTTTTTACACATTCCAGAAAATTTTAAAAATTCTGCTACTGGATGCAAACATTTCTGTTTTTCAGCAAAATCAAATCAACGATCTTCCAAATCATGCCAATTTCTTACTTGGCTCAGACACTAATTAAAATATTAAAACACAATCATAACGGAGGTATAATTTCATATTTATTGAAAAGCAGAAGCAAAAATGAAAAACATAAAATAAAATTGGGTTGCCTCCCAACAAGCGCTATTGTTTTAGGCCCCTTGCTAGGCATATTGCATAGATCTAGGTATTGTCATATTTGGTATTCAATTCCTTTCTTATCAAATCTTCTAAAACCTTTCTTAGTAATTCTATCTTATCATGTTATTACCTTCTAGCAGGAGATCTTAAAGTATGGAAAGAACTTCGATTAGTAATTTTGACATTCATAATTTCATACTCAGGATCATCCCCATAAACATCTTCATAAGAATCAAGTATCTCACTTTTAATAGGTTCTCTAGACATATCTTCAATCCATTCTTTATTAAGCCCTTCATCAATTCCCTTAGTAACCCAATCAAATCTATTGTAAGCATCAATGTATAAGGCTTGGATAATTTCCGGATAGGGGACTCTTTTTCTTAGATTGTTATTAAAAGCGACATAGTCCTTAGATTCCCAACCACGTAAAGTTTCTTTATCATAACGAATTTATTCTATTATGGGATGATAAAAATTCATATTATAGTAAGCAAAGATTCCCCTAGTCTCCCGGACTATGTAATCAAATTCGTGCATAAGGATAGTGGTAGCAATTTTCTTAGCCTTAGGATCAAGTATATTGGGGAGTTCATAAAACATCTTTTGTAAAGCCGGATGGATATGTAGGAATTTTCTCTCTAATTGAACCACAAGCATAGAAATAGCATCCGCATAGCAATTTGTATTATCAAGGATGGTTCCCTATCTATAGGCATAACTCCCGTGCAATCAAAAATTCTTGAATAACATTCTTCCCAATAATATTACCATCACCCACAAGGTAGATCTTCGTTTTAAGATTGGTAGAAGTGTCAATTTCAAAAGGATCATGATTAAGAACACAAGATTCCAAATTTTCCTCAAGATTTTCACTAGTTTTTTCAATGTTAACCTCCCCAAATTCAGACAAGATGGCAAAGCAAGCAATCTAGCACAGAAGCAAACAAATAGCAAACGAAAAGACGAATGGAAAGAAGGCGAATAAAAGGGTAAATATTTTTTTGTTTTTCTGAAAACGTTTTAGAAGTGGGGGAGAGGAAAACGAGAGGCAAATCATGAATAATGTAAATGCAAGAGATGAGAGTTTATGATGGGTACTTGGTAGGCTTGATGTAGATCCTCCCCGGCAACGGTGCCAGAAATTCTTCCTGCTACTTCCTGAACTTGCGTTGGTTTTTCCCTTGAAGAGGAAAGGGTGATGTAGCAAAGTAGAGATAAGTATTTCCCTCAGTTTGAGAACCAAGGTATCAATCCAGTAGGAGGAACACACAAATCACCAATGGTTGCACCTACACAAACAAAAAATACTTGCACCCAACGCGATAAAGGGGTTGTCAATCCCTTCACGGTTACTTGCAATGATGAGATCTGATAGAGATAGGTATAAAAGATAAATAAAAGAGCAAAACATAGTAAAAGTAAATAAATTGCAGCAAGGTATTTTTGGGGTTTTGGTTTTATAGATCTGAAAATAATATGATAAAAATAGACCCGGGGGCCATAGTTTTCACAAGAGGCTTCTCTCTTGAAAGAACACATACGGTGGGTAAATAAATTACTGTTGCGCCATTGATAGAAAAGCGCAAAGTTATGACGATATCTAAGGTAATGATCATGAATATAGGCGTCACGTCTGTGACAAGTAGACCGACTCCTGCCTGCATCTACTACTAT
Organism: Thinopyrum elongatum; assembly: GCA_011799875.1. NCBI lineage: Eukaryota > Viridiplantae > Streptophyta > Magnoliopsida > Poales > Poaceae > Thinopyrum > Thinopyrum elongatum. The sequence goes on from CM022303.1 coordinate 363,495,752, forward strand.
TACTCTGCACATCGACTGCAATCCAGCATGCATCTAGTGTATTAAGTTAACAAGAACAGAGTAACACCTTAAGCAAGATGACATGATGTAGAGGGATAGATCCAATCAATATGAAATAAACACCATCTTTTTATCCTTAATGGCCACAATACAAATACATGCCTCGCTACCGCATCTGTCACTGGGTGAGGACACTGCAAGATTGAACCCAAAACAAAGCACCTCTCCCATTGCAAGAAAAATCAATCTAGTCGGCCCAACCAAATCAATAGATCGGAGAGAAATACAAAGCTATCTTAATCATGCATAAAGAGTTCAGAGAAGACTCAAATAATATTCATAGATAATCTGATCTTAAATCCACAATTCATCGGATCTCAACAAATGCACCGCAAAAGAAGATTACATCGAATAGATCTACAAGAACATCAAGGAGAACATTGTATTGAAGATCAAAGAGAGAGAAGAAGCCATCTAGCTACTAGCTACTAGCTACTAGCTATGGACCCGTAGGTCTGTGGTAAACTACTCACACATCATCAGAAGGGCAGCAAGGTTGATGTAGAGGCCCTCCATAATCGAATCCCCCTCCGACAGAGTACGGGAACAGGTCTCTTGATGGGATCTCACAAGGACAGAAACTTGCGGCGGCGGAAAAGTATTTTTGGTGTGCCCTCTGGTATACAGGGAATATTTGGGTATTTATGGAGCTGAGATTATGGTTGGAGGAGCCACAGGGGGCCCCCAAGCTTGGGGGGTACCCCCCTAGGGTGCGCCTCCCGAGCTTGTCGTGGCCTCGTGGCTCTTTTGGCCTCCTCTCTAAGCTTCCTAGGTGTCTTCTGGTCCAAGAAAAATCATCAAATTTTTTTGTTCCGTTTGGTATTGATTTTCTGTAAAAGATCAAAACACGGAAAAAAAACAGCAACTGGCACTGGGCACTAGGTTAACAGGTTAGTCCCAAAAAATGATATAAAATAACATAATAATGCATATAAAACATCCAAGATGGATAATATAATAGCATGGAACAATAAAAATTTATTGATACGGTGGAGACATATCAAGCATCCCCAAGCTTAATTCCTGCTCGTCCCCGTCTAGGTAAATGATAAAAACAGAATTTTTGATGTGGAATGCTACCTAACATGTTTATCATGTAATCTTTCTTTATGTGGCATGAAAATTCAGTTCCATAAGATTCAAAACAAAAGTTTAATATTGACATAAAAACAATAATACTTCAAGTATACTAATAAAGCAATCACGTCTTCTCGAAATATTATGGCTAAAGAAAGTTATCCCTACAAAATTATATAATCTTGGCATGCTCTATCTTCATAATATCGAGTATTTATCATACACAACCCCGATGACAAGCCAAGCAATTGGTTCATACTTTTAATGCTCTTAAGCTTTTTCAACTCTCACGCAATACATGAGCGTGAGGCATGGATATAGCACTATGGGTTGAATAGAATATGATGGTGGACGTATTCTTCACTGGATTAATGTCCAGCTCCTCCCTCATCTTGCGTTTATGCACATTCATGTGGAATGCAGTAATCATAGCTGCAGGGTGGATGTCAGGGATCTAATGATGAGCACGGCTGAATCTCTGAATATACTTGTGGTGGGACTTGCCTTCCCTCTGTGGTATCACATGCAGATCACTGGGCTGACCAGGGACCTTGTGGCCCCCCGTGAAATCACCAACGAAATGATGACATAGATCTGACCACGAGGAAATGGAGTTCTTCGGCAAGTTCATCAACCACGACCTGATGTTGGGCTTGAGTGCCAATGAGAAGTAGTTGGCGAGGATCTTCTCGTCATGAGCTCCGGCGGCCTGCAATGCGATTGTGTAGATGCTCAGGAACTCTGATGAATGAATCTTACCGTCATATTTCTTTGGCAATTCTGACTTGAAGTGTCGGGAAATGGGCCACTGGACTTGTCGTAGCTATCTTGTAAATGCTAGGCAACCCACCTCCTAAGGTAAGTACCCAGTGTACACTGGCGCATGCTCATCAATAGTGGCCCTGCACGCCTATCAGATTGACGGTGCAATTCCGTCGCCACTTGATGGTGGTACGAGCATCCTTTCTATGTTGTTCTTGAACGACTTGGCGTTGGTCATGGTGAGCTCGCGGATCGGAAGATGCAATGGACATGTCATCATGGGTGTTGACCTGCTGGCTTTGTCGCTGGTGTTGTTGTCGTGGTGGGGACTGCACCATGGCCGCACCACCTCTAGTCCTCTCACCAGCAGCGCGCGCTGGCGTGATGGGCTACCGCTGTGAGGGCCCCCCTGCTGTGGTCTGTCGCTATTGGTGAAGCCAACAAGACTATGGATGGTGGCTCTCAACTCTTCCATCAGCTCCACAGCAGGAGAGAACTCTAAGAGTAGCTAAGCACGTGCCAGGGCCTCTTTTGGCGTAGCTGGCATGGAGAGGCGCGAAGAACCAGAGGTATTCTTACTTCAAACGGATTTGGAAGGAACTCTGTCTCGAACTTGTGACCACGTTCTATTTTTACCAGCATGCTGGCCTGCATGTTGGCCCTGCACATCCTGGGAATGATCTGCCGACGCCATGGCGCTCCTCGTCACGCGTGACCTAAGATGGCCGCGACGTGTGCGTTGGTGTGAGTGTCTTGGATCGTGCTGTGTTGTCCTTGGAGTTTTCCACGCTGCCCGTAGGCAGCGCAACCCCATCCTTGGACCTGGTGGCATGTGGGTTGTTGTCGTTCCCACCCCGAACGATGCCACTCGCCTGGCTCAGGTCGCCAGAACATCACGGGTATTGTTCACCGCCTCCGCCTCCTCTACCGTCGCCTGTCCGCGTAGGCGCTGGCGTTGGTGGCTTGGACGTAGACGGACCATCCGCCGTGGCGCCCTTCTTCTTGGGAGCCATGAGAATGAAGATGATGAAGCTGACACCCTGACTGCTACATTAGGTTCGCGCAAGCGATCCCCCTACCTGGTGCGCAAAGATGTCGTGTGTACGACAATCTATAGGACTAGCAAAGGCCCTTTTGCGGCTCGACTGCGGAGATCAGCAAGCACAAAGAGCAGAACTAGCAGAAAGCATGAAGTTTACCCAGGTTCGGGCCATTGTGAAGCATAAAACCCAACTCTTGCTTTGATTGTATTATGTGGAGTTCAAGTACAAGGAGTGCAGCTTGCTGGCAAGGTGCGTGGGTAGTGCAGCTACGCGTGTAAATGAACAAAGTGTCGACCTTTGTAAAGGTAGCCATGGGCCTCTGTTTATAGGGAAAGGGGTCACCACAGTGGCAAAATGGTAAATATGCACTGTAAATAGTGGCTATAGTGCCAAATACCTAACTCTGACGGGTTAGGACAAATGCAATAATTGCACCATGAGGTGTCATGTTGATGGAGCTCCCCGGTAAGAGTTGTCTCTCCTTCTATGCCGTTCACCCATCTACCTCATATTTTCTTATTACGATCCTGGGATGGGTGTCATTAAAGTTTTATCTTCAGCGGCGAGCTTCCATGTGCCCAGACAAAGCTCACCTAATTGTCTGCCTGCTCGACACCTATATGACAAGTGACAACCTGGTCGCTGAGGTGGAGCGGTGGCGAGATAGTGGAAGCTTGCCGGGTCTTCATAAGCTTGCCGGCATGGATCTTGCCAGCAACTCCAGGCTTGATCTTCTAACTTCTGATCACGGGCTAGGATGTATGCTTGTCAACTACTCTTGAGCTTGTCGTTGGAAAGACTACCACTGCCGATGCACAAGTCTGGAGTACTAAAATACCCAAACTTTAGTACACCGACATACAGCATCTACGCAAGCTCACGAACCCAACGGACCTATGCATAGGGCCCGTTGATCACGGGAGCTACGTCGGGAATGAGCGCGGGCGGCGGTGGGTTTCGGTCGGCGGTGAAACGACGACTAGAGGTCGCAATCGACACTGGGAAGAGGGGTGTTAGAAACAGGAGCTCACGGTGGTTGCAGAGGGCGTCGTCACGGGCTCGGGGAAGGGCTAGAGCGAGCAGGGCACCGGTGGAGATCTCCAACGTCCCGAGGTTGTAGAAGGCGACGTGGAGGTGTTGCGACGCGTCCGGCGTGACATGGCTCAACGAGGAGGACGAGGGCGAGGTGGCGTAGCTCATGGACAGGTGGGGTAGCGAGGAGGTGGATGTGGCCGCGGTGATGCTCGTCGACATTCTCGGGCGCTCACGTCATGGTGGCGGGAGAGAGAGCCAGAGAGGGGATGAGGACAATCAAGCGGTCGAGGGGGGCGAGGGGGAGTGTGTGGCGCCCTTGGGTTCCTCCAGCGGTGAATAGGTAAGCAGTAGGTGGCCGGTGCGTGCCAGCGCATGTCGGGCTCACGCCCTCGTGCTCACTGGCAGGAGGTGGAAGACGACAAGGAGTGGCTGGGCCGGAGAGCTGGGCCGCCAGATAAGAAGGCCCAGGTAACTCTCTCTCTCTCTCTCTCTCTCTCTCTCTCTCTCTCTGTGTGTTTTGTATTTGTTTCTGCTTTATTTATTTTCTGTGATCTATTTTGATTTGATTTAAATACCAAATCATTTATACACTTTTTGTAAATTTTTATGTGAGCTCAGGAAACTAGTCCAAGGCCACATGCAAACTTACAAAAATATTTGAACTCTATTTCTTATATAACAGAAATAAATCGAACTCAAATAGGTTATTGATTTAAATCCAAAGTCCAAAAATAATTCCTTAAAAATGTTCCTGAATTTCGGTTTGAAATACAATTCTTGCTAAAATTCTCAAAACCATTAAAGGAACATTTTAGAAACATTGAATGAGATTTCCAGGGTTCTTTGTCCTTGTATTAAATTTTTGAGGCTTCCAAATATTCCTCAATTTAAATTTCTTGAATTTAACATGATGGATGATGCTCACTGATGCAACTAATTACAAGAATTATTCAAGGGCTATGAAAAATCACCCCCACTAAACAAGAATCTCATCCGGAGATTCAAGATGTGAGGTATGTGGAAGGGGAGACACCGAACTAACACAATTTTCATGATCCAGATTGCACTTCCTAAGAGCGTTGATCCACTGCATCATCTTAGTCTCGACGTCTTCCTCTAAGAACTTTATCCAACACAAAAATGAGAAGAAAGGGAAACCCTAAAAGAATCGATCTTCTGGAAGATCGAATCTACTCACGAAATGAGACTTTGAAACATCTCCTGAGCTGAGACACAAAACACACACGAAGGGTGATGGGGAGAAATAGAAGGTGAAGGTTTAATTGGTTGGCAATAATTTCACGCTTAGGAAGATGATGAACAGTTTCAAAGTAGAGGGGAGTTAATTACCCTTCATACCAAATGGGTCACCATAAAGGAGGTGACTCATTGAGTTATTTCCTAAGTCAGGCAAAAAGAATTACTTTTGATACACGAATCATTGAAACTCTTCATACCAAGCTAAGGCAATTCACAAACGATCGTTTGAAGGAATTTGAAAGAATGGCATACTCAGAATGAAATTGAAACTATGGTTATAGAACAACCAGTAAATGAAAGGCACAATCCAATTAATACTGAGAATATAACCTAGTGTATGAGCGTGCTTTCAGGAACATGAGCATTTCCATATTCATCAGGGTTTTACTAGCATCTTTGCCAAAGATCCTGGCAACACTTCATAGTACCATGATGAATAACGATGGAGGATGTGGATGCAAAGGAAGATAACACTTTCTCAGATTTCACCTTATCGATGCCAAGGAATAAAATCTGGATGATCGACCAAGAGACATTTAGCACTCCGCTTCTAATTTTCTCCTTGATGTTCTAGCTACCATGGTCATGCTTAGAAGCATCAACATGGACATCAAGTAAAGGTCGGACTTCAGGAATACAAAGGATCCATAAGGAACAACTTCCAAATAAGTCATGGGAATTCCTCATGGGGAAAGGGATGATATCTTGACTCAGCAAAATGGCCACAACATTGACTTACCCAGATTACAGAGAAACCAAGATAAAAAATCTTTGAAATGTCCCAACCATCATATCTGCATGAGATTCAGATCTGATTGGTGATAAGATATTTCAGACTCAGCATGTCTGAAAGAGAAAGTTTGCAACACAAATCAACGAGATGATGTTGCAAGATTCTCAGGAAATGAACTACTATAGCAAGCTCCAAATCATGAGCTTGTTTGCAATATACATGTAAAAAAAATGTCCAGGACAATCATGGCCACATGGAAACCTTACAACAAAACACTTCCGAGTTTTGGTTGGGAACCATCATCGAGGATAATGAAGTCCTTGTGCATGTCCTTTGGGTCCTTAAGGGTTAGCACTTATGAACTTCTTTTCCTTGAACAAATCAATCAGTGGCTTGGTGTGCTAGGGAATACATATGTAATGAAGATGATCAGTCTACCAGACCATAGAATACTTCGCACATGCATGACTGACTTGGGATGATTCCAGGGGAAGAAAAAACAAGCTTTCTCGAATCCACGGCGACAACTTGCACCAAATGCACGTGAATTAGAGGAAGTCACTTCTCTCATCCAAACATATGCCTCAAGAATGGGACACGAAGAAAATGGTTACAAAAGTTTCCAACACTAGCCTAATGTTCAACATGAATCATGGAGGAGATAACATGCTGCTGATGGGCTCAACAACAAGTCATTGGCATTTCCATATAAATGGAATTCCATAATTATGTGAACAAGGTGATAGCATTGATCATACCAAAAGATATAATGGTGCATGCTCGAGGAACAACCACGAGTAAGACAACATTACGAAAATCATTGGTTCTGATTTTGACTTAACGATAGCCCATACTCAAATCAAAAAATGGATTAGACAATAGATCCAACAACTGATCATGAAGATGAATCGATGAAGATATCATCTCTGTTCGACACACACACACACACAAACACAAAGATATCCCTTTGGAACGAACAAAGTTAGGCAGAGCTTCTATCTTCCAACTCTCCAAGTTGTTGCTTAGCTTAACCAACTAGTTCAAGGTATCCAACACAGATTCTTGGAGAAGGGGTGGTTTATAGGGATAAACCAACTTGATCATGAACTCAGCATAATGGTCAGGGGACAACCTGGTAACACTTAAGAGAAGATTTTTGAAAATCATGAACCACCGATGTGTTACTAAGCTCGAGAACAATCTTGCTTTTCAGGGCAAGACGATATGTTCAAATAAGCAAGAGATTGACACAATCCTAACTCATCGATCGAAGAGTGCACCAGGAAGAATGGACTAGGTAGCACGATCAATCTTAGAATAGTGAATCAATAACCAACATGCTAAGAATGATATTATTGTCCATTAACTACCAAGCAACAGGGTTGCTAGGAGTATTGATTTCACACATCCTAGTTCACTTGCCGGCATTCAGGTTGCAGCCAACATGGAGACCGAGGAATGAATAATGATGGCGGGAAGTGTCACTGTATCAAGAGTTCATAAGATGTGGTGCAATTCTCATGACATTCTTGACATAAATAGGGCAATACTTCAAGGTAGAACAGAACAAAAGCTGGATTGGCATTTTGATCTGCGGAATATAACTACTTTGACCCAATCCTAGACATAGATGAGGTACTGGAGTTTTTTTCTCCTAGTCATTCCGAAATGGAATGGCTTGACAGACCATAAGAACAATAGGCATCAACAATACGAATGCATGACATGCTCTTGACTAGCAATTGATATACTAGAGTCAGAATACCACTGAAGACGGACAGGCCAAGGGAGCACATGATTTTCTGAGTTGTAGATGCATAGGTTAGCATGTCGAACAAAGTACAACATATTTCTTCCGGATAACCCATGTAGAAAAAGTAGATTGACAGAGTCACAATTATAATGGAAAACTCATCAAGAGCACTCTTATTGTGTCTTTTAGTTTAGAAGAACTTCTGCCATGATTGTTCATCGTATTGGAAGAATGATATACCACGGACCTCGAGGACTATCACAAAGGTTACTAATATCCTAAAGGAATGAGCAAACACTATCAACAAGAATGGACGGAATGAATCATGGGTTCAAGAACCCAAAAATAAAATACCTACTAACTATATAACATCACGGGATGCTTTCGAAAATGATGGCCAAAATCATCACACTGGAATACAAAACATGGCTAGATTACTGGGTGGTTCACTTAACATAACATAGTTTCCTAACACCTTCAACAGATATGTTGAGGTAATGGAATACCACAACACAATAATTAGTGTGGCTAGTCTAGCCAAAAGACATCGGATCAGGAGGAAAAGATTTGCAAATGCATCAGACTATTTAGAAACCTGGGACAACTAGAACAGAATAGCTGATGTACAGGCATGAAATATGAAACAACCTGCACGACATCTGGCAACACAACTGAATTCTTATGGAAACACTAATACGAGAAGACAACACCTTTCTATAAGGCTCCAGCATAGTAACTCGCCATCCTAATAGATAGATGAAAATCCTAGTTCTTAAACCTAGTAGAGAAGAGTAGAGTGACTCAGAATTAGAGGGACACAAGGATAAGGAGTAAAAAGAATCTTACATTCCCTTCCACAATCAATTCCCATATATAACTAAAGCATTTCTAGACTCGACTTTGACCAGTTTGGCTTGGTAATCCTACAGGCAGGCAGGCTCTGATACCAAAGCTGTCATGACCCAACACATGGCAATCCATATCATACATACGCACAACATGCAAGTATGTGTTGGTAAAACATGGCATCACAACATAAGTCTACGACTCAAAGTATTTATTTAAGAGGCTCTGAAGAACCATACATAACATGATATTACAGACATGGGCCTCATGACCCAGCATACAAAGTCATACAAGCAACGGAAGCAAAAACCTGTTTGAGTACAGACAGCTGAAAAGAAAGAAGGCTAGAAAGCCTATCTATCTACAAGACCCTCAATAGGAACCAGACCACTGTCTGGGATTCCCAAGCTAATCGTCGAAGCCCATGTAGAACTACTAGTGAGACTGAAGTATCCCCTGCAAAAACATAAATTAAGCAAACATGAGTACACATGTACTCAGCAAGACTTACATCAGAACTATCTACTTATGCATCAGTATCAACAATGGGGTTGTGGAGTTTGACTACAGCAAGCCACCTTTAACCCAGTGGCTATATTGTACTACGACTACCAATAATTCTGTGAGGTGAGAAAGCACACACGAGTCCACATATTCACCATATCAATACACCACTATGGATTCTATCTCGTCTCCCTACGAGAAGGCCATCCATAGCACTCACACTTATCTTGCACATTTTAGAGTATCCAATTCAACTTGTCTATGAACAACGTAAGGTTTCAAAGTAGTCCATATCCGAGGACGCGGCTCTTCAAATAGTTTGATAACCCTGCAGGGGTGTACTTCTTCACACACGCTCTCACCACTTACCAACATGTACGCGTCATGAATCTCGGCAACCTTCAAGCGGAAGCCTGGCGAGGGTGTCGGCCACAACTTGACTAACCACACAAGACTCTAGACGAGGTTATCGCCTATCTGAGAACTGACTCATAACAGAAGTCCAGCCGGAGTTTCCATGATGGCCTTAGACAATGTGAGCAGGGTTCCCAAGCCCACCAAACGGGTGCCTTGGTACACCGTGCCACGGTGTCTATACCACATCATAGCCTACCCCTAGGGTCAGCGCTACGTACGGCCCCCAAGACTTATCCTACAAACACCATAAACTAGTTGCAACTCCTGGACAGAGATCAAGGCAATTATTAAGTTCAGAGGGGTCATTGGTTTTGAGCCCAATGCGTGGTAGTAATTGTCTTGGATCACAAACACAGAACTCAGTTCCTGAGGATGGTCCCAATGAGATAACCTACCATGTACTCCTACATGGCCTCTCATCGCTACCTTTACCAAAAAGTGTTCACATACTTAACTCACACACAGTAGGACATGAACACAACCATTCCAATTCATCGCCCAGATGGATCAGACCTGATACAAATCTAAGCATAGCAGGCATAATAAGAAAGCATGGATGAGTAGTCACAACATGACTCAAGCAATTCCTACTCATGCTAGAAGGTTTTAAATATTTACTATGGCAAATACAGGTCATGCAGAGGAATGGGTTCAACTACGGCAACATGTAACAATTGAATCATTGTTGTCCTAATGCAGTAAAAGAGAGCAAGAGCGAGAGAGTGGGATTGTATCGGAATGATCAAAGGGGGTTTTCTTGCCAGACACTTCTGATGATAGTATAGCTATTAGCTCTTCATCGGTGCCAACGATCACTGCGTCGAAATCGTCTTCTACCGATAAGGAACAAACACTAGCAAACTAGGAAGAACACATTCAATGCAATGCATAATCAAATGAATGATATGACATATTAAGGTGCTGAATTGAGCTAATGCAACAACAAGTCATTTTAATTGAAGTGGAATTCAAACCTGTAGCAAATTCCAACTCCAAATCTATTTGCCAAATTTTCCCTACACATGATTTGTCCTAAACAGTGGGGTTAACTTGTTCAAACATGCATGAACATGGCACAACAAATTCTTCATATTTTTCGGATAATTTTTCATATATAAATTATTTCATTTGGAGTTACGGTTGAATTTCTATGATTTTTAGACGTTTAGAAAATTTTCTTAAATTCATAAATCTTTTTAGATTTAAGCTAATTCTAGAAATAAGTTATTGCATCAGCATGGCGGTAGGCTACCATCAGCTAGTCATAAGGGGCGGCCAGGGTCAAACCTAACGCATGGGACCCATCAGTCAGTGTTAGAGGCTAATTAGGGTTTAAATTAAACTAAACTAAAATTATCAGGGAGCTGGCCCCACTTATCATTGACCCAAGGGAGGTCAAACTCCTGATTAATTGGGTCAAACTCACTGGCGTTTAGCCACCGGCGGGGCCAAACGCAGCGGAAGCGCTCGGGAATCGCCCTCCGGCGACCAAATGAGTGGCATTGCACATCTACATGATGCCCAGACTAGAGCGCATCCAATGGAGCGAGTAGGGCTAGCTGGGGTGGCCGGAATCATGACCGGCTTCGACCGTGGTGGCTGTAGGAGGTCGGTTAAGCTTGGGGTCAAGGCTACGGTGGTTGTGGTGATGTGTGCATTGCACCTACAGCATCTAAGCGGGCTCACGAACCTAATGGACATGCACACTCGGCCCATTGATCAACGGAGCTACATCGGCAATGACCTCATGCGGCAGCGTGTTTTGGTCGGCGGTGAAACGGTGGCTAGAGATCAAAATCGACGCGGGGAAGAGGGCGGTCAGACGCAGGAGCTCACGGCGGTTGCAGAGGGCATCGTCTCAGGCTCAGGGAAGGAATCGAGCAAGCGGGCGGGCGGTGGAGGTCCTCGGCATCCCGAGGTTGAATAAGGCGGCGTGGAGGCATTGCGGCGTGTCCTGCGTCGCATGGCTCGGCGAGGTGGTGGAGCTCGTGGAAAGGTTGGGTAGGCGAGGAGGTGGATGTGGTCACGGTGATGCTCGTCGACGTTCTCGGGACCTTGCGGATGGTCGCGGTAGAGAAAGCCAAAGAGGGGATGATGACAAGCAAGTGATTGAGGGGGGCGAGGGGGAGTGCGTGGTGCCCTTGGGTTCCTCCAGCGGCGAGCAGGTAAGCAGTAGGTGGCCGGCGCGTGCCGGCGCCCATCAGGCACACGCTCTCCTGCCCAGTGGTAGGAGGTAGAAGACGACAAGGAGGAGGAGGTGGGCTAGGCCGACGAGCTGGGCCGCTGGGTAAGAAGGCCTAGGTAACTCTCTCTCTCTCTCTCTCTCTCTGTGTTTTCTATTTGTTTATGCTTTATTTATTTCCTATGATATGTTTTGATTTGTTTTAAATACCTAATCATTTATGCACTTTTTGTAATTTTTTATGTGAGCTCCGAAAACTAGTCCAAGGTCACATGCAAACTTACAAAAATATTTGAACTTTATTTCTTATATAAGAGAAATAAATCCAACTCAAATATGTTGTTGATTTAAATCCAAAGTCCAAAATTAATTCCTTAAAAATGTTCCTAAATTTTGGTTTGAAATATAATTCTTGCCAAAATTCTCAAAACAATTAAAGGAACATTTTAGAAACATTGAATGAGATTTTCAGGGTTCTTTGCCCTTCTATATAAACTTTTGAGGCTTCCAAACATTCCTCAATTCAAATTTCTTGAGTTTAACATGATGGATGATGCTCACCAATGCAACTAATTACAAGAATTATTCTAGGGATGTGATAGACCGCCCGAGGTCAGGTGGGGGCAGCAGAATGTCCCTGGCTCCGCCCTCCATTGAGGAAGGGGCCACCGTGTCCGTCGGGCACAGTGGCGCTGAGGCCATTGGGGCTAAGGGCTCCGGGCGATGGTGCACCGATTCTTATTGATCCAAGGGGCTTTTTTCCTGTTGGTCCTCGGCGACCGAGGTTAGGAGCTCGTCCATGGACACAACGGGCCCACTCTCTCTGTTTAACATAGAGGTCCCGCATGTGATGAAACCTCTCCCAGCTCACCACAAGCAGGGGAAGGAGCGGCGCCCGCGCCCGAGAAGCTCTCGGCCAGCTCGGGCGGAGGGATGGTATTATCCGACTACACATCATTGGGAAAGCGATGATGTGGGCTACAATAGAAAAAACATAATGGAATTAAGAACATGCTGAGTGAAACTGTTGTGGAAAAAGTATCAAGAAAAATACCTTCTGTGGTGGCTTCTCCCTGTGTTGAATAGGGGATGCACCACCGAAGGAGCTGGAAATAGCGTCCTCGATGGCGGCCGAGGACCGGCTGGGCTGAGGGGCATGGGCCTTCCTCAACCATTTGAGGCGCCGAGGAGGATCATCCTCCTGGATGCCCTTGGATGTCACCCTATTCCCCCTTGTAGGGGAGGAAGCGTCGACCTCCTCCTTTTCTTCCTGCTCCTCCTCATCTTCTTCTTCCTTCTCTTCCTCCTCCTCATTAGAGGAGTTGTGGGTGCTCTCTGTCCTAGCATCCGAGGAGGTTCCTCGGCCGTGTGAGCCATTCTTCTTCTTCTTCTTCTTCTTCTTCTTCTTCTTCTTCTTCTTCTTCTTCTTCTTCTTCTTCTTCTTCTTCTTCTTCTTATTCATCTTCTTCTTCCTTGACCGGAACCATGTATGGTTTCTCGACCAAGAGCCCTTCGAGCTGAGGGGTTCGACGTTGCTTGGGCAGGGGCGCAAGAGACCCCATCTGTCGGGCCTTGGTGCACCAGGGTTGAAAAACAAAAGCGTCAAGCCAATCATTTTGTCGATAATCAGTAATTAACACAAGTACTGTTATGTACAAAGTTACCTCAGACAGACTATTCTCACTGTTGAAGACGAGATCTTCCTCCTACTCAAGCAAGGTGTTCTTGGTCGGCTTGAACAACGACGACCACATCCTGGCGAGGTTGGAGTAGTAGAAGTGGCACACGGTCGCCTCATCCTCAGGCTTGTAGCACCATATCGGGTTCGCCCTGAGCTGGAGAGGGAGGACACTGCGGTGGAGCATGACATGAACCACGGGGCAGCTTTGATTGGTGTCCACACTATTGCATGCCTGGCCTAACAAGTCCCTAGATCCTGTGTGGCACTTGTTTGGTTGGTCCCCTGGTGAAGAAAATGTTTTCCTGGCCTCGTCGTCGCTAGCAGCAGGGTTAGCCTGGCTCAGTTAAAATAATTGAATTAAATAATAGTACTACTCAACCAGGCAGTTTCATCAGCCTAGACCAGGCATCCAATTTCCCACGCCTCGTCCCTAGCCGTGCACCTGGAACTAATCAAGATATAATAGGAGGATTGGAAATCTTGTAAACACTAGAGGATAAAGCACCAGGCGAGGAGAGGAACCAAACACGCGTGCACTAGACAAGCCTGGCTAGGAAAAAAAGTACTACCATCTCAAGTGTCATCCAGGCAGTGATTTCTCCAGGCATGTTATCCAAGCTTCTAACCAAACAACTCCTACATCCACCAGATTGATGCTCTGGTCGACCATCTGCTTGAGCTTACCTTGAAGTGCCTTCACCTCATCGGATTTCACCTAATCGAGGCTCTTCTCCGTCCAAGAGACAAGTCTCTTAGGGCGCTCGGTTGACATGGATTGGGTCTCTCCTGACCTTTTGTGCACAGATCAGTTATGTAAAACCAATCCTGCTATCACATCTTGATGGTCTCAACAAAAGTACCTGAAAGCGCAGGTTAACTTCCAGATGGGGGTGAATAGGAGATTTTTGGAAATTTGTATAACTCTGATGAATTTGACAAAGACCACAGTGAAGAAATAAAAACCCGGGGAAACTAATTCAACACAATTACAAAAAGCATGCATACAGGATACATATGGGTGAAGAACATGCAATCATACAAGCATATAAGTGTGAGGAAGATGAACTCAAGAAATAAAAAACAACATGATGAAAGTCTTCAGTTCAAATTCTTCAGAAGGTAGATCACAAATTCCTCAGCAGTGGAATAACGTAAAGGTAAGAGTGAGGAATTTGAAACCAGGTAGACTCGGTGAAGACACAATGATTTGGTAGACCAGTTCCAATTGCTATATCAACTGTACGTCTGCTTGAGGTGGCTAAGATGAACACAGAGGACTCTTAGTCATCACCCTATTCCTCTTGAGCGAAGGTCACCTAGACCTTGCCTGTCGGTGTCCTGGATTAGGGGGTGCCAACCTAGTCAGCCCATATTCCTCAAGCTGGGCCGATGGGCCCTCATTCTTCTCAAGATAGACTCCGGAGGCTGCACGCTGGGGATGAGATCAAGACTGCCTATGCCGATGACTTGTCATGTACTCCAAGACTTCTCCTGCCGCCTCCACGCCAAGATACCGACCTTGTAACCCAAGATCCCCTACCTGGCGTGTATATAAGCCATAGGGTTTAGCCCGTAGGGGGGACATCAACACAATCTCATTCACCTAGCCCTAGAGTTAGAACACATCTGGCGATCTCAAGGTAGATCAACTCTGTACTTGATACATCTCTATCAATATAAACAAGAGCAGGACGTAGGGTTTTACCTCCATCAAGAGGGCCCGAACCTGGGTAGACATCGTCTCCTTATTTACCATCTAAACGAGATCCAAAGCTCGGGAACCCCTACCCCGAGGTCTGCTGGTTTTCACACCAACACTAGTGCTTTCATTGAGAGTTTTGCTGTGAGATTGACAGAAGGATCGATGGGATGGTCGTTTAACGACTCCAAACTCATGGGCAAGGTTCCCATGCCCGAAGCTCCTGTCACGGAAACACCTTTCCTCCTTCACGATCATGAGGTAACCTGTTGGGGATATAACCCCGCGATATAACCCGCCCTGAGAGGGTCGGGTCAAGTCATTGGCGACTCTCAAAGCTGGGCCTCCGATAGGCCAGGAAAATCAAGACAGAAGACCAGAAGGGCAGCTCACAAGATGGGCCGTCTTAGGGACCAAAGCCAGAAGGCGACAGGCGGCCCGGAGGTGTAAGCTGCCATATGGTGTCTTGTCATAAAAGGCAAGGCGACTTAGAGTAGGGCTTGATCACGAATCATGACCCGACCTGGACTCTTGTAAGCCGAAGGCCTCGACCTGTATATAAAGGCGAGTCCCCGGCAGAGAATAGGGCAAGTTGCAATCAATCGATAGCTAGGTCAAGCGAATCTGCTCCCGTGTAATCGATACTCAAGCAATAAGCATAAAAGCAGGATTAAGCTTTTACCTCTACCGTGAGGGGCCGAACCTGGGTAAACCCGTGTCTCTCGTCTCGCTCAACCCCGACAAGCAATCACCTAGTTGCGACGGCCTCACGACTAAGTCCTCACACTAGGACATCTTCCGTGACAAAACCACGACAGTTGGCGCCCACCGTGGGGCCAGCGCACGGTGGTTTCGAGTTCTTGAAGGGCTCTTTCCCAGGGATTGAGGGATACGCCATTGGCAGGATGACCAAGAGTCGCCACGGCAAGCTCTACATCGACGACGCTGGCTGGGGCCCCGAGGCCGACTCAATCAAGTACGGATACCGGGTCCCCTTCGATGGAATCCACGTCTTCATTGGCAATCTCGGCGGATCTGAGCCTGAGCCGGACATCTACACTGACCTTGTCTTGCCGGCTCGGCGTGCACAACCCGCCCGGATCCAAGCCGGTCGGAAACACACTTTCGTGGGCTTCACGCAACGTGTGGAACTTGCGGAAAAATCCGCATCTAGAGGAGAGACTCTCATCTACTTAGGTGATGAGTCCTCGACCAGAGAGACGGAATCAATATACCAACTTCAAGACGGTGGGCTCGGGGGCTGTTCCGATGGTGACAGTATTTCGGACCCTTGCGAGCCGCCGTGCCGAGCCGCCATCTTCATGGTAGGCACGGTGTTGGCTCGCAACAACACAACGGTCAGAGCAACAGCAACAACCGACCCCTCAGGGTCCGACTCAGCCAGGCCTCTGGCTCAAGTCTTATCTGAGTTTATGGATGCTTTAACAACCTTAATGGGGACTGAGGTCACAGCGGAAAACCTAGCGGAGGATAACACAAAGATCGCGAACCTTAGGGAGCAGATGACCAAGGCCCCGGAAGATATCAATGCTGAAAATGCCTGGATGGCAACAGTACAGGCTCAGATTAATGCTGAGTTAGAGCGCCTGAAGGCACAGGCTTGGCGTTTAAATCTGGATCAAAACGCCTCCAATGCAGTCTTCTGGAGGTGGCACTAGACCCGTTTGCCCTTGAATTATGAACCCATGAATATGTTCAACACACCAGGGTCAGGACCAAGTACTCCACCGGTTATACCACCAACTGCAGAGGTGCCTAGGAATAGGGCGGTGGCTCAGCCTTATCAGCCAGAGCCGGCCTGTAGGGGCCAGACCCCGCCTCAATGTTTCACAACACTGCCGGGTCACTTTTCTAACCCGGTGGATAACATGGTGGCAGCGACTGCCCGGCTCAACGCGCTCCCTATTACTGGTGAGTTGCCCATTGCAGTGGAAGCACAGAACGCTATTGAGCTTCTTCATGCTGTGATTGCACAGCAGGAGAAGTATTCATACAGTCATGATCGCGTGCACTCAACTCCCTTCCCAAGCCATAGTTACATTCGGCATGTTGAGTCTCCCATGGTCTCCAGCAGTGAGCGATGCTGTAACCCGCCCCAGGTTAACCCGCCACTTAATCCGAGGACAGATGCCCAAGCAATAGTGTATGAGGCAAGAGCCCGCCGTGAGGTGAAGGCGGCTAACCAGGGGGCTTGTTAGCAGCCCCCGGTGACCCCTTCAGCTTCTGTGGATGCCGGATCAAATTCTAGGACGATCGAAGTACCATCTCTAGTGCCGGCTTTGCGCAATGAGCATATGCCCAAGGATTTTAAGGGCCCTCGGAAGGTGCCCAACTACACAGCGGATCTTGAACCGGCAGCTTGGATTGAGAGCTATGAGTTAGCCATGGACATGTTGGAAGTCAGTGATGCGGTATGTGCCAAGTATTTTACTATGATGTTGGAGGGGCTGGCTCGTACATGGTTAAAGAACCTGGCCCCCAACTCTATCAATACCTGGGTGGAATTGAAGGACAACTTCCTCAAGAACTTTCAAGGCACTTGTAAGCAGCCAATGACAATTGTTGATTTGGAGCATTACATGCAGCGAGAAGATGAGTCGGCCCATCATTGGGCTCGCCGGGTCGCGACCATCATACACTCTTCCGATAGTATTGAGGTGGCTCAAGCGGTGCTGCTCTTGGAGAAAAACTGTCACGTTGACCCCCCTTAAGTAGAAGCTAGGACGGCTTAAGAGCAAGTGCACAGACATGGGCAAGCTTATGGATGTACTTACCAGGTATGGTGACTCTGATACTACAAAGGATCCGGGTTCTAATGATGATAAATCTGGTAAGGGCAAGAAAAACGACGGTGGCAAGGGCCAGCAGCACCATGCCTCGGCTCAGCATGGTAATCAGAATAACCAAGGTAATGGGGGGAAGCGTAAGTACTCCTAAGGCCGATCAGATTTTGTGGCTAACACCAACGCTGAGTTTAAAAATCAACGTCGTAATGGTAATGGCAAGCCGCCCTTCAGTGGAGGAAAGCCTATCAATCTTGAGGCGATGCTCAATGAGCCTTGTCCAAAACACAGTTATCCTAACAAGCCGTCTACTCATGCCTGGAAGGATTGTTACATCATGCGGGAGTTCAGGAAGTAGAATCTTTAGTAGCATCAAGGTAATGACAATGGGCCACCCGGCGGGTTAGGTTCCGGTTTTCAGGGTTCCGGCTTTGGTGGTGGCGGCTCAAATTGTGGCTATCAGGGCCAAGGTAACCATGGTGGTCATAATCAACAGTCTGGTCAGGGTAATCAACAACAAAACAACCAGTCAGGGTATCAGAGTAATCTGAAGCAACTGAATAGTAGCCAGTATCATGTTTTTACCAGAAAATACATGCCAGCGTGACCAGAATGTCCATAAGTGAGCAGTCAATGCGGTTGAACCGGCGGTGCCACAGTACTTAAGATGGTTAGAGCAGACGATCACATGGAGTTGTGCGGATCACCCGCCCCGAGTTGATGATCCAAGTCATCTGGCACTAGTGGTAGCCCCTCAAGTGGGCGGATATAAGTTCACAAAAGTGCTCATGGATGGTAGTAGAAGCATCAACATATTATACTACGATACCTTTCGACGGATGAATCTGACAGATAAGGATCTCAAGCTGTCTTCCACGGTTTTCCATGGAGTGGTGCCAGGTAAGTCGGCCTACCTAGTGGGAAAGATTGCTCTGGAAGTGATGAGTGTAATTACAGAGCAGAGACACTATGGTTTGAGGTGGTCATGATCAAAAGTACTTATCATGCCTTATTTGGATGGCCGGCTTATGCCAAGTTCATGGCTCGCCCTTGTTATGTGTATTTGAAGCTCAAGATGCCAGGGCCAGAGGGGACAATCACAGTTCATGGGAATCGCAAACTCGCCTTGGAGTGTGAGGAAGGAGATGCCGATTACACAGAATCGGCTTGTTCTACGGAGGAGCTCAAGTATTATAAAGATAATGTTGACCAGGCTATTATGACCCCTCTGAAGAAGCCCACCATAGAGACAGACCCGCCACTTAAGTTTAAGTCGGCGAAGGATACATAGCAAGTTTACTTTGTCCCTGGTGATTCTTCTCAGCAGTTCACCATTGGGACAGGGATGGATCCCAAATAGGAAAGTGCGCTCATCGAATTCGTCTGTGAGAATTGGGACATATTTGCATGGAAGCCTTCTGACATGCCAGGTGTACCGAGAGAATTCGCTGAGCACCACCTTAATGTTGATCCTAAGATGAAATCGATTCGCCAGTTCCTCCGTTGTTTTAATGAGGAGAGGCTAAAGGCTATTGGAGAAGAAGTAGCCCAGCTCTTGGCTGCCGGGATCATAATCGAGGTGTTCCACCCTCAGTGGTTGGCTAACCCTGTGTTGGTGCTTAAAAAGAACGGCACTTGGCATATGTGTGTTGATTACACAGATCTCAATAAGGCTTGTCCAGCTAATCCTTTTGCTCTCCCCCATATTGACTAGATCATTGATGCTACGATGGGTTGTGAAAGTCTCTGTTTCCTAGATGCTTATTCGGGTTATCATCAGATTAAGATGGCAGTGGAAGATTAGGAGAAGACAGCCTTCATCACACCATTTGGAGCTTTCTGTTATGTGTCTATGCCTTCCGGGTTTAAGAGTGCCCAGGCGACTTACCAGCATTGTGTTCAGAATTGCTTTCATGGCCAGATTGGGTGCAACGTTCATGCTTATGTGGATGACATTGTGGTCAAGTCAAGAAAAAAGGAAACCTTGCTTGATGATCTGAAGGAAACCTTTGACAATCTCCGGGTGTACAAGATGATGCTTAACCCGGCCAAGTGTGTCTTTGGTGTGCCAGCAGGCAAGTGGCTAGGCTTTCTGGTGTCTAAGAGTAGTATCGAGGCTAACCCGGAGAAGGTTGAGGCTATTACCTCTCTCTCTAAGCCGGCGTGTCTCAATGATGTTCAACGCCTGGCGGGTCATATTGCAGCCCTGAGCCGGTTTATAAGCCGCCTTGGTGAGAAGGCGATTCCCTTATATCAGATGATGAAGAAGACTGATCACTTCATCTGGAGCGATGCTCCTAATGCGGCTTTTGAGGCACTTAAGAAGCAATTGGCTGAGCCGCCTGTCTTGGCTGCTCCAATCGACAAAGAGCCTTTGCTCCTGTACGTGGCGGCTAATAACAAGGATGTTAGTGTAGCAGTGGTCGTAGAGTGCAAGGAGGTGGGCAAAGACTATCCAGTCCAGCAGCCAGTTTATTATGTCAGTGAAGTCTTGACAGAGTCTAAGCATAGATATCCGCATTGGCAAAAGCTGGTGTTTGGAGTGTTCTTGTCCAACCGCAAACTCAAGCATTATTTCCTTGGACATCCAATCATAGTGGTCAGTTCTGCACCCTTAGGGGACATCATTCAAAACAGAGAAGCCACTAGCCGGGTAGCTAAGTGGGCAATTGAGCTTGGGCCTCATCATTTGAAATATGTCCCCAGAACAACCATCAAGTCTAAAGCTTTGGTGGATTTTATTAATGATTGGACAGAGCTACAAGCACCTGAGGAAAAGCCAGACAATACATACTGGACGATACACTTTGATAGATCCAGGCAATTGGATGGCTCGGGGGCTGGAGTTACTTTATCTTCCCCGCGAGGTGACAAGTTTTGTTATGTTTTGAGGCTTATGTTTCCCTGTACTAACAATGTAGCTGAGTATGAAGCTTTGTTACATGGGCTTCGTATGGCCAAGGAGATGAACTTGAGCCAGGTCAGGTGTCTAGGCGACTCAGACCTAGTGGCACAGCAAGTTTCAGGGAACTAGGATTCTAAAGACCCATTAATGGCGGCTTATCGTCAAGCCGTTAATAATATTGCTAGTCACTTTAAAGGTTATCAGGTGGATCACATAGACCGGCGGAAAAAAGAGGCAGCTGATGCACTGTCCCGGCTTGGGTCTCAGCGTAAACCGGTTCCTCCTAATGTGTTTCTAGACGTCTTGCATAACCCTTCTGTCAAGTTACCGTCAGAGGAAGACTTGGCTATTCCTGACCCGGAGGGACAGTTGGTGGTGGCTCTTCGTACTATCCCTGACTGGACGATGCCTTATCTAGCTTACATGACTCGAGGTGAGTTTCCTGAAGTTGAAAACTTGGCGTGACAGATCACAAGACTGTCTAAGTCCATGACTATTGTCAATGGCGAGTTACACAGATGTAGCGTGACTGGTGTGTTACAATGCTGCATTTCTCCTGAAGAAGGCCATGAAATCCTACAAGAAATTCATGCAGGTGATTGTGGTCATCATGCCGGGTCATGATCTTTGGGGGCTAAGGCTTTTCGTCATGGTTTTTTCTGGTTGACGGCTCATGCTGATGCAGAGGACATTGTTAGCAAGTGCGATGGGTGCCAGAAATTTGCAACGCAGGCTCATGTGCCGGCTCAAGAATTGGGGATGATCCCAATCACTTGGCCATTTGCGGTCTGGGGGCTTGATATGCTTGGGCCGTTCAAGAGGTTTAAAGACAAGAAGACCCACCTTTTGGTGGCAATTGATAAGTTTACCAAGTGGATTGAAGCAGAGCCAGATAGCAATTGTGAAGCGGTGACTGCAGTTCAGTTTGCGAAAAAGTTGATCTTCCGCTTTGGTTATCCTCATAGTATCATCACTGATAATGGGACAAATATGTATAAAGTTGCTATGGAGTTTTGTCAAAGAGAACACATCCGTCTTGATGTATCTTTTGTGGCTCATCCATAGTCCAATGGTTAGCCAGAGCGTGCTAACCAGGAGATATTACGAGGGATCAAACCCCGGCTCATAGT
The DNA here is from genome assembly GCA_011799875.1 of Thinopyrum elongatum. Taxonomy (NCBI): domain Eukaryota; kingdom Viridiplantae; phylum Streptophyta; class Magnoliopsida; order Poales; family Poaceae; genus Thinopyrum; species Thinopyrum elongatum. The sequence goes on from CM022303.1 coordinate 363,517,643, forward strand.
TCCTTTGGAATGTACACCAGGTTGTTGGTTTGAAGAGCTTCCTGCAGTCCTTTGGAGCATCAGGACCACCCACAATAGATCAACAGGCTATACGCCCTTCTTCATGATTTATGGTGCTGAGGCAGTTCTACCAAGTGATATTTGTCATGACTTGCCCAGGGTGGTGGCTTACGTTGAAGCAGACAATGAGACGGCGCGTCAAAATGCTCTGGATGCCTTGGATGAAGAACGTGATCTCACAGCAGCTCGATCGGCAATTTATTAACAAGACCAGCATTGCTATCATAGCCGCAGGCTTCAAAGCCGGACGTTCCAGGAGGGTGACTTAGTGCTCCGTTTAATTCAAGATCAGACAGGCATGCATAAGCTATCACCCCCTTGGGAAGGGCCCTTTGTGGTCAGCAAAAACCTCAACAATGGGTCATATTATCGCATTGACATACGTCAGCACGATAAGTCACGTACCTCTGAGGAGGAGACCAACAGGCCTTGGAATATTGCTCATCTTCGGCCTTACTATACTTGAGCCACTGGCTCCAATCCTTGTACATACATATCAATGTATATATCTTTTATGATCAAGGTAATTGAGGGAGTCCTGGATTAAGGGGTACTCGGGCGTCTGGGCTATGTAATGTGGGTCGGACTGATGGGCCATGAAGATACAAGACAGAAGACTCTCTCCCGTGTCCTGATAGGACTCTCCTTGGCGTGGATGGCAAGCTTGGCGTTCGGATATGAAGATTCCTTTCTCTGTAACCAACTTTGTACAACCCTAGTCCCCTTCGGTATCTATATAAACCGGAGGGTTTAGTCCGTAGAGGCAATCATAGTCGCAATCATAATCAGACAGGCTAGACTTCTAGGGTTTTAGCCATTACAATCTCGTGGTAGATCAACTATTGTAATACTCATATTCATCAATATCAATCAAGCAGGACGTAGGGTATTACATCCATAGAGAGGGCCCGAACCTGGGTAAACATCGTGTCCCCTATCTCCTATTACCATTGACCCTAGACGCACAGTTCGGGACCCCCTACCCGAGATCCGCCGGTTTTGACACTGACATTGGTGCTTTCATTGAGAGTTCCGCTGTGTCGTCGCTAGAAGACTCGATGGCTCCATCAATCATCCACAACGATGCTGCCGTGAGGGAGGTTTTTCTCCCCGGCCAGATCTTCTTATTCGGCAGCTTCATGCTGCGGGCCAACTCGCTTGGTCATCTAGAGCAGATCGACAGCTACGCCCCTGGCCATCAGGTCAGATTTGGAAGCTTGAACTACATTGCTGACATCCGCGGAGACTTGATCTTCGATGGATTCGAGCCCATGGCAGCCGCTCCCTGCCACCGCGATGAACATGACCTAAATCTGTCATCGGACCATACCTGGGAGATAGCTCTTGTAACTGCTCTGGCCCTAGATCCGGAGCAGACTGCGCCATCTGAGGACGGGAAGCTCAACCCCGCCATGGAAGCCGCAGACTTAGCGGCGTTGGAGCCGCACACAGACTCAGCGGTGTTGGAGCCGCACACAGACCCAACTTCAAACAGGATCTGTGTCACCGGAACCTCGGATTTGTCTCCGGCCACAGGTTCCGAACCGTGTGCGTCCGCGCCCATCGAGCTTGATCGGGCGCCGATCATCGAGTTCAGCTCCACAGACATCTTCCGGCACTCACCTTTGGGTGATGTGCTAAACTCACTAAAAACCCTCTCCTTAGCGGGGGACTCACAGCTGAACTATATCCGGTTTGAACTGGAGGCTGGTGACGGAGAATTTCGCTTCCCACCCACCGCCCACTTCATTGCCACTGTCGAAGACTTAACCGACATGCTCGATTACAACTCCGAAGACATCGACGGTATGGACGACGATGCCGGAGAGGAGCAGGCCCAAAACCCGCTGTTTACCGGGCGCTGGACAGCCACCTCCTCGTATGATGTGTACATGGTGGATACCCCCAAAGAGAATAACGACGATAACAAGAAAGATCCTGTCGAGGATACACCTCCTGAGACACGGCCAAAGTACCGACGTCAGCGGCGCCGCTCTAAATCATGCCGTGGAAAAGACAGCAATACCGGCACGAGAGAAAACAATACTCCGGATGAAGCCGAAGACAAAGAAGATCCCGTCGAGCCGACTTTCGAACAGGATGATAGGGAAGATGGGCAAGCCAGCCCTGATGAATAGGCCATAAATGAAGACTCGGAGGACAGCAACTATCTTCCACCCTCCGAGGATGAGGTGAGCCTCTGCGACGAAGAGTTTATCGTGCCTGAGGAACCCGTCGAGCAGGAGCGCTTTAAGCGCCGGCTAATAGCCACTGCGAGGAGCCTGAAAAAGAAACAACAGTAGCTTCAAGCTGATCAAGATCTACTCAACGACAGATGGATTGATGTCCTGGCAGCCGAGGAATACGGACTCGAGCGCCCCATTAAAAGTTACCCGAGGCGTAAACTGCTACCCCAATTCGACGATGAGGCACTTGAGCCCATGCCATCAACACATAATGCGGTTGTCCGACCACCACGTGGCCGGGACAAAGCGGCAACTCAAGCCGAACACCAGCCCATACTACCTCGCCGCAAAAGCAGAGACATAACAGCCTGGGGCCATACATACGACCTGCGGCAGGACCTGGACAATAGAGCAGGTTAGTCTAGATCAATCTACGGATCGCGGGGGCATGCCCTGGCGCGCGACGATGGCTATCAAGCCAGACGTGACAAACATAACCACGCCCGGGCCAAAAACTGCCGACGAACTCCATCCGAGCTCCGCCACGACTTGGCCCGATATAGAGGCGCTACACACCCCCTTTGCTTCACTGATGAAGTAATGAAACACGAATTCCCGGAAGGGTTTAAACCCATGAATATCGAATCATATGATGGGACAACAGATCCCGCAGTATGGATTGAAGATTTTCTTCTCCATATCCACATGGCCAGCGGTGATGACCTCCACGCCATCAAATACCTCCCACTAAAATTAAAGGGACCGGCGTGGCACTGGCTGAACAGCCTCCCAGAGAGCTCCATTGGCAGCTGGGAAGACTTGGAAGACGCCTTCCGCGATAACTTCCAAGGTACATATGTCCGGCCTCCGGATGCCGACGACCTATGTCACATCATCCAGCAGCCCGGAGAGTCAGCCAGGCAGCTCTGGAATAGGTTCCTAATTAAAAAGAACCAAATTGTCGATTGTCCGGACGCCGAAGCCCTCGCGGCCTTTAAATATAGCGTCCGAGATGAATGGCTTGCCCGCCACCTCGGTCAAGAAAAACCAAAATCCATGGCAGCCCTTACCGCTCTGATGACCTGCTTTTGCGCGGGAGAAGATAGCTGGCTCGCTCGTAGTAATAACAACACCAGTGATCCGGGCACTTCCGAAGTTCGAGACGGCAACGGCAAGCCACGACGCCATAAACACAAATGTCGAAATAATAATGAAGGAACGCAAGACATGGCGGTAAACGCCGGATTCAGCGGCTCCAAAACCGGTCAACGGAAAAAGCCATTCAAGGCAAACAGAGACGGACCATCCAATTTAGACAAGATACTGGATCGGCCCTGCCAGATTCATGGCACCCCCAATAAACCAGCCAATCACACCAACAGAAGCTGTTGGGTCTTCAAAGAAGCCGGCAAGCTTAACGCCGAACACAAGGGGAAGGGGCCGCCCAGTGATAGCGATGACAAAGAGACTCGCCAGCCGAACACCGGGGGTCAGAAGCAATTTCCCCCCGAAGTAAAAACAATCAACATGGTATACGTGACGCACATCCCTACAGAGGAGCGCAAGCGCGCACTACAAGACGCCAATGCCATAGAGCCAGGCACCCCAAAGTTAAGCCAATGGGCGGCCTGCCCGATCACTTTTGATCGCAAGGACCACCCAGCCAGTATCCGTCGCGACAGTTCGGCAGCTCTGATCCTCGATCCAATTATTGATGGGTTCCATCTCACGAAAGTCCTTATGGACAGCGGCAGTAGTCTTAATCTACTCTACCAAGACACTGTCCGCAAAATGGGCATTGACCCTTTACGAATCAAGCACAGCACAGCTACCTTCAAGGGAGCAGTGTCAGGCGTAGAAGCTCGCTGCACGGGCTCAATTACATTGGAAGTCGTTTTCGGCTCGCTGAGCAACTTTAGAAGCGAAGGGTTAACCTTCCATATTGTCCCGTTCCGCAGCAGCTACCACGCACTACTCGGGCGTACCGCTTTTACTCGTTTTAATGCGGTTCCACATTACGCCTATTTCATTCTTAAGATGCCCGGTCCACGCGGCGTCATCACGATAAACGGAAATACGGAATGCTCCCTCCGTACAGAGGAGCGTACCATGGCTACTGCAGCCGAAGTACAAAGTGGCCTTATCAAGCCGCATACCTCATCGGCCATCAAGCCGCCGGTCTCTACTAAACAGGACCGATCAATCTCAGAGCTGGATTAGCAGTTCAGCCTCCGTCGTCCGCCCTGTATAGCCGCGAAGTTTATACCACGCACACATTATTATGCACTTAAAATACCATGGTCATCGGCGGAGGCACAGTACGGACAGGCCTACAATGCGGTCCGCACCCTCATAGTCTTTTCACTTTTTCTAACTATTTTTTATCTTTTACAACAGGTGATTCAAAGCCTGGTCGTCTTTCGGACTTTTTCAAAAGTTCAGCTTCGTATAAATAACCAAAGGATATTCCTACCAAGGAGTCCTTTAACTGAGGCAAGGCAGCGCAGACGTGCGACAGGAGGTCCTAACGATTTTAGTAAGACCGCACTCTTTATTTTAAACCTGTAAAGTGCCTTTTTCCTCAGCCCTCGGCCCCCGGCATGTTAAATAATCCAGGTAGGGGCGTTATAATCTGTAAAACTGCGTTTGACGTGTCAATCAGATTCCAGTGAACATAACCCGTATTCAGTATTTGCTTTTTCTACGTACTGAATTTTGCTTCTTCGGTTGTTTCACGAACGCACCTCGGCACAAATTGCCAGGGGCTCGATACGGCAACACATGAGTTGCCGAAAAGTCCGAACAGCTTTTCAGCAGACTTCGGCATCACGAGTTTTGGCCTTATATGCATCAGCTCCGAATCATGTCTTTGGTCAATAGTTGGGTTGCCCGGCTCCTGTGCTTACTACCTTACGTTCCGCTATATCGGCTAGGGTAGTAAAGGGAGAACTACTGCGATTGTGTCCTGGCTTATCCGGATGAGCACCTCAGTAGAGAAAGCCAAAAACTGACTGTCATGATGCGGCAAGAGCTGGTCAACCACTCGATGACTCATCAGAATCTTTAGCAATTCTTTCCATATTACACGAAGGACCATTCTTTTGGTCACCTATGTAACGCACCGTATTCGGGTAAATGCGTACATACCAGGGGCTATATCGTAGACCCGCCGTCAAACTCCTATGGCTAAGTGAAAGTGTTAAAGCCTTATAGTCCGATTGCCTAGTTCGCCGCATTGACACCTCCTTCATGGACCAAGACGTTGGGTCAAGAGTGATCAATTGCTTTTCCGAACACCCCCGTATTATATGCGAGGGGGCTAAAGCCGACGACTGGCAAACTTTCAGATTAAACTAAGAACGGCCGCACAGGAGGCACCAAAACTTTCAGGCAAAAGTATAAAATATGGCCTTAATATATCATAATATTGTTTTTACAAATTTGGTATACTCACTCGAACATCATATTTTTTGAGCACACACCCTCTATCAAGTGGGCACCCTCTAGGACGTCCTCAAAATAGTGCTCTGGCGTGTGATGGTCCTTGCCCTCGGGTGGACTCTTCGCTGCAATATCGGTGGCCTTCATCTTCGCCCAGTACATCTTGACGCGGGCAAAGGCCATCCGTGCACCCTCAATGCACGTTGACCGCTTCACAGCGTCGATACGCGGCACCGCATCAACAAGTCGCTGCACCAAACCGAAATAACTATTCGGAATTGGCTCAGTCGGCCACAGCCAGACCACGACGTCCTTCATAGCCGATCCGGATATCTTGTGGAGCTCGGCCCACTGGGGCATCTGTTCGGTCAGCAACAGCGGACGCTTCGGCATGGTGAATTGCGACCAGAAAAGCTTCTCCGTTGCATGTCCTTCTTGCGCTTGGTAAAACTGCGCCGCATCGGAGACACTCTTCGGCAAGTCCAAGAATGCGTCTGGAGAACTCCACATTTGATTAAGGGGGGCATACTTCGGATCGCCAAATTTAGTCTGTAATAAGAAAGGCTTACCAGCCGCTATCTCCCCAGCTTGCCTGATCTCTTCCCGAGCCGCTCTAGACTCGGACCGTACTTCTCTTGCCTCTTGTAAGGCCTTGTCGAGATTGACCGTTCTAGCTTTGTTATCCTTCTCGAGGAATTCGCATCGAACATTGGCATCCTTTAGCTCGCGCGTCATGGTAGATATTCTCTCCTCGCACTGACGCCGAGCAGCCTGTTCGGCCTTTAACTCAGCAGCTGCCTTCTTGGCAGCCGCCTCACTTGTCCTGGCTTGCTCCTTGGCCCGGGCAAGCTCAGCCCGTAGGGCCTCAACTGCGGCAGCATTATCTGCAGTTATGCACATCTCAGTATACAATTTTCAGCGTTATGCTCATATTATCATACTTACATATACTGACTGCCCTAAAAACATACCTTGCGCCTCGTCGAGCCGCCTGTTAATAAGTGTGAGGTCGTCATCCGCCACATCAAGTTTCTGCTTCAGCCTTGCAACCTCTGTAGCTGGGGCAGTCATGATGGATGAAACAGCCTGTGTGCCAATTCATAAGATTATTTCCTGGGAATATCTTTTTGATCCTCTGATCGCCTCCCTTCGGAAGCCAATCAGAGTCTCAGGGGCTACTATCTATACACAGGTGCATTTTGCACGTAGAAGTGCAATTGAGGATATTACATTACATACCTCGAAGCCTCCTAGCAGGCTCATGAAGGATTCATTCAATCCGCTTTTCGCGGACAGAATCCTCTCAAGTACCGTACCCATTAAGGTACGATGTTCCTCTGAAACAGACGCATGTTGCAGGATGCCCGTCAATGTATCCGGCACCCCCGGATCCCTGGGAGCGGCCGCGGGAGTACGGGCTTCCTTCGGAAGAACATGTTTACCCGACACTAGAGTCGTCCCCGGCTATAACCGGATAGCCCGGGCCCTTTATTGTTGGTCCCCATAGGGTGTGCATGCCCCGGACTCTGGACGGCCGAAGTATCACCTTAGGGCGTAGTTTTCATTATCCCTCACATCGCTTGTTAATCGGGAGAGATCCTCCGGGACGACACCTCGGCGTCGTCCGCCCTGTCGGGTGAGAAGGTCTGTGGAGGCGTCTCGCTTTCCATCATCTCCGGAAGAAGATCCCCCGAGCAGGAGGACTGTTGAGGAAGACTGCGTGCCGGACTGCAAACACATATATTTTAAATGTTACCCTAGTAACTGGAAAGCAATGGGATATGTTTCGGACACCCCTGTTCACTTACGATTCGGCTAAGGGCTTGTCCTTACGGAGGAACTGTGCGACAACGTCGTCTTCGGAACCCGAGCCACCTGACAGGGACATCTTCCCTCGCCTAAGAGCCTTTGCTTCCAAATCTTTGGAGGCGGCCCTCTTCTTCCCATCGGGAGAGGGGATGTCAGTTTCTTCTTCTCTTTTGTCTTCGGAAGAGGGAGTTTCAATCTCCCCGGACATAGCACCTCTGGAATAGAGGCCACCTTTGGCCTTCTTGCTCTCCTCTTTGTCCCCCTTCGCCGACACTTGGTATGGCGCCGGAGCCAGCATCCTTGTTAACACAGGATCTGCTGAGTCTTCGGGAAGAGGGGCCGAACACCTAATTCTTTCCGCCTTCTTGATCCAGCCCTGGTCGAAGATGGTTTTCTCAGTATATTGTTACAAGATATTTAACTAAGCTGTGTTCAGAGAGTCGAGGGCCTACCGAGGTATCCGGATGGTTGCAGTCGAGGCCGATGTCCTCGGTAGTATCCGGCCACTGTTTTTGTGTCCCGAAGAATAACTTCCACATTCCTTTGTGCGTCATGCCAAAGAAGTGTTGAAGAGTCCCTGGTCCTTCCGGATTGAACTCCCACATGCGGAGGGGCCGTCACTGGCACGGCAGGACCCGGCGAACGAGCATTACTTGGATTACGTTGATGAGGCCGGTGTCCTTCTCGAGGAGGCTCCGGATGCGGCTTTGTAGCGTTTGCACTTCGTCTGTTGATCCCCAGTCCAGCCCCTTATTAATCCATGATGCGAGCCGTAATGGAGGGCCCGACCGGAACACAGGTGTAGCTGCCCACTTGGTACCATGGGGTTCAGTGATGTAAAACTACTCCCGCTGCCATAGGTTGGAGGTCTCCGTGAAAGAGCCTTTTAGCCAAAGTGTATGGGTGAGTTTGCTCACCGTAGCACCGCCGCACTCCGCTTGCTTCCCATCGAATACCTTCGGCGTCATATTGAAGGTCTTGAGCCATAAGCCAAAGTGTGGGGGAATCCGGAGAAAGGCCTCGCACATGACGATGAACACCGAGATGTGAAGAAAGGATTCCGGAGCCAGATCATGAAAATCTAGCCCGTAATAGAACATGAGTCCGTGAACGAAGGGATGGAGAGCGAACCCTAGCCCTCGGAGGAAGTGAGAGATGAATACGACCCTCTCGCCGGATCTGGGAGTAGGAATGACCTGCCCTTGAGCAGGGAGCCTGTGGGGGATTTCCGCGGTCAGGTATCTTGCCGCCCGGAGCTTCGCGATATCCTCCTCTGTGACAGAGGAGGCCACCCACCGGCCTTGAAGGCTGGGTCCGGACATGGCTAGGAGGCTCGGAACAAATAAATTGAACCTTGGGTGCTAGAACTCAAGGTTGGAAAAGATGAAAAAGGGGAAGGTGTGGAGGAGAAAGACGGGTCTGTGCCCCTTTATAAAGGCGATAAATATCAAAAACGCCTCCTCCTAGGCCTCAAAACCTGCCTATTCCCAAGGAATCATACCAACGGGGCGGTTGGGTTACCCACGCCCCTATTGATGAGAATCCCGTAATAAGGGGACACGATCTCTGCTTCGACAAGATGTGCCAATAAAACCGCTTCTCGAAACATGGAGTGGGATGCTAAAGAAAAAAAGGGTTCGAAATAATGACCGTGCAGGAACGTGGCGTCGCGTTACAAAAAGTTGTCAGCAGATTGGACTCATGAAATACTATGCTCCCTGCGGTTGTGTGTGGTACTTGTTTTGCAGAGCCGGACACGTTCTCTGTGCTTGAAGTCTGTTTTGGAGTATTCAGAGGAGGAACCCGCCTTGCAATGCCGAAGACAATCTGCGCGTCGGACACATCATCATTGAAGCCTGGTTCAGGGGCTACTGAGGGAGTCCTGGATTAAGGGGTCCTCGGGCGTCCTGGCTACATAATGTGGGCCGGACTGATGGGCCATGAAGATACAAGATAGAAGACTCTCTCCCGTGTCCTGATAGGACTCTCCTTGGCATGGATGGCAAGCTTGGCGTTCGGATATGAAGATTCCTTTCTCTGTAACCGACTTTGTACAACCCTAGTCCCCTCCGGTGTCTATATAAACCGGAGGGTTTAGTCCATAGAGGCAATCATAGTCGCAATCATAATCAGACAGGCTAGACTTCTAGGGTTTTAGCCATTATGATCTCGTGGTAGATCAACTCTTGTAATACTCATATTCATCAATATCAATCAAGCAGGACGTAGGGTATTACCTCCATAGAGAGGGCCCGAACCTGGGTAAACATCGTGTCCCCCGTCTCCTGTTACCATCGACCCTAGACGCACAGTTCGAGACCCCCTACCCGAGATCCGCCGGTTTAGACACCGACAGTAATAAAGCTAGCATCCCCAATATTCGGGGCCTCTGTCATTTCATCTCATATATTGTGCATGAGTCTTTCATTAATTGATCATAAGGTCACTTGGGGGCTTCCAACTCAACGAGTTTAGCTATCTTACCCTCTTGACTGGCAAATAAACGCCATCATATGGGTTAAATCTGCCTGCCTGCTTGATGCTACTCCAAAAGGTGACCCGCCGTACTCTTGACAGTCAATCTTTTATGACCTTGAACTAGTCAAGGTTAAAATGGTGGCTTATGTCACATGAGAGCCGGCTTACAGAAAGCGAGGATAAACCCACCTATTTGCTCATTGCTTCTCCAGCATGTGACCCACCGTACTCTTGATAGTCAATCTTTTACGACCCTGAACTAGTCAAGGTTAAAACGGCGGCTTATGTCACGCGAGAGCCGGCTTACGGGATGTAAAAATACACTACAGCTATTATGCCAAGCTTCTTTGGAGCAAGGCTCGAGCTTCAAAAGCCGTTCTTTTTATCGAGCCTTAAAGGCCGACTTACAACTATTGTGATATACATGTTTGTATCATTTCTTTTCTGTCTTTGCAGGAATTTTAATGCTCTTGATCATATTTATGCACAAACTTTAAATTCCCGGGTCAGAAGAAGTCCGGGTTTGCATTGATCAGTTTTGAGCTTATCAGCTCACAGATTTTTTATGCCAATGAATCATTAGGTTACTAACCCGCCATTGCTTCTAAGCAATCAAATATTGCGACTATAAGTCACCAGTATGATTAACTGTTGGGTTATTACTACAACCCCATACAGTCTATGTATCAACATATCAGATGCACAACCTTATTCAAAGGGTGGTGCAAATAAAGGATATATATCAAGCTAGATCAAACATCTAAAGAGGATTGGTACGACAATGCTGGATCAAATAATTACAACGTGTACGAAGGCACAACAAGGCAACCAAATGTTTTTAACTCAAGCCTATTACAAGGCTTCAGTTGAGCCCAAAAGTTTTTCAAGTAATGTGTTTTAGGAGTTATGTCACTCCTTTAAGCCGGCTTCGGTGCTGTCCGGGTTGGTTAACATCTTGTTGCTGCCCTGTAGTAGAGGTCCCCGGGTCATCCTGAGCCATCTCTTTGTTGTTTCTGATCTAAAGATTGCCCAAGGTCCAGTCGACACCAGTTAAAGCCTCAAAGATTGCTTCATCGTTGATGATAGAGGAAGGGTTGATATCAGGAGCAAAAATATGCTTACGCCTTTGAGGAGTCAGGTATACAATGTCAAAGGAAGGCACCTTGATTTGAGTATTGTCGCTGTCGTAAGCCGGCTGGTACTTCTTCAGATCGAGTTCTTGTGCAAGTTGACACGCCAATGGACACATTTCCCTGATACACTTGGCATAATCTGCTTCATTAAATTCAAACCCGTCATCTTTGTATTGAGGAAACCCACCAGCCATCCCTTTAGGATCCAACTCTATTTGATAAGGCTTAGCCCGGTTATCGCTCCTGCACAGGCGGCTGACATCTTCAACTCTTCAATTTGATGGGGCATTGTTGATAGTTGATCCAATACATCTTTGATAAGCCGTGGTGGTTTCTTGCCATTAGATGCAGCCACAAGAGTACGAAGGCTTCCAGCATATAATTTTTCCATTAAAGCATAGACAGCTTTCAGCGTCACCAACACACTTTGCCCAAGATTGCAACTCCTGGCACCTGCCATGCATTCAAGAGAAGAGTCGCCAGGCGAGTTAAATTCAAATTTTTCAAGTCGCCAGGCGAGTTATTTCAATTGATTGAAAGTATTACTTACCAAATATGGCGGCTGTCATTTGGGAAACATGTTGTTTTAACCCGGCCAATTCTTCAGTCACTGGCTTAAGCTAATTCTCGGCATCTTCTGCATGTTTCAATAGAGCGGCATTTTCAGTTTCAAAGGCGGATCTCTCAGCATTAAAATTTGCCTTGATTTTTTCCAAGTCTTCCAAAGAAGATTTCAAGCTTGATTCCGCCTTGACGCATTCAGCCTGTTCAGATTGTAAATTTTTCTTTAAGCCGGCCATGTTTGACTCACCCAGGCTTAAAGCTTCCTGCAAAAGATAAAAATGAAGTTTTTCACTCAATGAGGTCGTTCTAAATCAGCTAGATTGGTTAAGCTGGCTCTTGAAGATATATTATGAATGACAAATCTATTTCAAGTCCCAAGCACATTGCAAGCAATATCCTTGGCACTCGGGGGCTAATGTACATCACTTTTTTTTAATATATAATGCAGAAGACCCGGCTCATCTCATGAAGATCAGTCGTCCCTTGGGGGCTACAGGCAATTCTTTAAAGTGGTCATATTGAAAGACCCGGCTCATCTCATGAAGATGAGCTGGCCCTTGGGGGCTACATGATGTTCTTTTTAAGAGCGTCTAAAGAACCGGCTTATCATTTGCATGATAACCCGGCCCTTGGGGGCTACACTTTGGATCTACAGATTTCTCTCTAAGTCTTAACCATACTCAATTTTTTTCCTATGAACAAGACTTGGGGGCTGCAAAAGGATATATAATAGCAAGAGAGAGTGGAAAGTACCTCATATTTTTTCTTCATCATGTTAACTAAGCTGGCCTCCATGTCCCAGCTTATGGCCAGGTAGCTTAAGTAGCCAGCGTGGAATTCCTCAGCACTGAAATCCTCATAATTCGGTAGCTCAAGTTTTTATTTGCCCTTTTCAAGCAAGGGTATCTCGTCCTTGGCTGTGTGCTTAGTTAGCATGTTGGAGGTTTCTGGCGCTTTTTGACCCGCCCCGGTAATGGCAATGTCATCATCATTTTTCTCAGGAGGGATCTCTTCAGTTGGCTTGACAAGAATTGAAGAAGGAATAGGACTTGGCGAGTCAAGGTCATTGGCCAGGTTAGCATCAATACCCATGGCTTCGGCGGCTATTACTTCAGCTTGTGGTGGCGGGTCATCCTGGTTGTTTTGATGGTCTTCAGGTTCCTCGATGTTGGCCTCAGGGGTTACCAACACCTGGTCCTCCGACTCAGGGATTTCGGGGGTCTTCGAAGAGTCACCCAATTTCCTTTTCTTGTTTTTTGCTTGGGCTCTGTGATCAAGATGATAGGCTCAAACACACATGGTAACAGTTTAAGCTGTCAACAACTAAAGGGCAGTTACTTACCCAAGACTTATGATCAAGGCAGGCAGCTGTGTAGAAGACGAGCCTCTTGACGACGGGGGTGACTCCTGATAATTGGAATTAGACGGGTTAAGTGGTTGCCTTATCAGGTCGGCTTTGGGAAAAGAAGAAGTTAGACTATGTGGCACCTCGTTATGCCGCTTGCGCGTGGAGGGCTCATGAGTTAACCTGGCCACCAGATCTCCAGAGCCACCACTCCGAGTTTGGCCCCTTGACTCATTCTGAGTTTTATTCAAAATAAAGTATGGGTCTAAATGAGCGTCTGGATGAGAAAAGCTTACTTTCCAAACGACCCGCCTTGTCTTCCTTGGAGGCAAGGAGTCTGAGCAAGAAGAGATGGAAATTACCTTAGCATCATCAGCCCAGCTGGTTGCTATCTCATCCTGAGAACAAGAGGCGCCAGTCGTCCTCGCAACGCGCGGGATTGCAAAGGATGATTGGCCCATGACCCCTTCACATTTAGGATGTAGACCAGTGTGCTGGCCTCTCTGTTGAACCTAGGTAGGACTATGGTGTGTCGATCAGCCGAGGTCGGACATGACCCCAAAGTGTGTCCGGCCGGAGTTAATCGAGCGTGTTGGGTAAGTTGGTATACTCCTACAGGGAAGTTTATCTATTCGAATAGACGTGTCCACGGTAACTGACGCTCGGAGCTGTATCCTGATCTACAATTAGAACTAGATTCTGGAGACACTAAATGGACATGATGGCTCTGGGATCACTTTCTCGCAGGGAGTCGAGGAAGGATCTCTGGGCGTTACTACAACATACTTACTTATGTTATACTAATCAGCACTCTTCCAATGCTGCAAGATGCTAGTCTTCGATATGCTAGGCCTTTCTCTCTATTCTAGCATTTCTGTGGTCTAGTCCAAAGATATAGCCCCATTCCTTTGATACCAATGCATACTTACTAAAGATCTGATGTAAGTCTTGCGAGTACTTTGGATGAGTACTCACGATTGCTTTGCTACCTCTTTTCCCCTCTACCCGATTGCTGCGATCAGATGACGGAGACCAGGAGCCAGTTGATCCTGCCGACGACTCCTACTACCCCGACGGAGCCTACTACTATGTGCCGACCACTGACGACCATGAGTAGTTAGGAGGCTCCCAGGCAGGAGGCCTGCACCTTTTCGATCCAGATGTCATTTTTTTACTCAGCCTTCTTAAGGCAGACTTGTTTACTTATGTATGTACTCACATATTGTTTCTTCCGCTGACTCTTGTGTATTCGAGCCTTCATGGCCCCTGGCTTGTAATATAAAGCTTGTATTATTTTATTTTGTGTCTAGACTTGTGTTGTGATATCTTCCCGTGAGTCTCTGATCTTGATCATGGGCATTTGCGTGTATGATTAGTGCATGATTAAGTCGGGGGCGTCACAAGTTGGTATCAGAGCCGGCTGCCTGTAGGAAGCCCCTTTCCAACTCCTTGACCGAAGTTGAGTCTAGTCTTTGAAAAACTATTTTACTAACATTGTTGTGTGGCTTACAAGCCCACATCACAAATGGGTGGTATTAGGATCTTTTATTCCTTGTCTTTACTCTGGGATTCAGATCTCTCTTCTATTCGAGTTAAAATATTTTGCTAACTCTAACATTAGGATCTCGTGATCACATCCACCTGGAGAGCAGGTTTATCTGCAACTATTTCTTTGAATGTACAATGAATGATGCACACACTATCATTTGACATCTTTGAACTCTTTTGTTTCAGATGCGTCCCGCAACGCAAATCATACGCCAGACTATGGTTGTTGGTGCGGCTGGGTTCCCGGCTAATCTGGCCGTCCTCTTGACCAGGCTGGGATATCGCTGGTACCCCTAGTACACTATTTACAAGGACTACCGCGAGTTCAACCAGGAGCAGTACCACGCTGTGGTCCTTATCTTTGATCGGCAGGATATCTCCATCACTAAGTTACACACCTTTCAGGGTGTTGGAGTGACTATTGAGATGGCAGTCCATCATGTTGTCTTTGTTGCTATCACCCATCTTCGTTGAGAGCACCCCCGCTTGGAGGAGATTGGGTTCAGATACATCCCGTATGTCCCAGCTGGGGATGAGAGTGGATACTACACTGTTGTCTACACCCCTTACGTGAGCCGTCGTTACCACCCGCAGGTCATGGTTCAGTACCTTGAGGCTCTGGATCGCACTGTCCGAGCTCTTTCTATCGAGTTGTATGCCACTCGTACTCGTCTCTATGATGCTCTGACATAGTTGCTGCCAGCAGTCAGTGTGAGGATACATCCAGAGTACATCCTTTACCCGCACACGAAGAGGTGCCACCAGGTCTTGAGTGGCCTGCTGTTGGAGGTAGTACTCCTTCACGTGGACCTCTTCTTCCACACCGGGACCAAGTTCTACACCAGAGTGTTCACGGAGCATAGGCCCCTCATATCAAGGGCCATCTGCTTCATCGTCGCCTACAGCTGCCTGGCTTCAGAGGTTTTCCTCGACGTTGATGTAGCATATCACTATGTCCCATTGTTGTATCACTCCACCACGTGCCTGCGTGCCGCCTAGTTGGTCTAGACTATTTCCCTTTCTGAACTTGTACTATTGGCTTGTAACCGACTTTATGTATGGATTTGTATGTCATGCTTGACTACTATGATGTATCTATCGCACTTCTTTCTTTGTGCATGTTAGCTCATGAATGATTCCTTGTCTCTGCAATTGCTCAATGCTAAACTATCCCCAATACATTTTAGCCGGATAGTTAGACCAGGTGGTCGTGGCCGTGGTGCCAACAATCCACCAACGCCCGAATATATGGCCGGAATGATACAATAGTTCGAGTTGAACCGCTAGTTTATGGAAGGGGTCATGGCTCAGTTTTCGTGACCCAATATGAATGAGCAGCCAGACCCAGTGCAAGATTTTATGCTCCTCAACCCTACTATCTATCGCATTTCAACCCAGCCCCTTGATGCTGATGACTGGCTCCGGGACATCGCTTATGAGTTGGACACTAAAAAAATACACTTCCGTGATGATACGTGTTTGTCACAGTAGGTCACCTTTTCTGTCATGCACGTACATCCATGACGATTTTATGACAGAATTAAGATAGTCATACCTGTGCTATCGTAGAAGTGTTCCATGACATTACCAAAATTATCATCACGGAAGTGTCCACTTCCATGACGATAAATCGCGCGTCAAAGAATTGCTTTCGTCAAGGGTGACCGACACGTGGCATCCACCGTAATGGGTCACCATTAAGCTATCGGGTTTCGGTTTGGATCCGATAACCCGTTAACAGCCCGGACCAATGGGGATTTTCCACGTGTAAAATTCTCAATGGCCAGAGGAACCATGTGTCGGCTCACCGTTGGGACAGATGTCATCCACTCATTAGACCGGAGGCGCCTATGATACATCAACACGTGGCACGGCCCAACAGAGGCCCATTCTAGTGAAAAGGCTGGCCCGTTTGACTTGGTCAAAAGGTAGCGGGCCGGCCCACAGAAAGCCTGTTAACGGCCTGTTTGCATATAGCCCATTTATAGCCCACTAACTCAGGGCCCGTTACGGCCTACCCGAATTTGGCCCAGTAGCGTCATCTGGGCCGTCCAATATGATTCCAGCCTATTGTAACTTCCGCCCATGTATGGCCCATGATGTCTTTCGGCCCATAGGAGGCCCTTTGTAACTCTGGGCCCATTAAAGGCCCGAGATGAAACTGGCCCATAATGAACAGTGTATCGCTTTATACCCATTAACGGCCCATTATTCCGTCGGCCGTTTCCAACCCTTGTTAACTTTCGGCCTTCTAAGGGCCCATTTATTCTTGGGCTCATTTCTAGAATTCGGTTACTTATGGTCCATTACTGGCCTGTTCCGCTTGTGGGCAAAATTCAGCCTGTGGTTACAGTCAGCCTGTTTGTGGCCCGTTAACCCGTTGGGCTGTTTTCATAGCGTCATCAAATACGGCCTATTAACAGCCCATTATGGTCGGGCCATAAAACAGACGATTTCCACTCTAGCCCGTTTACGACCCATTTTGCGAACCGTTATTGGTCCACGAATAGTACGGCCCATGTTTGGCGAAACGATTATACGACCCGTAGAAGGCCAATAGATTAGATGGCCCGTAGAAGGCCCATGGATCCTACGGCCCGTAGAAGGCCCATGGATCGTATGGCCCGTAGGAGGGCCATGGTTACTACAGCAGGTAGCAGGACCATGGTTACAACAGTCCGTGTGTTGCCATGGTTATTGTGGCCTAGCTATAAAAATAGGTTATTGTGGCCACTAGAAAAACGCAGAAAAAGAACTGCAGTGACTACAAGCAAACAACTAAACAAGAAAATAAGGAAATAAATAAGCAAGCAACTAACGCTAGGCTATTATGGCTATTGCACATATTACATCCACTGGGCATCAAAGTTCGCCACCAGTGCAAATATAGGGAACAAAGCAGCATATTACATACATTGGCCGTCTAAATTGGCCACCAGTGCAAATAAATGCGGCAGCAAAACAAGTCCATAACTGAAACAACTTCAGAAGAGCTCAAGAAACGTTATCCTGGGTATCCACCATGCTGGCAATAAGCTTAGCAAGCTTATTAGCTTTGTCCTGTTTGGCGCTAAAATCCTGCAACGCTTGTTGTTGCACCAGAAAGTATGCATCTGAATGCTCCAGGGACTTCCGCAGTCCTTCGGCTTCTTGTCGCAGCACAGCTGATCGATGTCTTTCAACTTGTAGTTGAGACTCAAGAAACCAAACTAATTCAGATAGTGAGTTTGAATAGCTTGTGCCAGCGGTAGTGGCCAGTAACTCGAACACTAAGCCAAGACAGGACTTTGGGGTTGTCTCACTGTCTTCAAGATAGTTTTCCTTAGCTGTTTTATCAGCTTTGTTGGAGACCAACACGGATGTCTCACTATCCTGAACTTTATCTGCATTACTTCCTTTACCATTGCTTAATAAGGCACTCTTCCCCAATATTCTGTTAGCATTCTAAAAGAAGAAACAAGCAGACACATAACAGGTTTAGCATGTACTAGTATGTGAAACTCATTTCGGTGAACCAGTTCATTAGTAAGGTGGACAGGATTAAACTACCAAGTCTTCTATTGCCAAGTAGTACATAATAAAAGCATCAAACAAACATATATCTATGTCCTATGGTCACTGCATTGTCTTGCCAAATCAAAATAGAGACACGGTTCAAATCATATCAGTTCAAGACAAAGCAGCACTGAAAGAATACAAAGCATGGGAAACTACACAGCACAACAAGATTTTAGATGGGTACCACGGGTCTACATGTACAACAACACTGTTGGCTCTGTTGTGATGCTAATAATGTGCATGATATGAGAAGTCAACTGTATACACAATTGAAATTGAAATCAACAGAGCTATTTATAAGAGCAAACCTGTTAAAGAAACATGCGTAAACAGACCTGTTGTGCCATTGGAGTTTCGATTGGATCCTTCAATTTAAAAATAAGTTTGTATGAGTAAATACAGTGATACAAGAGCAAAGCAATATGCACGATAGCAATGGAATCTTAAATGAGAACAGTTGTTCTTCAGGTTTAAGCACTTATTCTACATGAACAGAGTACAGTAAGACGCATGCATATAGTACTTAAAAATGAAAAATGAGCTCATAGACCTTACCACATTCTTGGTTCGGGACCAGTACAGAACAAGGCGTTCCCAGTCATCGTCCAGTAAATGTGTCTCAGGAGAACGTAAGGGAATTTGATGAGTTTCTTTGCCAGTGAAGTACGTTTTCTTCAGGTAATTCCGATACTGCCACCAAGCGTTCTTGAAGATAGCAGAGGTATTAGCACAAGTTACCTCATCCTGAGTTTCCAATCGGTCCTTCTCTATAGAGAAAAATGGGAAAATTTGCTGCATTATAACCATCATGGAGGTAGAATGTATGGGACAAAGCAAAGTAATTGCCATGAATAACATTACTTACACATAACTCCTAGACAAACACCTGCAACTGGCATTTTCCTTCATCTTCAGTATAATATTTCCATGATGGAAAGATATGCACATAGGATTTAACAACATCAAATGTGATAGATGCTAAACTACGAATGGCTGGTTGTGCTTCCTCCACAGGAATAGGTGTACTAACTGGTGGAGTTGGGGTTCGCCGTGGTAGTACTGGCGCTTTGGGCACTGGAGCTGCCTTACTAACTGCTCTTGTTTGGGAGCTCTGTGGTGGAGATGGTGCTGTGTCAACAGGAACTGGGTTACTATCTGCTAGGGTTGGGGTTAGATTAGGTGAAGCTGGTTCTCTGTCCATCGCAGTAGGGGTACAATCTGCGAGAGTCTGGGTTATGTGTGGTAGGGCTGGTTCTCGTGCATGTACAACCGGGGTGCTATCTCCACCAAGAGGTAGCACTGTTTTATTTGAAGACCCTGTTTTTACTCCGCTAGATACTGCCATCACCCGCTCCAATTCAAATGGCTGATAAACAGGAAACATAGTTGAATGTACATACATTGTATGAGAGACAGATGCAATAGATAGTGTGGAAAAAAGAGGGCATGAAATAGTTGACATGTATATTGTTTAACTAAAAAGGATAGCACGACATAATTTCACATATATGATGTCTATCTAAACTGGATAGCATAGCATGACATAATTCAAAGATATGATGACTAACTAAACAGGATGGCATGAGATAATTATATGATGTCTTTAGTAAACAGGTTTGCATGACATAATTCACATACATGTTATCTAAGTAATCAGGATCACATGATTTAATTCACATATGTGATTTATATGCTAAGAAGAGGGCATTCGCATATATGATGTCTGAACTAAGAACATGGTGTTGAATATTGTGTATATGATGTCTAAACTATGCAATGCAAGACACCATATGCATGATATGAGCAGTATAACCGTGACAAGTTAGAGCATACACCTCGGTGGGGGAATAGGACTGGTCATCTGTCTCTGAATCCATCTCTGAGGAGCTATCGGGACCCAGCAAGAGATCTGCTTCGACAGGTAGCACTGTCTGCTCTGAAGACCTTGTTTTCACTCCAGATTTTTCCATCACCCACTCAAATGGCTGATTCACAGGAAGAGTAGTTGAATGTACAAACATTGTCGACAAATGGAAATGTAATGAAGAAAAGGATGGGCAAGATATCATTCAAATATATGATGCCTGATTAAATAGGGTGACATTGCATATTTCATATATATTATGGCTGGCTAAAAGAGATGAGACTGCATAATTCCCATATATGATATAGAAACTAAAGAGGTGGCATTACAGAACATGTCTAAACTAAGCAGATGACATATATGATGTCGAAAGTAGGCACTGCAAGGCAACATATGCATGATATGACTAACATCATCATGCCAAGTTAGAGCAAACACCTTGGGGGGTAAATAGGAGTGGTCAGCTGCGTCTAAATCTGCCTCAAAACAGATATCTTCCTCTGGATTATAATCTGGAGAGGGGGAAGGGTTTGCCATTGAACCCGCCATGGAGCGATGTCTGCATGACATTGTATTGCCGTGCAAAACTCTTCTCTTTTTCTCTACATGTTCAGCATGACTGTGCACAATATCTGATATGCATACGAAAAAAATATAGTGAGATTATGTAAGGAGAGCATGCAGAAATCTAGAGTGATGGTAACAACCAGTGGATGGATCCAAAAATAATGATAGCAGGCTGATGATAGCTTTAATTTAATAAAAAGATAGATGATGATTGCTTTACTATTTGTTTCCCACCCAAGATGAACAAGATAAGCATACCCTAGGTGAACCGGATAATAGACAAAGATACTATTCATCATTGCCTCGATATGTGCCCCACAAGTAATTTTAAAACTCAAGTTTGAACATTAATTTGGACCTGACTTGGAGTCTAAGAGGTGAACAGGATGATAAAGTAGCAGGTAATATTAAGCAATGCATAACATAAGCAGAAACAAAAGAGTGTGACCTCTCTTGTGGACCCGTGTACTCCTCAGGTTCATCTACTGAGTCGATGATGGTGATGCCGTTGCGGTGGGTGCCGGTGGCAGGGAAGGAGATCTGAGGCAGAGAAAGACGATCAGGAGTCATGATGTCTGGTTTGGTGGATGCTTCTATCAATAGAGCACCCCAGGTGAGGTGGACGACGTCGCGGCAGGAGCAGGACAAACCACACAAAGTTTTCTTCGACACCTACCTGTAACTGAAGTAATTCTATAAGGGCTCCTTTGGCTTGTAGGATTCTAAAAATGCAGGGATAGGGAAAACACCGGAATAGGATAGGAATGCACGTGGGAAACAGAGCATTTGTAAACACAGGATTTCTGTCAACTTGGGTGTTTGGTTCACAGGAATTGGAAGAGCAGAGGAATGCAAAGAAACATGTCCAAATTAAAGTGAAACCATATGAAAGCGTGTACAGTTAGAATGTTATTCTGCCACTAATGCACTTGGTCTTGTTTTCATGCATAGGATTTTGAAAAGTAGGTCCAGGTGGATGTTTTTCTCCATTCCTTTCAACAAAATGCATGAATAATTGAATAGTAGGGTGCCATAGGAAAATTTCCTATTGCTATGTTTTTCCTTCAGTTTTTCCTTTGAACCAAAATAGCCCTAATGGATCGACATGAATGTAGAGTAATAAGTGATGCGATAAGTGTACAACCTCTTTGCCATAGCTGTGTCGACCTCGGCACCATTGGGTTGGTCGCTGAAGAAGTTGAGGCAGAGATGGCTGTCGAAGGTGTGGAGGAAGATCTGAGGAATCTGTAGACAGCGTCCAGGGCACTGCTCTATTGTGATGGATGGTTCTATTGTTGGAGCAGCTCCGGCGAGCCGTAAGACGTCGAGGCTGAAGCAGTACAAAACAGACATCATTAATCTCAAGTGGGATTCTAATAGCATCTCCAATAGATGATGTAAAATACATTACCAAAAAGTGATAGATGTAAAATTTACATCACCAAAAAACACCTGACTACAACAAATGAGTTAAAAACTATTGACTCTGAACTTACCTGTTGAAACTGAAATTTACTGTGGAATCTGAATGTTACTGTCGAAACTGAACGCACTGGTAGCAGAGAGGGACTTCACATGTAGTTTAGGCCGCTCGAGCACTTGTAGTAGAGAAACAGTGATCTAAATCAGCAGGCGATCGACGGGGAACACAGTAGCAGATAGCAGCTGGAGCAGCAGTGCCTGAAGGAGCAGCGCGAACTAGACCAGAGCAGCAACTCATGTAGCTGCAGTAGCCCATGTACCAGCATCAGCAGCGCGAGCGAGAGCAAGAGCAGAGCAGCAGCACGAGCGAGGGGGAGAGCAGAGCAGCAACGCGAGCGAGCGAGCGAGAGCCAGAGCAGCAGCAGCAGCAGCAGGAGCGCGAGCAAGCTAGCAAGAGCCAGAGCAGCAGCATCGCGAGCGAGCGAGCAAGAGCCGGAGCAGCAGCAGCGCGAGCGAGCGAGCGAGAGCCGGAGCAGCAGCAGTAGATCCGGCTGGTATGGCCGCCGCCGCCGAAGGGGCCTCGCACTGGGGGAGAGCCGCCATGGAGATGTCGCCCGCGGCGCCGGCTTCGAGGTAGCCACGCCATGGGGGTGCGGGATGGAGCACCGTCGGCGCCGGGAGGTCAAGTTAAGGAGAAGCTGCGATGCGATGAGTGTACAACCTCTTTGGTGGCACCGAGTAGGCCTCGACTTTGTCTGAGGAGTTAGTGAGGATGCTGCGGTTCCGGTGGAGCAGGTTAAGGCGGTGCTGTGGGGATGGAGCAGCCGCGATAGACAAGGCGATCGTCGGAGCAGCTCCTTGGAGGTGGAGGACGGGGCGGCTGAACCGGCGGGACGACGAGATCGATGATGGATCCTCATCCGGGGAGGTGGATGTAGGACGTCGGGCTGTTGCGGTGGACGACGTCGTCGGGAAAGAGGCTCCGGCTGGGCAGCGGTGAGGTGGCGGACGGAGGAGGGTGGAGTTTCGCGGCTGGAGCAGAGAGGTTATGGCGGCCTGGGATTTCGAATGGCGAAAAGGAGGCGATGGGAGGGGGGAACCATGACTTAGGGACGCGCTTGTCCAAAATGTAGGGTGTGTTACAAAAGTACCCCCACCGATTTGAACTAGCGGCCCTTTCGGCTCAGGTTTAGAAGGGGAATTTCGCGTGTCGGGATTTGGCAGCTCGAGGGAGTTTTCGCGCGCGTTGTAATTTCGGGATAGCAAGGTGCAGGTTGTGAAGGCGTGAGTTTTGGGAGCACGATATCTGAATTTTTGGGATATAACAAGGCGCGGGTTGAATTTTAGGGACAAGCCTATCGTGTAATATTGTACGTACCAAATCAATTCCCACTTCCCTCAACGAAAAAAACCAAAATAATAAAACTATTCACACCACACAAAGAGAGAGTCTTGCCCCGTTTTACTGTACAAATGCTATTCAAAGCTATGAATCTAGGTTATGTCCAATTAAATTTTTTCGTTGGCTGTATAATGCATGTAACCAACTCATACCAACATTTTAGTGCATTCCAAATGCCTATACTACCGCTGCAATTCGAACTAAATTTGAATTCGTTTCTCTATTTGAATAAGAATCTACAGTCATGATTGTTGCTAACTTAAACCATCATTCGTGTATTATCTTAACAACACAACACATGATTACTATTGAGATAGATATGAACTATGTGTACTATATGAACTCGAATTCAAATTTTTGAATACACTTGATGTTGATTCCAAATAATAGTACATTTGATGTACTAACTAGATCTTCATAATCTAAACAATGTTCCATACTTACACCGTGTTTATCACACAAAGTATAGTGCCTCACCCCCTACATTATGACAAGTATTTAGCCCTAAGCTGCAAAAGCCACACATTATCACAAATTATAATCAATGTTCTATATATTATATGTAGTACTAGCAAGATGCCCATGCGTTGCACGGAACATCAAGATGCATTTGTATGAGTAGTTTATCTTGTGGGAGAAAAGTATGAACGAGGGAAGGCCTTATTTGCAAATGTGGAGAGGGGTGTGGGTATCTTTTTGCAAAATTGCCATAGTTTCCTTCCTATCCGTCAGATATAAATCGGACGGCCTATATTGCAGGATGGCAGGCGCACCATCATCACCAACTCTGTTTTTTTATATACTAGCAAGATGCCCGTGCGTTGCACGTAACATCAAGATGCATTTGTATGAGTAGTTTATCTTGTGAGAGAAAAGGATGAACGAGGGAAGGCCTTATTTGCAAATGTGGAGAGGGGTGTGGGTATCTTTTTGCAAAATTGCCATATTTTCCTTCCTATCCGTCAGATATAAATCAGACGGCCTATATTGCAGGATGGCAGGCACACCATCATCACCAACTCTATTTTTTATAAGAGTATATTATATGTAGTATAACATGTTCATAACCACACCATGCGTATCACCAATATATATATTCACGCATGCGTCGGTTTAAAACACTATGATAAATTCTTCAAATATCTGAATTCACTTTTATAATGAATTATGATCTCTATTCGTCTTTTACACCCACACAATCCTCTTATCTTTGTAGCTAGCACTAACTTTCTCTCGTGCATGCACACGCCCGCCTCCCTCTCACCCTCCCTCAGCATTCTCTAGCTCCATCGTGCAAATTCGTCTTTTCACTTTAGGTCGTTCACCCATGGTGTGTGTAGGCCCCCTAGCTCCTTCTTTCCAGCACACACCGATCGATATGCCTCTCTAGCCAGGTGTGCCTACCACAAACACAAGCTTTCCCTCTTCCCTTCTCACCGTCCATGCCTCACTCCCGCCCCTCTTTTCATCGATCTCGTACTCGCACACTCCTTCCCCCTCGATATAGTATGCCTCTCGCACCACCTCCTAGCTGCATCCCTCTCTCTCTATCCTTCTCTTCGGGCCTTATTTGCTTCTAACACATACATGCATGTATACCGATCGATCTCCCTACATATACCTAGGTCGACTTTAACTATTTTTCCCCACGCATCGATCGACGTACCTCACAAGTTATGTCTCTCCTTTCTCTGATAAAGGACGATTGATCTTCCTATGTAGTTACGTCTGCTTACCACAGCCATATCGTCCCCCCTCATCATTCGTGCATGCCTCCTGACCCGTCTCTCACACGCACGTGCACAGACAGGCAGGCATCCCCTCTCTTATTGATATTGCAGGTGTGCCCTCCGTTTGTCTAGCAAGCCTCTCCCACCATTTGTGAGAAGCAGCTCCACCACCAACACCTCCGACACTCTAGCTCTGTCTCTCTCCCAACCTTATTCCTCTCCTACACATATGCATGGATGCCGATCATTCTCCCTTAATACATAAGGTAGGTCTCTCTCCTCCTCCACACATATACCAGCCATTGTACCTCTATAGTTAGGTCTCTACCCCCCCCCC